>CM067223.1:11189670-11434081 GCA_034190945.1 Octodonta nipae
ACAAACAGTGTTTATGCCGTTTTTATCACCATAATTGCAGAAAGTAATCAATTAAAAATCGAAATAACTTTTCATGATACTATTATTGCCCGATGTGGGGAAATGTTTTATTGCTTCGAGAAGTTCAACGACTTGTAATCGCCATTGTTAAGAAGTTACTCATTTGTTCAGTTTAATTGAAAATAATTATTTCTATTATTTCCGTCTTTCTTACATCGTTCTAGTTAATAAATACCATAGATTAGTTTTTAATTTCACCATTTCAATCGGTTTAATAACCGAGTCTGTCTAATTTTATCATTTAGGCACGCTTTTCAACTGTCTTACACTTCATCACTCCCACACATTATCAGCATCTCACTCTAAAAACAAAAATTCGGTATGCTTTCATAAAATATCAAAATTAAAGCATGAAACATTTTGAGAACGTCAAAAATGTAATATGTCAAAAATATCTTAAATAAAATAAAATGTTACTATTGAGTGTACACAAACGTTTTAAACTGCTTTGCTAATTATTTTGGTCCAAAAAATGTTATTGTTTTTGTCATACGAAAACTATAAAATTATGAATGTATTACGACAATCCACAAATAATATATTTATGACAAACTTATTTCTGCGTTTCATAAAATCACGTATTTTCATGTAAAGTACAAGAATCGCCTAAACTTAGATAGTTGGGATTTACTGTCCAGTAAATACCCTTTGATTTTCGGCAGTATTTGGCTTCTGGTGGGTCCCTTTTAAGCTTCCAGTAGTCATTAGTTAACATTCCTAGACTCTATTTCTCTTAATAGTGCTTCTCTATTAAAGACATTTCCTGATAAAATCTCGCACCTTATTCTCCATTACAGCACCTAAGTTTTTGGGAAATAAATCCAGCAGACATATTTTCATGGGCTTGTCACATCGCGAAGTCTTTGTCTCAGATTAAGTTAATTTCTTTGTAATTTTGCCCTCAGTGGTTTCCTAAAATAATGTGGACGACATTGCAGGCATATTTTTCATGACCATTCAGTTTGATATTTGTTGACCAACAAAAATTTCCTTTATCATTTTTTATTTGAGAATTTTTCGTTTACCCACTACCATCTTTATCCATGTCATTATTTTTTTGGCATAAGGCAGGGTTTTATATGAATCGGTTCAGTGGTTGCCAATTATTAGTTTTTAACATTACTATATACTATAGTAAGTGATATACGATGCTTCTTTATGTAGGGACTTTCTCTGTCAGAAGAACAATAACATTTAAATCTCCAAGCATCTCAACATATTTAATTTTTCGAGATGGAATTTCATATTGTCTTGGATCTGGATTCCGTTAAATTAGAACAGTGCTTTCAAAATTTACTATTTTCTGAAAAGTGTGGGTTCAATTTATCGTAATTCTTTGGAAAAATTTCTTGTCATTTAATTTAGATCCCCAAAGCTCAGCTTGTTTTTTAGATAAATTTAAGTTCAAAAGTAATGCATTTAGATCACATTGTATCTATAAGTGTGGACCTACTGGGTTCATAAGTTGACTCGGGCTCTTCGGATAAGCTTTTGTCCTGACACTGAATTCGAATTGTAGGTTTTGGCATAAGGACTGCGCCAATTTATAGGATTCGTCTGAAACTCAGAAGCCTGAATATCTGAGTATGTAGGTGAGCTTGGTTATAATGCCTTTAGAATCAATCAAACAATAATAGTCACCTTCCAAATTTTTATACTAACAAATTAAAAATGTTTCTTAGCCCAACCTAATGCGAGTCTCACCCATGAAACACAACACATATATGGAACTCAGGATTTGTATTGATGACGCATAGGCAAACCAAAATAGTCTACATAATATTTTTTTATTAATCAAAGTTTTCGACTCTGAGAAATTAATTCTCCAGACGCATAACTAAAACTACCCGTCTAATCTTATTTAATCACTTTCTTGTCTCAGCTTATATCAAAAACTATGTTATTCACAGAAAATCACTTAAATGAGATAACAAGATAAAATTAAAAATTTAAATAAATCCTCACACAAGAAATCCCAAAAAAAGTAGTAGGAAAGAAAGAACTGTTAGTATTTATATTATAGATATTGATTTTTAAAAATATGTCAATAAGTTAATCTTTTTTTTGGAAACTATAAAAACTTAAGCAAGGATTTTTCGCTCTATAGTTTTCGTAATCCACATAAGAACACAATATCTAAACTAAATCGCATTAAAATGAAATCCCAGCGCCTCTACATAACAAACCGAATGTAAGCAAAGGACATTCTTTCCATAAGACTGGGCTTCTATAAGGGTCTATACTCCTTGTTATAAATGACAGAACAATATAACCTTAAATATAGGAAAATTCCAAACAGCTGAAGCTATAGTCAATAAGATATTAATTTGACCGTCGATTATACAGCTGCTAGGTTTTAAACTTTTTTGGCGTTGAGTTTCAAATTTTTTGACAATCATGTCTGCCAAAATATGTTTTTACGCTCCGTAAAAAAATTTTTATTAATAAAAAGTCCTTTCTAATACGTCTAAAAACTTTCATGATAAGAAGTTTTGGTATGAAAGCGTACCAAACACACTTACAAATACATTTATAATATTAGTAGGAATAATTAACTTGTGTTCACTAAATTTTAAAACTATTGTCTACTTAAAAACTGAGTCTATCTAATTGTATCATTTAGGCGCGCTTTTCAACTTCCTTGACAGGTCATCACCGGCCACGCACTATCAGTATCACACACTCCCCACACCCTACGCGCTTTGTTTCATTCCAACCGAATAGAAATCAATTAGACGTCCTTCTTTCGAATCCATTCTTAATTCCGAACAATGAGGACTGGCATCGATGGATCTCACCCGATATGACGCAATCAAATTGCCCGTTTTATCACGAAACACTTTCACAGAACGCAATATACCGCAGAACATCATCTCGGAACAAAAAAAGATTCGATTCTACGTCCAGCGTTGGCAACAAAACGATTGGGATTAGAGGATCGTTAAAGGATTTGGAAAATCTCTTTTCTAAAGGCTCGTGGATCAAGTGGAATACATGTAATAAGGACGATTGTCTGACGATCGTACGCTGGGGGTTAGCCGGCATGGGAATTGCTTCGTTCAAGATAATAGCGAATCAATCGATTCGTACGTGATATAAATGAAGTTTTTGATGAACTGAAGATATTCTCCAACCATTAATAGCAGTTTAGACAGGATTATGTAATACCATTTACAATTTTTAATTTAAATATATTATTAGTGTATGATCATATTTTTAAAATTTATTGTGGAATAAAAAAAAATTAAATCCCCACGTTGGGCGCCAATTTGCTAAGATTTTTTATTGAATTTTCCAAGGTCATGTGCTAATTTTACTGTTATGTTTTAATTGTTGATTTTTGGTTTTTTCTTTTAAAGCTAAAATTTACCCAAATTTAAGCCACACATATTTTATTTATATGATTATTAATAAATACATACTCATTATTATTAAGAAGATATATTAACTTAAATGTAGTTTAAATATCTTTCACTGTGTTGTATCTCATGTTGGTTTGCTTTAAGTTCAACTAACCTAAATTTTTATTGTAATTTTCTGAAATAACATGATAGAGTTACAATGGCAGGGCAATTTACAACTATTTTGCTATATGTTGCTTTAATTAAATGAGTGGTTTTTTGATCAAATAAATTTTTATGGTTTGTTGAATTTTATTTCTAATTGTAAAGTTATTCAGCAAATCAATCTGTATAAATGAAGTTTTTGATGAAATGAAGATATTTATTCAATTAAGAATAGATATATCGTTTTAGGCAACATTATGTAACACAGTTTACAATTTTTAATTTAAATATATTACTATTACATGATGAGATGTTGTTAATTTACTTTCGATTGAAAAGTTTGAGATTCCACGTTGGGCGCCATTTGTTAAGATCTTTAAGATTGTTTCACTTATATGTCCTAATTTTACTGTTTTGGTTTTATGTGTTAATTTTTATTTTTTGTTTTTAAAATTAAAACTGAAATTACAGCCACGTTGTCTGAGATTTTAACATTTATTGTTCTAAGTTGTTTATTAAGTTGAGTATTTTATATTAATAAGAATGAAAAACCATTTGAGACTCATTAATATTAGCAATATGTATTAACTTTAATTTATTTTAAATGTGTTTCACGCTATTTCGCTGGTTGGTTTGCATGTCTTATTTAACTAAGCTCAATCTAGTACACTTTTCTCTTATTTTCTCGAGTTACAAGAATGAAATTTTGAAAGTCGTGCATTAGTAGAATAATTTACTACTTTTGCAGATTGGTTTTTTTATAAATAAATAATGTAAAAGCCGTTTTACCGTTAATGAAATTTTGTTCACGATTGGCAAATATTAGTTACAAGATTTTCATCATAAAGTTTTCATGTATTTTAGACAAAATTAAGAATAGAACTAAAATGTTTATCTAATTCTTGCTCTTATTTTTATTTGGATATAATTTTCGATAATGTATGTGGACTTGTGAAATGAAAATTATATATTATAACAAAGGCAATTGGAATTAATTGGTGTAATTGCATATATTATATGAGTAAATCGAAGAATAGTCGAATAACTTAAAATTAATGTTATCAACGAATCTAATCATTTCGAATGTATCCTTTTACTAGAAACCCCCCAAGTATTTTAATTGCATTGTAACCTAAATTCATACAACGAAAATTTCTGCTAATCACGCTATATCCCCATATTTTTGTGTTCAACGCTTCAG
Organism: Octodonta nipae; assembly: GCA_034190945.1. NCBI lineage: Eukaryota > Metazoa > Arthropoda > Insecta > Coleoptera > Chrysomelidae > Octodonta > Octodonta nipae. The sequence continues at coordinate 11,194,438 of CM067223.1, forward strand.
TTGGAGATTTCCGCAAACTTATAATACACCAATCACGATAACTTCCACGTAGCGATTTACGTCCGAATGTAGATTTCACGCCATCTATAATAGTTTTCTAACGATTTCCGACAGATTGTCGGTAAATGTTTTTACTAATCGGAAATAATTGACCGCTGCGAAATTAAAATTATCCGATTAAAACTGCAAATTATTTTCTCCATGAAAACGAGAACTATCATGTGTATCGTGTTCTACTACATGTACCATTTTTCGGATACGTTTCTCGATTGACTGATCTACTTTGAAAAATTCTTCTGGGATATTAAATTTTATATTTATGGATCTTTGGGAACAGCACACCGAGAACATTCCAAATGTTTCAGGATACAAATCACATCCTCTTTTTTAAGTATCTTATTAATTGAATTGTTGTCGCTGACTGATACTTGATGTAAATCCATGATGAGAAACACAAAAAACCTTTTTTAAAAAAATACAATTTACTGACTCATTCTGTACAAATTAATTACCTACCAATCTAGTATATTTTTGAAGTCAGTGCCAAGCAACAATCAAGTTTGATGAAGTAGTAGAGAAGTACGCAATGAAGGATTTTAGATTTGCTTGGCACCGACTTCAAAAATATACTAGATTGATAGGAAATTAATTTGTACAGAATGAGCATCTTTTAATGTTTACATTTGTTACTTCCTGGGTAGGTACCTAAAACCATTGAATGTGTTATTTATTTGCTAGAGTTGTATTTTGTTATAATTATTTTTAGCTTTTTAGTTATAGGTGGAAGTCGGTTATATATTTTTTAATGTTTTATTTTCAACTTTTTATTTTTTTTGAACTCAGGTAGTTTTCATTCTCTATTTTTTATTTTGTATGTATAAATTGACAGGTAAATGTTCACGAACAAAATGTACGCGTTGACCTAATAAGCCCAAAATATGCCTTATGGACCACTTCATGGAACCTTTTTTTCAACTTTTTTTGACAACTTTGTATAACAATAGATAATTCCACTCCACCTTATGTACCAACCATCCTGTACATACCACTGCCCACGAACAAACAGAATTTTGTTAGCTGCCTTCTGTAAATTATAGGACGGAGTAGAATCCATCCCATATTTACAAAGTCAAATCGGTCCTATATTTCAACCATAGTATATAACTCCTTGTAGGGTCCCCCAAAAATTATTTATTTTTTAACAATTTATATTATCGCCTTGTGTAACCTTAATTCCTCTCCACAATTTATGCAACTTCTGATGGGCTATAAAATAAATATTTTTTTAATCACACTGTATAAATATAATTCAACCCCAGCATATTTCAACCATCCTGTATATGATTTGTTTACGTCCACATCATATAACAATTTTTTAATCACCCTATATAATTTCAATTTCACATGTTTTGCAACATTTTCATACCACCAAACGTCCACTCCACCCTATATTCCAACTATCCTGTATATACGGCTCCCTATGGACCACTATCATTCTACTCCGTCTTATATTTCAATCATCATATAAATGCAACTCCTTCTTCTTTACTTTGTGATTTTGTTTGCTATAACTGAACACCCTGTGTATAAACGCACCAAATAGCAGTTTACAGTTTGACATGTGTTGTCACTGAATTTTCTATTAGGCCAGGAAAATGTGGCAACCAAAATCACTGTCTTCGCAAAATGGAAAAGTTTTCATTTAAATAGGTATTTGCCTGTATTAAAAACAAAACGAGCTTGGTACTCATTGATTTAAGGAGCCGAAAATATTTATGAGAAAATGTTCGTTATGTAATTTCGATGTAATTTTTGATACAAATTTTGGAATTGTCGGGGATTGTCTGCAAAACTGCAAGTTGCACGTCTCAGAAAAGTATATGAGATTACCTAGGGTTCTTCTATAATAGATTAAACATTATATATACTCTATTAAACAAGGCCATATTTATTCAAAACGGTTCACCACTGGAGAAGAGATCAGGTAACATACATACAAAAAAACCTCCTCCTTTTTGGAAGTCGCTTAAAAACGAAAATACACTTCGATTCTGACTTCGTTGTATTTTTTATAAATGAAAATTTTCATTTTGCAATTTACATCAATAAATATAAAACCTTTATTTTGATAGAACGTATTTTGTGAAACTTGATGAAAGATATTGTATGCCGAAACACGTGTCGTTCTATCCAAATAAAGCGTAAATCTTGAATTGTATATTCGTTTTTTTGTATCTTACTAGTTCCCTGTCATCTCTTGCAGTTTTTGTTAATTTACTTATCAGTCATCTTATTTTCTACAATTAGTTGTTTTTATATTTTAATATTACATATATTTTTCTCTGTTAAATGATCCATATCTTGAATTCTGTGCACCAAACAATAGAGCATCTATGATAACAAAGCAAATTAATCAAATTTTTTCCCTAACCAAGCAATAAAAACCTCACCAGGATACCCACTTAAAGTCACTCCTTTGGCATCAATTGAGAAAAACGTTTAGTGTAACTTCTACATTTTCTTGATATTTATAAACCACATCATCTACGATGAAACTACAAGAGAAAATTGCTGAAAACTGGAGGCAATGGGTTCTGCAGCTACAATTTTCATTTCAAACATCTATAACTTTGCAACACTATTGAATAATCTTGGCCTCTCTCATGCTGATAATTTTACGCTAAAATCCATATTTTAAACAAAAATTTCTATACTATACGGGTACAAATACTGTCCATTAAATTATTCCATTTAGCAATAATTGCTAATCACTAATCTTTATGAAATTAACTATCGATAAAAATCCAATAACATTGCTACAACCTTGAAAGTTGCTTTCAGTACGTTATAACTATAAAATTTACAAGCAAAAATCTTGTTAACTTTTACAACGCTATCAATTAAAATGGCAATTTTATGTCGAGTATCACCAAGAGCTGTAAAACTATTACCATGAAAGATTTTTTTATAATGTAGTTTATAGCCTACAACAGATATTGGTTCGTAGAAAACTGAATTTTGCTTTACCGTTAACGGCAGACGTAGTGCTTGTTTATCAATTTCAAATTCGATTATAAATATTGATTTTACTGCAAACCTAACAACTTTAAGAACTAATTAGTTTAACAAATTTTATATTAATATGTAGTAATTGCCTTGAATCTAGTTATTTATTTATTTTTATCAACATATATTCGAATGCGACCCAAACTGACTGAACAGAGTTTGGATAAATGAAATCGGACAATATTTTCACTGGGCCAAATGTGTCCTTACACAAAAATAACGTAAAATATACAATTTGTTGTACAATTATATTACATGATATAGTCAAAATCAATGACATTACACAAAGTGGACAGTCTATTCCCCATAATATCTGACACCTGTTCGATGGGATTTAAATCTGGTGAACGGGCTGGCCACAGCAATATTTGAACTTTTGCTTCTTGGAGAAGGTACCGGTGGAATGCCTTCTAGATAAAGCAATAAATCAGCTGTTATACTGCATAAGTAAAGCCCCATAAACCAATAATCGTACTTTTTATGCACATTCCTCTCAAAAGTTCCCTCACCAGGACTGTGTCTACCCTTCTACTGCCATCGGCCATACTTCAGATTCGGGTTTGTTACTAAATACGACATTATTTCATTCTGTCTCTCAATACAGTCGTACTCTGCACCAATTCGAACGTTGAGGACAGTGGTCCGCAATCAAAAGAGGGACATATCGTGGATGGTATGGAAAACATCGAAAGATACGAATGCAGCGATTTAACTCCTCGTGACACAACACAAAACCCTCTAGTACCTACGCCCCGGTAGATCTGTTAGTCTTCTTTGTTTTTAACACGGCTGTCTGTTTCGCCTTAGGGCAAACCAAGATTTAGTGAGGCAACAATTGTGTCAGAGTCTCTCACATGGTGATAATTTGAGTGTCTTGGAACTCAATGCATTTTGTTACACTTAAGACAAGTAGACTGGTATGCAAATCAAAGATAAACTGTGGACATTGCTATCATATCATTATGTAAATTTTAATTAGATAAATAAAAATCTGTAGTGTCATTTTTCTTCCTTAAGGCATTACTTCTTTAATTTGTCACTGAGTTCGGGTGTAAAAGTGTCCTAGCAATTTATCCCTTAAAATATCTGTTGTTTTTCTTGCTGCGTGAACGGTGTCATCTTGTTAGACTTATATTTCAAGATGTTGAAGCTAAGTTTACTATCCAGAACATTGTTTAATATGTCTCTTTCCTTGAAAGTATGGACCCCAAACTCTAACTTATCAAACCGCACAACAAACGTATAACACAGAGGCTGTGATGTGATCCTTCCGGTATGTTCTGTGGGTTTCCCATTCCATCTTTGTTCATACCCGAGACAAATGAAAATGAGCTTATTCAGTACAATGAGATTAATAATGTTAATGTAGTAAATACTGAGTAAGTTGTTTTGGTGGATATCGCTAGAATAATGCTTTGCAGTTTTCCCAGTCTCAGGAACTACCAAATTCTTGAACTGTCGTTATGTTAGAAGAATGGAACTAAAGATCTATTTATTTCTGCTAGAACGAGATAAAAAACGTAAAGCGTAGACGTGTTTGACACGCAACAGTTAGAAGGTGCTTCTACAGCTTCTGTTACAGCTGCTTGTCATTTTGATTCATCCAGATTACTTTCGCGATTTAGACTTCATCTAGTGAAACAAAAATTTCAACATTTTTCTTTTCCATGTAACTCATCAATACCAGAATGTAAATAAGCACAAACAGTATTGAGTTAAATGCTGAGGGATGGTTGTACTTCAGAAATATATCTGTTCTGGCAAATGTTCACATCTTCTTTGAAGTCAGTTTCTTAGTCGTTGTGAATGTCAAAACAATCGATTTAAATGACCAACAAGTACCTTCAATTTGTGAAATCCTTCTAACCTATCATTAATGGTTAATATATAACATACCCGTGAACCTACAAATTCCTGGTTGCTCATGAAACTTTTCTTCTATATATGTTTGTCAGCTCTGAATATTTTATTTCCGTGCACGACCTTTTTGTAATGTGTTGGTTCTTGCCTTAGCGCCTTGCCTTTTTCTAGGAGTAAAGCTATGGAACCAGATGTAAAATTTCATATGGACTGTACCACTTGCGACAGTTTCCTGAACAATGCAAATAATCTTTCTGAATGCGAGTTCCTACAAGATTTTGGATTGTATAATCGCATTTTTCCATAGTATCATCTCATGAACTTTCCAAACTTTCACCCTATTTAAAGCGAATGCCAAGAATTTCAAATATTTAAAATAAGTTGAAAATTGCGATAACTATTATGAAATAAAATAAGTAGATTCAAGACAATTTCTGTATTTTTTTTGTTTGACTATAACCTCACGCTTTCTTTTGTGTAAACATAGAAATTGCTTTGTGGTTAAACTCAGTAGTATTTGAGAAATTATCTGATTTTATCGCCTGATAAGGGTAGATAGACATTTGTTTGATTGAAGGGCAAGTGAAAATTTGGAATCCAGTTTCATGGAAACTTTGGCAAGCTCATTATAGGGAACATACTTCTCTAAGACTTTGCCGGTGAGTGTTTGAGATCCTAACTTAAATCCAATCTTGTCAGTTTAAGGCATGTTTGGTTTACAGGTCTTGCCACTATTCCTGTATAAAATCTCATCGACCGACTTCGAGAAAGGATCGTTCTCAGTTCTCGTAAAAAAGACAGATGTTATAACTATATTTATCTTTTATTAAATAATATTGTTAATTTGTACTAAGTTACATATACAAAAAGTATGCAAATTAGAACAGCATCCTGAGCCTCAGTTAACACAAAAAACGTATTTGTATAACATTTTTTGCATACTGTGTACTGCCCCTGTAAAAAATCCTTACATACGTCATTTTAAATCCCAGATTAATAGCCGCAATAAGGTTAGGAGTCGAATATCATTCAAAAACAAGCTCACCTCTTTGCTGAACCCTTCTCGCATACAAAACGAGGAATGTCAGCTGCAAAAAAGCTAAAAGGGTGCAAACAAGTTATACCGGTTTAATATTATGATGTAAACATGTATGTCGAGTGCTTGTGACCTTGATAAATCGTTTCGTATTTTCACAGTCGACGACACAAAAACATGAGGTAATCAGAGGGGAAAGAAAAAACTGAATGTCAGAACAAAAACTGTATGTCAAACAAAAACTATAAATCTATTTTGCTTCATTTTGCTTGTTGAATTTATTGTTTTCTAAATATTTGCTTACAGACGTTGGTTTGTCATGTGTACTATACATTGCGTTTTGTGTTTCCGACATAACGCATGTTGCTAGTCAAATAAGTCAATCCAATTTCCCACAAAACGCCCCCTGGTGTTGCGGTTATGACTAATACAACCACTGACGTGAAGTCGTTTCTTAAAAAAGGGGTTCCTACCCTGACCTGACCAGGTATGAGTTGAATGACTCAGCAAATGGGGAGATTCAAGGTAATTGATCCAATGAAATAATAATATTTGCTTTTAATAAAGCTCGATTAGCTATTCTATTACGCAAGGTAAACAATAGTAACAAGGGGGACGATGAATTTCTAAGAAGTTTGACGAAAATCTTTGATTACCTTTATCGTTAGAACAATGGCATTTTTTTAAATAAATTTGAATGAATTTGGAAAAACCCTTTTGTGGGATCTTTACACACTTCGTCCCAAATTTTCCGCTTGCCAGAAATCTCCTTTAAAATTTTAATAATCCAGGACGTAGGCAGGAGAGTGTAATAGCTTCGGAATGGTGGTGCCCAGATGTTTTCCAGGACGATTATGATGAATCATTTAAAAGTGATGCCCGGCAGGGCTGATGAAACTTCTCAGATATGGATAGGAAATTTCGAACAACCCTCAAGATAATGGTAATAGTCGTTTGCGAAGAATTTGATCGTCAGGTGAAACAACGTTTTAGATTAAAAAAGGGATTGGGAGCACTTTGGATGTAATAAAATTGCCATTTCTTTCATCACCAACTTGAGCTAAATATAGACAGACTTTACAATAATTAAATTGAAAATATTTATATTCAGAGAAACAGATTAGAGGAAATATTTAGTAAACTCGAATGTAAATTTTGGGAACACTGAATATTTTGAATACATGGTTAGTTCTGAAGGAGGTGATTTTTGCACTCAATTCCCCCTACAGATAAGCTCTATTCAATAAAGAAAAAAATCAGTAAAACTGGTTCAAAATCAATGGAGATGACGTGTAAGATACATATAAAAATTCAGGTTATAGTGTCCAATATCAAATTTCATTCACTATAATTTTAAATTTAATGTAAATTTAAATTAGGGCTTCATACGAGACGACAGTAGGCGAGAGTATCAAAAATCTCGTCTCGGTCTCGTCAATTCTTAAAACAATAAGTCTCGTCAAGTCACGGTCTCGTCTCGTTACCAGTTGTCTCATCCCGTCTCGCTTATTTTTATATAACGATGAATATATAATATATAAACTAAATAATAATTAATAATAAATAATTTGTTAAATCTATATTTATTCGACTATTATTATATTATTGCATCACATCATCTTTTAATGATGTTTTCGTTAATCTGAGTGAAATTTTATCTCTACACGAAACTTGAAACATTTTATTTGCATCTAAGTGTGTGAACAAATACTTTAGTATTTGACTAGTTCTATTATATATACTTCTACAGATGTATACAACAATTGTTCACAGCTTTACTACAAGAAATACAAGAAAAAAATTCTCCAGATTAAGACATAGAGACGAAATTTGTCCGTTAAGTATTGAATTTATAGTATCAGTTGTATATGAGAAAAGTTTACTGTATGTCTGCTGTAAACAAGAGAACCTTCCAGCCAAAGAAACCCTTTTAATAGTATATACGTTTATAACTCTCTAGTTTAATATATAAACATATGAGTATCGATCTTTTAAGATAATCATTCAAACTTAAAATATAAAAATCTGGGAGGATAAATATTTATGATAAGAGATACGTTACTATAAGAAGCGTTAACAGGTTAAAGTAAAAATGTGAAAAATGTAGCGAATCCTAAAACGATACCAAGCACATAATAATCGTACATATAATTTTATTCCCTATTTTCATTCCCAAAGGAGAAATTTGGTTTTTCAAATTTATCTTGACGACTCTAAAAACAATCAAATTAGCTTATAATAAGCGAAGCTTATGCGTAACAAACAATCAAATGAAAGTTAGCCTAACTGATAACCTCCTTCATTAATTAAGTCGGTTAATATATAAAGGGTGTTCCACTTTGAGGTTAATTTTTAAATAAAATACACAAATTATTTGAGAATGATCAAATCTTTTATTTCAAATGATAGTACAATTGTTTCAGTTTAGTAATGGAAAACAATACCTTGTAAGTGACCACCTGTTGCTGTACGACAAACTTCTAATCTTTTGCCAAAATTTTGGATAACTTTCTCTCGCGTAACTGCGATTCAATTACTTGAAAACTGGCATAGTCCTTTTCTTTCAAATAGTTTCATAGGAAAAAATGTAGAATTGTTAAATCGCAAGATCTCGGGGATCAATTATTGTTTCCTCTTCGAGCAATTATTCGATTACCAAATTTCTGTTTCAAAAGATTGATTGTTTTTGTTGCTGAATGACATGTTGCACCGTCTTGTTGGAACCATATATTCTGTACATCAATATGCTCCAATTCAGCCCACAAAAAGTTGGTAAACATCGTTCGATATGGATCACCATTCACAGTAACAGCATTTCCATTGACATTTTCAAAAAACTATGAACCAATCACTCCACCAGCCCAAAAACCACACCAAATAGTTACTTTTTCTGGATGCATCGGTCTTTCCATTATTTCTCGTGGATTTGCTTCACCCCAGATTCGACAATTTTGCTTATTAACAAATCCATCCAATTCAAAATGTGCTTTATTTCTTCCGTTATCTGAATCTTGTAAGCCTTTAGATGAAGATCTTTGTGCAAAATTCTGAATAAAGTGCTTTTTGGAATGTTCAATTGCTGTGCACGATAACGAATTGATGTTTTTGGTTGTTCAACAACACTAGCAGTAACAGCTGCAACATTTTCTTCTGAACGTCCACTACGGGGATATGTTTTGTTTTGTCATCTTTTACTGAAACAGTTTCCACAAATTTTTGAACAATTTTTCCAATGGTAACACTTGACGGACAATTTTCTCTTCGATATTCTGTACGAAATTTTCTTCCAACTTCTGCACAACGTTCACCAAATTTAAAATATTTTTTAATAATAAACACGTGTTGCTCAATCGTATATCTCTCCATTTTTAATAACCGAAATACTCCTACTTGTCATCTGTAAAATAACATGTGATATTCTAGTACAAAAAGTATAAATGTCATCACATTTAAAAATTAACCCCATTCTGGCACACCCTTTATTTAAGTAAATTGACATATGTTTAATTTTGTTGTTATCCAAAAGGTTCAGTAGGAAATAGTGAAATGTGATCAGACTTATGAAACTTAAATGTGAAATATCCAAAAAATAATCTTTACCACTGATGAGTATTTAATGCTGACTAACCCCTTAGCATTTTCCGTTCTTCAAAAGGATTTTAGAAATCATTCTTCAGTATACCTTTAAACAACATTCCTTAATTTCTTCAATGTTGAAAAAAGTCATTCTTTTGTGGTTGTTTTTGTCTTTTCCAGTGAATACGATGGCTTCGCATCATAATAATTAAATCTATTTTTTAGAATCAGGAAAAAAATGAAAACCATTTAACATATTTTTCAACTGCCTTGCACCAGAAGAATAAATTTTATTTTGCCGTACTGATAGATTGGTGAAAGTTGTTTTATTATCTACTATACAAAAATAAAAACTAAACCACACTAAGCCGATATTTGTCCACGTCAATGTTTTGGAGTGACTTGCAGAAATTTAAAAATTTTCAGTCGTCAGTTGTTGCTCACTTTTTGTTTTACAGAGGAGAATGATACCAAAGACTAATACTTATAAGTATGGACTTCAACAGGTCAACATACAAAAACCGAGCACATATATTGTTTTGACTAATTTCTAGAAGCGACACCTGTTGAAGAAAGGAAAATAAATGACTTGGGAACACTGCCATAACGATATCATTAAAAATTATTATTCGAATAATTTATGACCAGCTGTAGTAAGAGGGAGGATAGCCTCTATAATATGAAAGATGACACCGTCGCCTATGTTAAGGTTATTTGGCGATGTTCGGTTGTTCAAGCCATTCTGTCAAAAATTCTTAGTTCAGAAGCCATTTCGATTATTTTTCGCCTGTGCTATTGGAACTTCTGTTCGTTTCAAAAATAGTATCAAATAATTAAAAATGTCAAACATGAGCCTCCGTAAATCGTTTTAATCACTTTCTGTGCTCCTTAAACTCCTCGAAATGAAAATTGATGGACGTCCAGACCTAAATGAATGTACTCGAGCTTAAGACAAAGCTCCATCACCATTTAAACGCTCTTTCTGAATATGCAAAATTCAACCCATTTTCACATTCCGCATCACGTTCTTTCCATATCGCAAAATCCTCTCGACTGCCCGCATCTCGAATATGCTTTTCTCTCTTTTTTTTCCTCAACACATCGTACGTGATGAACTGCGGTCTTTCTGGTCGCAAACACGTTCGACGATCATGTCCGACATTTTATACACAGTCCACAGAGAAAACACAAAATACACACACACAGCGAACGCAGTAAAACTCACTAACACCGGCATTACAATGTTTTGCTTCTTTTTTAACGCGCATTTTGTGTGTCCCGAAAGGGAAAACAACCTTCGGAATATCTTCCTGATCGCTTTCACGGACACCATCTTGTCGGACACGACGCCTCTATAAATATTTTACGATATGGCTTTCGGGGTTGCAAAGAAAAGAAAAGTATGAATAATATAGTGCTGATGTTATCCTTGATGTCGTTACTTTCTGTGTAGGATTTTAGACTAACAAAATTGTGAAAACTAGACGCAAATATGCGGAAATGTACATTTATAAAGTTAACGGAAAGCTAAGGCAACTAAACGTACATGTTGAACTATATTTTTTGCTATTATTAAATGTTTCAGAGAGTCAAAGTCAAAACACATGTCGATTATAAATATTCTAAAATCAAAAAATAAAACTACAGTAATTACTAAATGATTGAGGAGGCAAATAGTTATATGTTCATTTGGGACTTTCACTCCTCTCAACGGTTTCTGAAAAATACAAATAAGTTAAGTAATGAAAATCAAGGTGTAGTATCGAGGAGCAGTTTGTGGAAACTGCCTGGAACACTAGGGATTAACTGTGAGAAAGTGGGTCTACGGATTTGTCATCTAGTTTTCCTGCATAATATGTATTTTAAAATGATTTACACAATATTTGTATCTTGACTTTTTGGCAATGTCAATTGATTTTCCTGATATGGAATCAAAACGTCACACCAAACAGATACAAACTACAGTTTGTTTAACAAGGCTAATATTAATAACAGCAACAAACTAAACAAAACAACTCTATATTCTTAGAACAAAATAATTAACACAACTGCTAAAACTGACCTCGCATTACATTTAAACAGAGTTGTAGCTGGTTACTTTGGAAACAACCCTTATACTATTTTTCATCCTTCTCTTTTAGTTACAGAAAAAAGCAGCTGGCGATCTAGTTGTCCACTGAAATTGGAGTCCCAGAGTCCCATCATGTAGATATTACACTAGTAAAGTATCTTTGACAATAGGCATTTGCGCCATCTCGCGTTTTATTTGTGGAACGCTGGTTCTGTCAAGACCGTAATTGATTATAGTTTAAAATTTAGTTATCCCATAAAATGGAAAGAAAAACATCAAACCGAGAGTGCGGTGTAGTTGATTTTGAAAATACATCAAGGAAAAATCAAAAATTACAATTCTACCGTTTTCCTGGATTTCTATAGCGATCGGAGAGGAAGGAAAAAATGGATTACAGCAGTTGGTCATTAAGGGCAAATAAATTAAATTTCCAAGTTTTTCATTACTAAATACATAAGATTAATCACAATTGTTGTTCAATAACTCTTGTAATCAGTAAAGTTAATCATGTAAATACTTTTCTTTCCAAAATAAAGTGAAATTTAAGGTTAACATAATTTTTAATTTTTTAATTAATATTTTCTTTTAGGAATAAAAAAAAAGTAACTAACAATGTAGATACATAACAAAGTTTACAATTCAACTATGTTATACTCTTTTAAATAAATAACACTTTTTATTCTCATTATTTTTTTTATGAGCTCTTCTTTATTATTAGTTATTACAAAAGCTATAAATAATATATAATCAATATTCATTTCGTTGTGAATTAACATGAATATTTGCATCTGTTGTTGCTTAATTATCCTTGTTCCAACTTCAAAATTTTTACCTTGATCCATTAAAACTTCATCGTCAGTGAAATCTACCAATAAATTATATATAATGAATAAAGTTAATTTGTTTTTTTTTTCTTATATGTATTTACTTACTATTAATTAATCTCAATTGGAGCTTCATCAACTCCTGAAGATGCAATTTTTTCTTGTCGTAATTACTCGTAATCTTTCAGCCCACAAACCAGCATGAAGATTTTGCTTTTTTATATACATTTTGCAGGAAATATAGTTGGATTGTAACTTTTGTTATGTGCATTGTTTACTTTTTTCCCAAACAATTTGACCACTGCAAATCATTGAATTTGTTTCTGCTTGAGATGGATTGCCCTACTGCTGTAATTAAAAAACTCAGTTTTGTTAATAGAACAACAATTATGATTAATTGTATATATACAATAATGACTAACAACGTGGAAATCAAATTTATTTACCCATGATGTCGAACTGCTGCAATTCATTCATTATAATTGTAATTTTGGGTTTTTTCTTGGTGTATTTTCACAATCAACTACACCGCACTTTCAGTTTGATGTTTTTCTTTTCATTTTATGGGATAACTAAATTTCGGCAAATTTCAATCTATAACACAGCAAACATAAATTACGGTCTTGACAGAACCAGCGTTCCAGAAATAGAACACGAGATGGCGCAAATATCTGTTGTCAAAGATATTTTACTAGCGTATAGGAAGAGCAACATGTTTTTCGGGAACTATATAGGGATCTGTTTATCTTACAAGGTCTAAATAAAGTTCACTATTAAATGTTTCTTCAAAAAAATATGACCCAATAACATAATAACTAATATAATAACCAACAATACTACTCCAAATATATAAAGACTATTTGAAAAGTAGTAACTATCACAAAATGATTTTTTCCTGCATAATAGTGGAAATTCATCTCCAAAAAGTACATAATCCAAAAATTACTTTGTTTGATTTCTAAAATGTAAAATTAAAATGTTTGTCAATATCTATTATTTGACTTATGACGTAACTAAGAGAATTCAATTTTATAATATACAGGGTAGCACAGAGATCATATAATAATAAAGTTACTTTCAAATTGGAAGAATTTGAAAGGGGTGATCTTCAGAATTTTGTGTGACGCTCCTAGGTGCAACTTTGTTATAAGTGTATTCACCAAAAATGCCATCAAAGAATATAGTTGATTCAGTGATTCTATTAAAATCAAATTGAGAAAACTAGACACAAACATCCGGAAATGCACATTTATAAAGGAGATGGAAAGCTAAAGCAACATAAATGTACACATTGATAGCGATGCCGCTATTGTAATTATTTTCTTTTAATTGTAAAGGTTAATTGGTGTGAGCATGAAGTCATTTGATCTTGACATTTCTAATATTGTTAACTATAATGTTCAATATAAAACTTCACCATTCCTTTTAATATATTATTTGCATAATTTTTTAATTAATTAACCTTTAAACATTTATCTCGTTTGCAATTAAATTGTAAGCTATTTTTAGATTGAAACCGTCATTGTTTGAAAATGAAGTGAGGCGCCATCAAATCGAACTTAACACGCGAAATGAAGTTGAAACTACGAAAAACATGAGACGACAATTCTTCAATTTTAGCCTGAAATTGCATAAGGACGCCACCTAAATGTTTTATTTTTGCATTGTGTATCAATCAATATGTCATCCCAGGTTTGGCCATAATGTGGGCTGTGTATGATATTGTTACAATGTTTAATTGTTTACGCAATTGTCGAATATTCTCGAAATAAGTTATTTATAATATAATCTTCCCCTGAAAAGTCGATGACGAAAAATACTATTTCCCAGAACGTACGATTCATGATTAAAAAATATCGAAAATTCTAGTTCTTTTCTCGAATACTTTAGAAAGAGTAGATTACTACGGGAACATTCGAGAGTGAACGCGGTAGGCCGACATACAGCAGCAGTCAGTTGAGTTTAGTAGTGAATCCGATATGAGTCATCCGAATGATTCATAGCTTTTAGTTTAAGAAAATTAGTGGTGGAATATTTATTGTGAACTTCTGTAAAAATAAAGAAGATTTATTTTAATCTATTCTCAATCTAAATAAATCTTTGAAAATTACAACAAGCTTTGCCTGCATAATTGAATAATGTTAGCTATTTAGTCATTGGTTGAAGAATGGGAAATTTTGGTGGCTCTTTGATGTACTATGTAATTTATTTTAAAATATGCACATCTCTTTATATGGCTTTCTATTCATAGTAATTGTCCACCACCATGACTCATCACAAAAACAAAACCATATCAGCGCCTCTAACGGTGGATAACTTAACTATTTTACGATATGGTCACCACTTTTTGACGGATCAAAGTGGTCAATTCTAAGATTTGGCTACGGCATATATACCAATGCCTACTGAATTTGTAGGTAATCTAAAGACTACAAAAATCAAGGAAGGCATTGTGATACTATCTTTTTAAATAATTTTCTATTTTGGAAAAAACAAAAGGAAGTTTATTAAGTTTGCTTCCTATCAGATGGAAGTAATACTTGAGTTAGTAAAGTTCGTCAGAAAACAATTGAAAATGAGAGGTACTTATCCACTATAAATGGTAGTTCCGGACCAATTCAAAATTGTTTAGCTAGGTGATAATAAAAATTTCGGGGGTTTCAATACTTGAAAGAATATTTCCTGCCATAGGATTCAAATTAAATAAACTTCAGTTTTTCAAATACTACTGTTACCAATCGAAAAGCTCTATTTTACTCAATGTCAGATATGTTTCTAATCCTCCAATATTAAAGAATTTTTATATACAGCTTCTTAGTTTTATTATCGATTTAAATGTGTTTTAAGTACGAGATGATTTTAGATCTGAGAAGCTGGTTTACGTTCAGATAATTAAGGAGGGAAATATATACCCTTGCCTCATTAAATGCGCCATGGAGCGATAGAAAAGGTATTGTCAGGAATTGCTTCCTTCCTTTCAAATATTTATATACAGCTTCTTAGTTTTATTATCAATTTAAATGTGTTTTAAGTACGAGAAGATTTTAGATCTGAGAAGCTGGTTAACGTTCAGATAATTAAGGAGGGAAATATATACCCTTGCCTTATTAAATGCGCCATGGAGCGATAGAAAAGGTATTGTCAGGAATTGCTTCCTTCCTTTCAAATATTTATCTGTTACACGAAACAAGCGAGACAAAAAAAAACCCAATGATAAGTCAAAATAACCAATAGAGACAACTGATTTTTAGGAAACTCTGTGAAAGACCATTTCCTTGTGCCGTTACACTTGAACATCTATAAATTATACAAGTGAGAAACTGTAACTAGAGCTTTATTGAATTCTATCACTGATATAGTTGATCCAGACTCCATAACATAAACTACACCACCCAGTTTCTCAAATAATCTATAAGACATTAGAAAACGTTGCCATTAAAATCATCAAGGCCATATTTGGTATTTTTTAAGAAATAAGGCCAAGGTGACCAGATTTGTTTTACTGCAAAACTGAAACTGTTCTATTAAAAACCCTCCTGAACCCAGGGTCTAGGTCTTCTTCGATTAAATACCAAGCTTGAAAAGGCTACCCAGCACTTAGGGACACAATCAGAAAACAGATGGAAAAATGAAACTTGAAATTCCATGAATCTCCATAATATTGATGCCACCACAACATAAACAACACCCAGGTTCTCAAATAATCTATAAAACATTAGAAAACTTTGCCATTGAAATCAGCAAGGCCATATTTGGTATTTTTTAAAGGAATAAGGCTAAGGTGACCAAATTTGTTTTACTGCAAAAATGAAACTGTTCTATTAAAAACCCTCCTGAACCCAGGGTCTAGGTCTTCCTCGATTAAATACAAAGCTTGCAAAAGGCTATGCAGCACTTAGGGACACGATCAGAAAACAGATGGAAAAATCAAACTTGACATTCCATGAATCTCCATAATATTGATGCAGTCACCACAACATAAACAACACCCAGGTTATCAAATAATCTATAAAACATTAGAAAACTTTGCCATTAAAATCAGCAAGGCCATATTTGGTATTTTTTAAATGAATAAGGCTAAGGTGACCAGATTTGTTTTACTGCAAAAATGAAACTGTTCTATTAAAAACCCTCCTAAACCCAGGGTCTAGGTCTTCCTCGATTAAATACAAAGCTTGCAAAAGGCTATGCAGCACTTTGGGACACAATCAGAAAACAGATGGAAAAATCAAACTTGACATTCCATGAATCTCCATAATATTGATGCAGTCACCACAACATAACCAACACCCAGGTTCTCAAATAATCTATAAAACATTAGAAAATATTACTATTAAAATCAGCAAGGCCATATTTGGCATTTTTTAAAGGAATAAGGCTAAGGTGACCAGATTTGTTTTACTGCGAAAATGAAAACCCTCCTGAACCCAGGGTCTAGCTCTTCCTCGATCAAATACCAAGCTTGCAAAAGGGTACGCAGCACTTAGGGACACAATTTCAAATCAAATACAACACTCAAATTTGAACTTACATAAAGTTGATATTGGACTGATTGATCATTGTTAGTAGTCCCGTGGAACAATTTGAACTCCAACTGAGACAAAGCAGTCCATTGACCTCGTTTTCTTGTGGGAATGCCATCTATGCGGACAGAACGCAAAACAGCAATGTGAGGATGACGGTAGTTTCTATCAATTCAAAAGGAATTCAAAAACCTTCTATAAAAATGCGTATGTACACTTATGTTGAAGTTGTTCATGCATAATATATGATGACCTGTAAAATGTTTTCACATCGTGTGGTTATGCTAGTGTATTTATTATATTTATGTGCGAACAGTGACTACAAATTTGATCTGGAAGAGATCGCAGATTTTAGATAATAGAGAATAATATTTTTCAGTTTACGCATACTTTACAACCCATTGCTGATATAAGATCATACTGCTGATTTAAAAATACGTAACGCCTATTGATTAGTATCTAGGTGTATTGTTCTTAAAACTTTGATACTATCATCTAATTTATTTAATGGGTAACCGTATATTTTAAACAAAGCCCCATAAAAATATTCATTGCCGCTTTTATGTAGTTCAGAATGTTTAGAAGTTGCTATACAGTGTATTAAATTTTAACAAAAAACTAGTTGAAATTTTAATCGATACCCATAAAATTTAACGGCCGCTAGTTGCGGCATGGGGAAGTTCAAAAGAAGGAAATACCCCATGATCCATAAAACCGCGTTCCTGGTTTCCAACCGCTTTAGCAAGAGCATTTTAGTTTTAATTAAAACCGAATACATTTCCATAAATCATAGTTGGAATTTCTTACGGTCTCTCTTGAAACCCCGAAAATTTTGTAAAACAATATTTCCAGCGCTCTCATTAAGACATTTTATGTTTATGGCTCCAACATTTTGAATATTAATTTCCCCTTCTACCATCTACATCCACTAAAAGTTCTCATCTCTTTCTCTACTCGAGTTGTTTGAGGAGATCTTCATTAAAATATTTTCCGACGAATTATAAAAATTATTCACACTTCACCGATTTTATCAGCACTGCTCTGAATAATTCATCGGCTTTAGAACAAGCGGGGAAGACTAAAAAGTTCACGAGATAACTTTTTGTTAATGAAATATTCCACAGTAGTTTTTATGATCTTTTAGATTATGTTAAGCGACTGAAAAAATTTAATAAATTAAACTTTTAGTGAAATTGAGTTGGATCAGAAGCGGAATGGAAATTTCAGAAGTGGGATTTTAATTGTTAGGAAATGTAATAGAAGTTTGCCAGGAAAGAACTTTCTAAATAATTTATTATAGTACCTTCGAATTTATTTATATTTAGTTTATCGGTATAGTTTGTACCAAAAGACCGTAAATTTGTATGATGGTTATACTCTGAAAATAATAAAAATAATAACCACAAATAATCAAGATGTATTTTAGCATCATTGTGAGACAATGTCTCACTTAAATATCAATTGAATAAAGACATCTAGGGTACCAAATTGAATGGCAAGCTAGTGTAATAATACCTAGGTTAGAAATTACGCGATACTACTACTTTTTCAAAACTATTAAATCTAATGTATATGTATAGTATTGGACTAATGTGGAAAACCTCCAACCAGATAATCCGATACAAATTGCAATGTCAATGCCTGTCTAACGATTGGAGTTTGAAATCTCACCCATTATAAATCAACATCTCTTTCCCTTTCCTGATCAGTTACTGATCCTTTAGTATTGACTGATACTGGTATAAACATATTGAAAATAATAGACAATGATCTATGTAGAACTGAGGAACTTAGCGATAGGTCCTTGTTCCAGTTAGAAACCCATCATGGATATTTTACACGTGCCGCAACATGATGTAGGACTCTTACTCACAAAAACACTCTCTTGCTCTGTTTACCGCTTTTCCCTCCAATTCCACCCAGGATAGACCTACCATTTTTCATACATGTTCGTTTGGAGACAAATCAGGTAATAATGATGGCCATTCCAGAGTCGAATATTTACCTCAGAACCAGAACTTGTTTTTAGCACTTCATTGACGTGCCACCTAGTGGGCAACTAAGAACTAGAGATGCCTCATAAGATGACACTTTGTTGTATTACTGTTTGACTTTTAACAGCCAAATCTGTAATTCATCTCTCCTCTCTAAATTGCCAAACAAACAACAATACTTGGATTCATCACTGAATGATATGGCTTTCCATTGGATATTCCAGTTTTGACCAGTTTTGCGCCACTCCTAACTGTCGAGCCTCATCTTTTACCCGCCCAAGTAATCTTCGACTAAATATTAACCTTGAGAATATCTGATCAGTAACTGCAATTAGATGATCTGTTATTTAACGCAAATTTTCCCTCAATTTCTAGAACAAGTAGTATGACACAAACTTTGCACGATGTTGATGACGCTTATCATTAGACCATCTTCCTCAAGCTCCTAACTTGTTTTTGTTATTTTATATATAAATAGGTACAAAACGATTAGGTACCATTTTCTCCTGTGTCTCTCAACCGATTTTCTTCATTTTTGTTTTGTTAAGTAGCTACTGACGACCTTCAGTGCAGAATGCTAATATTAATTTATAATATTGGTTCATTCATTATATAAAATATAATAAAAATTCATTATTTACTTCCATACTGTCAACGCCAAACAACTGACAGTGGCGCCTCCGCCAGACCCAGACTGTCAAAACTCAAAACAATAAGTAATTATATATGGAGGTAGCGATCGTTAGATATTGTTATATTCTTAGAGCATGTACTTCTGGAAGTGGCATACAAGCGTTGTTAGTGTTTAGTGGTAAAATAGTCAATGTATTAGATCAGTATTGCTTTTTCGGACGCATTGCAGTAACTTTCATATTAAATATTCTGTTTTCAATGTGAATTTAATTATTTGAATAATATATTATTATCACAACCTTCCCGAAGGTGTTGTGTAAAAAATTGACAATAGAGAATTTATTAAATATTTAAGTTCTCCTAGGGTTGTTGGTCCTCTCTTTTCTTTAATATTCCTTGAACCTGATGGAAACCGCAAATGACGAAAACTGTTAGGTTGCAAAGAACAATCTTCCAATTATTATATCGAATATTTTGCCAGCAGCGGATCCAGCCAAAAATTTGGAGGGTCATTCATTTGTCAAAAATATTTCGAACACGGATATTTGATTACATTGTATCTAGTATATTATGTAATACTAATATTTAACTTGAACTGAATATATTAGCGTCTAATAAAGAAAAAAATCTTATATTCTCGCTACCTAAGCAACAACTTCTCAAGTCTGTTATTTATTTTTTCCTCGCTTTCTTATAAATTGGTTTCTCAACCCCAAAGACCTGAAAAGTTTTCTCACTCCTTTTCCCCAACTACCTCATTTCCTTCCAAACGTTATTTTGTGAACTTTTCTGCTGCAACTCGATTTCTCAACTTTACCGACATCTCGCGACATCTCGTCTGGCAATCACAAAAACTTTTTAGCGCAGCACACATGCAGAATAAACAACTAATTCTGGAACTGAGGCACATACGACTGGGACTCTAGGCGTTCGTGATACGGCTTGGCATTGAGAACGGCATAAAAGATAAAACTATTTCAGAAACACACAACCTAAAGTTTATAAACACACAAAAACAAAACGGCAACATAACGCAGCCTCGTGAACTGAATTTGCGCAAATAATTTTCCGCCGTATGCTTTGAAAACAAACGAAATACGGGGCACCGAGTACGTACAATGCAATGCAATAATAATACCATCTAGACTTCCACGAGGATAATTTAGAGGATTCACTTGAATATGAATTTCTCTATGTTTTTCTAGGGGTTGAGAACAAGGGATGAAAACTGATATGGTAGAATAATTGGCGAAGCGACCACCACGACCCCTTGCGGCAAAAACTGTATGTCGATTTACATACATATATACCCATGCAGTCAGGAGACCACCCTCAGATATTAAGCGTTTTCTTCAACTTCAAATACAATTCGATATGGAGATTTGGAATTTCCATATTTAAATCCTGTAAATAAATTGACATATTTGACATTTATAACGTTATTTTCATTTTTGACGTTTTTGACATTTATAACAGTTTTGACGTTTTTGACATTTTACATTCTGACATTATTGACATATTTGACATTATTGACGTTATTTTACATTTTTTACATATCTTCCTTTTTGACATTTATGTTTGTTTGTTTGTTTGTTTATTAATTGGTAAAGTATTACAACTGTGTGTTTTTACAAGTCAAAGATACACAAGTATGAAATGTATTAAATATGTATACAAAACAATATATAAAATGTTATTAAAATGGTAAGAAAATAAAATGTCCTATTTACTAATATATAGACAACAATGTACATTATAGAGGCAAACACATTAAAAATTTATACATTGAAATCACTTCCTAAGTACTCCTCAAAAGAATAAAAGGCGTGCTTTAAAAGATAATTTTTTACCTTTGTTTTAAAATTATGTACGTTTAAATTTTTTATTTCTGCTGGCAGTGCTTTGAAAAATTTAATGCCATAATAGTCAGTACCCATTCTCGTTCGTTTCAATCTGTGGTAGCTGAGAACTAATTCTCCTCTTTTCCTGGTTGAATGGGAGTGAATATCGTTATGTGGTCTGTAGCTGTTTTGGTTCTGTTTCATAGAGACAAGACACTGAGGGATAAAAGTGCAAGGTAGGGTAAGTAGTTTTAGCCCCACAAAGCTATCTCTACAACACTCGCGGTATTTTAGGCCTGCAATAATTCTAACACAACGGTGTTGTAACTTAAAAAATTGAGCAGAACACGGAGAATGCCCCCAATTTAATATCGCATAGGACATATTGGAGCTAAAGTATCCATGATACGCTGTCAGTAATGTGCCCCTAGATACATTTTTTGACAGGCTCCTTATAAGGAAAGTTATTTTACATAATTTGGAGCTAAGAAAATTAACATGGGCTTCCCAGGTCAACCCAGGATCAAGGTAGACCCCTAAGAAACTTCACTGGTCCATTACTCTCTAGAGTTGATGGTGAAGATTGTATTGTAAAATGAATGTTCTGGGTCTTACTAATGTTGAGACTAAGCCTATTGGCTTAAAACCAATTCTCTATTTCACAGTGTTTGATTTGAGTCCACTGCTATATTGGGTCTGAAGGTTGATAGCGCAGCAATGTTGTGGTATCATCAGCAAACAGGATTATTAGTTGATTCAATAGATTGTTAAAGTTTGGCAAGTCATTTATGTTCATGAGAAATAACGGAGGACCCAACACAGAGTACGCCAGGCTGAATCCTGCGATTCGTGGACTGCTGAGTCTCAAAAAGAACATACTGTTCTCTTGCTTCTAAATAGGACTGTATAAGGGTAATACTGCTCGAATCAAAGTTGTAGTGAGATAGCTTTTTCTAAAGGATTTCAAAACTTATACAATCGAATGCCTTCGTTAAGTCCAGTAATGTACCATATGTATTATGCTTATTTGCAAAGCCCTCTGCCACAAACTCACTAAATCGATTAATAGCCAGAGTTGTGCTCATGTTTTTACGAAAACCAAATTGATTTGGTGTAAAGATATGATTTACTTCAAAGTAGTTAATCATTTGGTCTTTTAATAAACATTCAAGAACTTTTGAGATTAGTGGCAATAGAGATATAGGCCTGTAATTAGTTACATCTTCGGAATCTCCTTTATTTTTAAAAACAGGTATACCTTTTGCCAATTTGAGAACAGGAGGAAATATGCTTTCTCGGATGATACATTTGATATTGTGTTTTGACATATTCCAAACGTTTCGGGATCTAGGTTAGACGTTGACGTTGTCAATGGCAAAGAAACTACGAAAAAAGGCACAATTCGTGACTTGTGGTGTTATTTCCCAAAAAGCCCTTACACGTTTGATATTATTAACAGTTTTTACTTTTTTGTACTTAACCGACATTTTTGGTGTTTTCGACATATTTGCCAATTTTTATATTCTTGACATTTCTGAAATTTTTCACGTTTTTCACATCTTTGACATTTCTGACATTCTTGAAATTCTCGACATTTTTAACATTTTAGACATTTCTGATATTTTATGTCGCCATATTTTTTAATACTGGCATTTTTGGTAATCAGCATATTATGAGATTTTTATATTTCTGTTACCTATGATATGCTTTTTTGATATTCTTACAATTTTTTATTTATTTATTTATTCGGGCATTAATTTGAGGGTTGAATTGAGCTTTTTTTACAACTCCGAATTTAATTTGATATTGAGATTTAGATTGTCCTCATTTTAGTAACACACACAATTTATACAGTTTATATATTTATCGTTTATGACATTTTGGACATTTGTGACATTTTGATTTTTTTGACATTTTTTACATTTTTGGTACTTTTTGCATTTTTGACATTTTTGAATTTTAGACATTTTTTACTTTTTTTGACTTCTGACTTTCTGAATTCCAGATATTTTTAATACTATTGACTTTTTTAACATTCTTGATATTTTCCATATTTTTAATATCTTTAACATTTCTGATATTTTTTGTCCCATTCGTTCGTTTTCCGATAATAACATTTATGGAAATCGGCATTTTCTGAGATTTTATATATTTTTGTTATTTTTATTGATTTAGGTTTTTTTTTCTCGCATCAATTTTTGATTTGCTCTACAAATAATAATTAATATATTTTCCCCCTACTGAATGACTGAATTTTCGTAAAAGAATTAAACCCGGTTTTATTTATTTTAAGGACACATTGTTGCTGATACGTTCTTGAGGTACAAACGAAAATATTAAGGATACAATCGAGTACTAAAGTAATTTGCTGAAACTATCACACTCCAAAATGCCGAGCTCAATTGCCAGTTTCACACGATTCTAGCGGCATTTTTAGGACACACTCTGTAACCTTTGGGGAACAAACTTTTGAAAATGAAAAGTTTTACCCAATGTTCTTTTTTTATTCCCTGTATATAAAATCCTTTGAAGTACCAATAGCTCAGGTCATTTACGTAGATAATATATTTTGGGTGACAAAATTAATAGTAGAACAAAATGATGAAACATTTTATCGATGCGTTTTTGTTTTATATCAAAAAAACCGTGAAAAATCCGTAACAATTTAGTTTTTTACCTTTTACACAAAATCCACCCATGAAACCATGTTTGCTACTATGAGCAATGTAGAAGAGAAATGAAAAACCTATAAAATGAGCTGCTGTACACTCAATTTCGTTTTTTTCGAATGGACTCATTCAGAAAAATTATCGGACATAGCCAAATATTGTCAGTATTTATATGTATTTGTACTTTAAATTTTAAAATTGTGAGATGAGAGGTCTCGAGGTCAAGTTTTTTAGTTTCCATCGGTAGTTTATTCATAATGATAGGGTCATCTGGTGAGGTAATATGGCCTTTCAAAAAAAATATGCCTTCCATAGGATTGACTAAAATTTTGCAAAAAACCACCAGGGCTACAGTATTTATTTTTTGAACATGAATTGGGTATGATAAGGTCTATCTTTTCAGTTAATAAGAATGTTTCCGCTATAAAATACAAAAATATATAAACATTACTTTTATGTCTTTTTGGCCAATAACACCACAATAAAAATAAAACGACGTATATTGCAGGAATACCAAAACGTTTCAAAGTCTATTCTGACATCATTGTCAATGGCTTTATATTTATTGATTTAGATTGCAAAATGAAAATTTGATTTATGACATTTTCATTTTGCAATCTACATCAATAAATATAAAGCCATTGACAACGAAGTCAGAATAGACTTTGAAACGTTTGGTATTCCTGCAATATACGTCGTTTTATTTCTATTGTGGTGTTATTGCCCAAAAAAACACAAAAGTAATCAAGAATATGCCACAAACAACGTTTAGAAGACAATATATAAACAATTATTTATTTTTTTGAAATTTCGGGTAAAGATTCCATTATCTAAGAAACCAATTAAAGAAGTTGAGCGTATAGTAGCTCATTTTGAAGGTTTTTCATTTCTCTTCAACATTGCCCATAGTAGCAAACACGGTTTCATAGGTGGATTTTGTGTAAAAGGTAAAAAGCTAAATTTTTACCGATTTTTCACGGTTTATTTGTCATAAAACAAAAACGCATCGATAAAAAATGTTGAATTTTATGTCAATTAGTCATGTTTTATCATTAGACCAAGTTGATGTTGGTTTTGTTCTGCTATTAATTTTGTCACGTATTTTCGTAAGCGACTTGGGCTGCAACCAAAATACTAAAGGGTAGGAACGAGGTACAATTCATTGGAGAAACTTTCAGTCCAAAATTTCAAGATCAATTGCCATATTCACATTTTAAATCACCTTAAGCATATTTAAACAGTTTTTTTACTTTGTATGGTACAGACTAGCTCCAGTTCTCATTTCTCAAATTTTCTTTTCAATACTGCAATAATATGATAATATAAAACAGCAATCAAATAACAAATAAGTTTGTCCAATGGGCCATTCACAATGTCCTTCTGTTTCAGTGCTGCTCGAATTTTGATAAAGTAACAGAGTGAAATAAGGCTTTTTCGTTACGTGATGATTTCTATCAATCAACTCCTACTGTAAACTGCTTAAAGAACCTACAACTGCATTCAGACCGAACTTTTCTTTGCAGACAAAGTTCAGAGGAGCAAGAAATCATATCACGCACTGACCATGATGTTAAATTGAGTTTCGAAAAGCTTAAATATTAAACGTGACCCAATTCCTTTCACGTATTAATAATTGAAAACTTTTACATAATCTTTCATTTCAGCCAGTTTCCTTCCTGCCATCCTCCTTTACCCAAATAAATGTTGCATATTCATATAAAGTCTAATTCCTGCAGAGAGAAGAAACCGGGTTGCACATTCGCGGGCTTTAATAAACGTTACAGAATGTAAAACACGAAAAGAACACACCGAACGCCGAGCAGTCGGTGTGGTGGCGTACAGCCTTCTGTACCCTTTGTAATATTTAAGGGCAAGTCTGGATAGAAAGGCGCGCAACCGGCTTACTTTAATATCTCCCCGGGGAAAAAGTTGCAGTAATACGGGTAACATAAATCCTCGCGGATCTCTCAGCGATGCTATATGTAAATTTTAAATAAGTCTTGTGTGAGAGCAGGACGGTCGAAGTTTCAGTTTGTTCAGCTGCAGTCGGTGGATGGACGAAAAACGGTCAACGTACGTATTTGTGTAGTTTGATTACACAATTACTTGGAAAAAAATGTGTAAAAGGAAACGGATTATTTGCTAAGATGTATTCGATTGTTTAAAACTTCATTAGTATTCAGGAATGTGAATTCTTATAATTCACGTCAGATACATTTTTCGAATACCTCATAAACTCATGAAAGACAAGCATCTAAATAAAGAAATTAAGTTTTCCATACAAAATGTTATTGATGGAGAACAACTGAACAAATTGCATAGATTTAATAGATTTTATTTTGGTTTTTGAGAACAAAAACTGCATTTCTCCAGTATGAGGGTTGAGTTGGTGGTATCCAGTAACTCATCACTTGGAAAAAAGTTTTTCACTAAAAAGCTCAAAGCATGTCTCGGAACACTAACGGACAAAGACACTGGATATGAAAAATGATTTTGATTTTCGGTAAACTCAATGTAGAACCTGATTTATCATTTCATTTTTCATTTTGTCTCTTGATAAGCTCTCCAAAGCAGGAGAAACGTCAACTATTGCATCAATTTAGAAGGGTTCGCACCCGGAAACTAGCCCAGTTCATAATTATGACCGCGAAAGTGCCTCTCAGAACATTTCATTCACCTCTTCCAACTGAGTGAAATATACAACAAATTTCTTATTCGAAAATTCCTGCTTCTTTGTGATGTGACTTTCATTAAATCCTGCAGAACCTATAACATTATTCCAAACACTTTCAAACTAAGACATTATTCCTCTTCACGCTCAGTTTCTAGTATTCTTAACACAGCAAGTTTTGCCCTGTTTCAAAATTCCTTTCATACCATCAGACATGAACTTGACCAAACCAACCGAAATTTGTACTACTGTTATTCATCATTACATTATTATCATACATTACATGCTCTCAACTCTTATTCTATTCCGTGGGAGACATTTTATCGCAATTCTCGCGATAAAGCTGAACACTTGACATAAAAGAAAACAGTCACTTAAAACCACAAACTAACACGACTTACTGGATGTCGTTATGATAATAGAGCTCTGGAGAACAAACGGATCCTTTATAGTAAATATTCAAAATTCAACATTCTTGCTATTACCTCTGTTTTCCCCACAAATTAATAACATGTCAGGTCTTTACCTAATTGTATAATTGTCACTATTTTTCATAACGTAATACACTTCAACTCACAATTCACAACTGATTTTATGTATTTTTCCAATTTATTTTTTAAAATAAAAATCAAGTCACGAACGCTACGTCGAATATCACGCAAAAATCACTTTCACTTTCTTACAAAATCGGTGCACCAGAAAAGCAATCGTGTATAAGCTACTGAGTATGTACATATTTAGCTTTACAAACATTTTGAAGCCGGAAATAGTCTATTATTCACTGTAATAAAGGCTATGTAATATTTTTGGCAAAACTATAGTTTATTTCTGAAAATGTTATAAAGCTTTTTGATTTGTTTTGACCTGAAGTATTTATCCTCAGAATCTTTGCACTCAAACCGTTTACACCCTCTATATTAAAATAGCTACATGACAATGATGACATAACTGTTCTTCCTGCGGACAAAAGTAACGCGACCGTTCTTCTCAACTCTAAGAACAATGTTCACAAGTTGAATTCTCTACTCTACCCTCCAGACTATGAAATAAGTAATAATAAAGTTACTACTTACTTAGAGAAAAATACCAATGAAATCATCGACAGAACACATCTTCCACATGACGTCAAAACTCCTCATAAAATATCTTTTAAAATTCCGAAAATTAACGGCTACACAAGTTTCATAAGCAGGACATTCCTCTTAGGCCCATTGTCAGTTCGCTACAATTTCCAACCTAACTAATTTTTTAATTCAAAACACTCCATAGTTACCAATACTAACATTTTCATGGAACTATTCGAAACTCAGGCCCTAAACTCATAGATTCATTATACCCCTTTCAGCGACACCTCGATAGCAAACATCCTAACTTTCAAATTATAAGAAAAATCAAGTCCTATTCTTCTCTTCAGTTTCTTGATTTAATGACAGATTCTCACATACCGCCTGTGTGAAACCGACCCATATCGATACTTAAATGTCCAATCACCCCATCTTTCTGATTAGAATGAAATCAACATTTATTTCATGTCAGAATCAAAATGACACTAAAACTCTTGCGTATGCTCCACTGAATTTATATAACTGCTTAATGTAACTATAGGGTGTTTTTTTAGAGGTATATAACTTTGAAATGGAATAAAACAAGGATATATTTTATAAATTGACATGAAATTTACTTTATTCGAAAGATAATCTTCTGGCATTATAATTTGAATATGACTTCTGGCATATGACCGCCACCGCTGGCTCGGACGAAGTCGAATCTGGAGGTCCAATTTTCGATGACTTTTTCCAACATTTGTGGTCGTATAAGTGGACAATCGTTTCGGGCTTATCGGCGTAGACTAGCGACTCCACGTATCCCCACAGAAAAAAGTCAAGCGCCGTTAAATTGCACGATCTCGGAGGCCAAATCACGGGTCCGAAACGTGAAACCATGCGGTTACCAAACGTTTCTTTCAATAAATCAATTGTGGCACGAGCTGTGTGACATGTTGCTCCGTCTTGTTAAAACCACAGCTCGTGTGCATCATGATTGTTGAATTGATGAACGAAAAAGTTAGTAATCATGGCTCCATAACGATCACCATTGACTGTACCATTCTGGCCAGCATCATTTTTAAAGAAGTACTGAGCAATTATTCCACCAGGCCATAATGCACACCAAACAGTCAGTATTTCTGGATGTAACGGTGTCTGAACATGAACTTGAGGATTATCATCACTTCAAAAATGGCAGTTTTGTTTATTGACGTATCCATTCAACCATTTTTGGACCCATTCACTGAATGTACGCCTTGCTAGGTGATCGTGTGGCTTCAATTCTTGCACGAGTTGAATTTTGTGAGCACAAAAACCAAGATCTTTCCTCAAAATCTTCCATAAAGTGGATGGACACATATCCAATTCCTGTGCACGTTGAAGGATAGACTGATTCGGGTTTTCCTCTACGCTACGGTCTACAGCAGCAATGGATTCTTCTGTACGCACTGTACGACATCTCTGTGGATGCGTATTATCATTTAGAGTAAACCTGGTGCTAAAACCTTGCATAGTTAATCGAATTAATTGCTCTGATGGACGATTATGTTGACCGTAAAATGGACGTAGTGCGCGATACGTATTTCGATCAGAACCATGTTTTTCAAAATAAATTTGCACAATTTGAAAGTGTTGTTCAGGCGTTTATTCATGATGAAATGCCAAACTAAACTAAACATAAATCACTGGACAGCTGACAAGATGGCTGCCGGTTAAAAGAGTGTTGCCAACTTAAGACTCTATACCTCTAAAAAAACACCCTTTATGTTCTAAGATACACCTAGAGGACAGATACATGAAGCACTTGAGAAGTTTGTCAGTATGTTTAATGCAAAGACTGGTAATTACGTCAAAAATTAATTATCTGCTTTAAGTTGTTATTTATTTTATATTATTACAAAGGGCTACATAATAGAGTACATAGAAAAATATATAATCATTTAGTTATCTGTATGCTATTGATAAATGTGCCACACTTGCAATAACAAATGATCTAATGTCTCACAATCATTCAACAAAACCGCTAGTCATTTGCACTACTCTAAGACACTTATTGTTAGTCTTGGAGATGATCTATTTTAGCTTTTGTTAGCTCTAAACGATCCCAATATATATAAGAAAGCAGGATTTCAGACAGTTGAGAGAAGCTCCGAGAGTACGTCTAAAGTAACGAGGAGCGGGAAATAGCGAAATGCATTGTACAATTCCTACCCCAAGCGGGCTTGATAAATTAGACGGGTACTTGCATTCTACAGTCTGCGGAGTAGACAAGATAAAAAATATACAAAAGAGGAGACAATTGGATTTACTCGTACACGTTTGTTTCGCTTGGTGTGTTGTATAATATTTAAGTAAATGGGTTTCTGAAAAATTACAGTTGTTCTCGGTAAACGTGGGAAACATTTAGGTAAATTAGATAATGTGCTTTAGTTGTTAGGTGAGATGTATGGTTTGCGTTTGTGCATATTTAGCTACTTATTTTTATTTTTTGGAGGAAATCTAATAGAGTTGTATATATCAAACTATACCTAACATAAATCAGACGTCCGCAAATTTTTTTCAATTTGAATTAAAACAAACATTCGGCTTAATATCTTTGAAAGGTTGAGAAATGTCGAACACGAAGTTTCTTGAGAACAAATTCTATCGTTTAACGGGTACCTTAGTTCAAACTAGACGTTGTTAATTTATTATTGTACACCTTTAAATTTAAATCTTCACATTGTTTCTGAATTGTAGTCTGTGCTACTTTTGTATCTCTTTTTTCCACCTTTTCCCTTATGATTGTGCTGATTATTTTCTTAACATTCGAAAATTAATCTTTACCACTTAAGTTTAACTCTAGTTCTGCATTACTTATATATTTTTCTTTTTAAATATAAACACTTTTTAGATTAAACATTATTATTTTGCCATCATTTAACTGGAAAGCTTCGACTTTCTATTAGGCAGCCTGTTATTTTAATAAATAAATTGAATTTCAGACGATGAGCACTATTACTTTATTTTGTAATTTTTCTTCATTCAAATTTGGAGTTTTTTTGTATAAAAAATATGAATGAGTCTTTACTTGTTGTCACATTTTTAGCGGGCACCACTTACATTATTTAAATCTTCATAATTTTTTGTATTATTCTCTACAATCACTGATCAAAATCCCTTAGTCCCTCATTTTTGTTTCATCAAGACAGTTTCTTTTTATGATTATGTACAGTGGATATCTACCTCCATGTGGGTTATAAATCCATCCCATCCATCTTTTTATAACTTATTCAATTTTGCCGTTTCTGTTTCTTAGAGCATATTGTTTTCTGATTCCCTTTTTTACCTAGAATTGCTTTTATTTCCTGTTTGATTGTATCTCTCACGCTTTAAAACTCTATCTCAGTCTCTATTTCTGCTTGTGTTTGTCCCATTATTTGATTCATTGTGTTTTTGAATAGATCTCTGTATAAGTTGCCAATCTGGTTTGACAGTCTTTTTTTCCTACATTTCCTTGTCCCTGTTTCATTATATCTCTTTGGTTTGACCACTCCGACTCTATGGCTATGTCTGTTAGTATTTGACCCATTATTTGATTCATAGTAATTTTATATAGATCGCTGATACTCTCACAAGTCTACACATGTTTGCTATATACCTTTTTTGTTGCTATTAATATTAATTTCGTATATCCTTGATAACTGTTTGGGCCATGGTATTACCAAGAAATGGTCGAATTCAATGTCAAGTTCTCTATAAGTTGCCATTTTGTTTTCTCAGTGTTTTTTTGTGTTTGGCTATATCTCTTTGGTTTGACCACTCTATGTCTGTTAGTATTTGACATATTAATTGACTCAGTGTCGTCTTCTATAGGTGGCTATAGGTGTCCTCTCTAATTCGCCATTCTTCTTTCTGGGTCTTTTTTTCTTGCACTTGCATTAATTATCTAAGGTTTTTCCACTCTGTTTCAATCTCTATTTCTGTTTGTAATTGTCCCTCTATTTCAGGACTTCCCAACCAGGGGCGCGTGCCCCGTGTTGAGGCGTAGAAAGATGTCATGGGGGGCGTAAGACTTATAGATATAGATACTATCGAGACATCAATTCAGAGTCACCAATATGGCACATGACCAGAAACCTATTTGCAGTCGATGTCTTGAAATTAGCTGAAGAAGTCCAGGAAGACTTCTAGAAATGAAGGCTGAGTCTACCACGAAAGACGACTTCCATCTGTTGAGATTGGAGAAATTTTGGATCTAAACGATTCCTGGTTAATTCGAAAGTTGTCTCTCTTGCTTTGCGAATACTTATTCCTTTTTATTCAATTTATTTATGTGAGACAGGTTTTTCACCTCTGGTTTGAATTAAGCAGCGAAATCGTCTGGCTGCCTATAGCGACTTGATGATACCTCTGGCAAAAATTGAATCTAGAATCAAGCAACTGGTACAGAGCATGCAACCTCAATTTTCTCTTTAGTACTCTAATTATTTTATTTCACGTAAAATTCGTTTGAAGGTGTTTTATACCTAACTTAAATCAAAAAGTCATTGAAATAAATAATGTGTAATTTTTGTAATAAAAAAAAATTAGGGGGCATGAAATTATTATGTATAATCTGGGGAGGCACCATAGAAAAAAGGTTAGGAAACCCGGATCTATTTGATTCATTCGTTTTGTTTAGATCGCTGATACTCTCATAATTCAACAGATATGCGTTTTATACTTGTTCTTGATTTTCCGCACACATTTTGGCTTTACGTAATATATATATGCTTCCGCGGTCATTACTTTGAACAAGGCTATGTTCCGGGTGAGAAAAAAAGTGAAAGACAGTTTTAGAGTCTAGATCGAACTCGGGACCTCAATCTGCCTACTCCCCAAGAGTCACTAGGTAACTGAACTGACTTTGGGTCTGCTCTGCTTCTTTTATTTATAGTTAGCGCTGGGTTAGAAGGGGATGCCACTTGATGTAGAGGTTGTGTTGTGATTGGTTGAGTATTGGTGGGCGTGTCTGGCAATTACAGAGGTCATCGCGTCGGTTTAGACAGAGGGGTCTTTTCTCTATTTCTATAGCTTCGCGAATAGTTGATGCCCTAAGGGAGTTAAGAGATACGATAGTCCTACTGTCCGCGTGGTTGATAGAGTGTCCTGTTTGGATATTATGATGCGCGAGAGCTGAAGTTGGATTTTTTTTGCGAACTGACAACTAATGTTCATATATTCGATGGTTGACGCGCCTATTTGTACGACCGATGTAGCTTTGTAGGCAATCGCGACATGGAATTTTGTAAACTCCTTGATCCTCGTTAGGTACTGACTTTATTTGATGTCGGTGTAGGATTCGTCCTATTTTGTCAGTGACTCCTTGAATGTACGGAAGGAAGGCTTTCCGGTGTTGTTGGTCTGTTTCTGATGGGGTTGGTGTACTCGGGGGTTGTTGCGATTAACGAAATATGCGTGCAATGTGGTCTGGATGATAACCGTTCTGTCAAAGGATTTGTTGGAGATTATTAAGTTCGTTTTGTCTATTGTCAATGTCTGTTAAGCGAATAGATCTAAGGGCCACAGATTTCATTACCCAACTTAATTGGGCAGGGTGATGTTGTGATTGGGCATTTAAGTATCGATTGGTGTGGGTTGGTTTCCTATGGACTATATGTGAGATTGTGCCATTACTGGTTTTTGTCATGAGGACATCAAGAAACGGGAGCGAAGAATCGGATTCAATTTCCTTTGTAAATTGAATGTTAGAGTGTATACCATTGAGGTGTTGTAGAAAGAAGTCTAACGAATGAGGCCAAGTGACAAAAGTATCATCAACATACCTAAGCCAGCAGGAAGGTTTTAAATTAGAAGAGTTTAGGGCCCGGGTTTCTATTTGTTCCATGAAAATGTTAGCAAGCCCTGGAAAAAGAGGTAAACTCATGTTAGAAGTGCTGTACCAGTTTGATGATGTCAGAAGAGTGTTTTGTTTTTAGAATATCTAACGTTTCTGAAATGGGGACATTGGTGAGAAGAGATACAACATCGAAGCTAACCAGGATATCATTTTCTGAAATTCTTTAAGCGCCTAACATATCTAGAAAGGAAGGAGAGTTATTTACGTACGAGGATGCTTGTTCGGCTAGAGGTTGGAGGGTTTTGGCTAAATACCGGGCTAATTCTTGGGTCGGGGATTGTACCGAACTTACAATGGGCCTAAGAGGAATGTCCGGCTCATGAATCTTGGGTAGTCCGTAAATTATGGGAATTTTAGAAGATTTTTCACGAGGAATGAAGGTCTTTTTGACGTCAAGAGAAAGATGTGTTGTGTTGGTGATTTCCTTGGTCTTTTTCTCTAAGTAAGTAGTCGGATTATTGTTAGTGAAAAAAAGGAATCACAAATTCATTTGTAAAACAAATACATGCAATTCTATCCATTATCTGCCGAGATTTGACACACCGTGTACAAATCATTATCCTGTGACAGTTGGCGTTTTGCATGCCCAAAAACAAACAACTAAAATTGAGACGATCAGCGTCGTTCTTTCCTCCTCCTCACCCCTTCCTCCTCCCCGTCGTACAGATTACCGCCATTCCGTGCGATTGTTCTATTGTTTTTGCCGTAGGTAATTCCCAGAGAGTTTCGGATTGTGTCCTGTGTGTCTCCCGTCGTTCTTCTACACAACTGAAATTAATTTTAGTTTCTTGCTTTTGTGAAAGGAGCGAAGACGTGGAAAACGTGGGAGTGGGGGAGGGAAACGCTCATAGCTGTGTTCACGTCGAATGGATTCATCGCGTAATTTCGGTTTATAATTAATAATTCTAGACGGGTATTATGGTTTGTATATTTACGGGAAATTGGATTAATTTCTTAAGATTGAGTCACGTATTTAGTTCCGATTTTGACGAGATAAACTATTTTAATTAATGTTTTTGTGTTAGTTAAATGTATTGAACATAAATAAGGGTGTTTGAGGCTATTGAGTGATTTATGTTGTTAAAGGATTTGTTTTTAATTTTAAATTAGTTCCATCGACGAAAGATTATTAGCTGAAATGTTAAGAGTAATTGATTTCTCTTTCACAGTACATTAAATTAAATATTTATCATTAAACCCACGTTAACATATTAGTATTTTTTAATAAGTCTCTGAAATTCTCTAAAAATATTGAAGCTACTATTATATGTAATTCGATTACTTCTGATCTCCCAAAGTACGAATTTGGGTATGAAAATTCTGAAAAAAAGCTCAATAATGCCTCTACAAAGAAAGCCATAATGGCGATGCACACTGGGGCTACAGAAGTGATTTGGTTCAAAACCACCCAGAAATCGCAATTTCTATCAAAACATTAAAATTCCTAAAGTGGGATATTCATTTTGTCATACTGAAGTATGGTACGAACCTTAATCTCTTAAATGTGACTTTATCAATTTGCACATAATCGAGTTACCTTGAAAAATGTAATTCAATTTTCAAAAAATAGAGTTACCATAACTATCAAGAATATACATACATACATATTCATACTTCAGTATGAGAAAACGAATATCCTATTTTAAGAATTTTTATATTTCGATGAAAATTGAGATTTCTGGGTGGTTTTGAACCTGAAGTCCCCAGTGTGCGTTGGTCTGAAAAATAACCCCAACTATTAGAATTTCCTACACTCTAATAATGGACTCATTCACCTCAAAATCTATTTTTTAAGAACCGACTTTCCTTAAGACATTTAAATTTAAGAGATTAGAAATAACAAGTTTACTTGACATTTCTTTGACATTTCGGATTTCTGCATTTATTTTCCTACTTTGCCAGAAACGCTATATCTATATATCATTATAGAAAAATGCATTGAATCTACTTCAGTACAATATAGTTTAAAAATTGAAATAGGAGTTTATGTTTAAAATATTCAAATTAATTAAGCCGGTTCAGAGAAATTATAGGAGATTTTTTGAACTCTCTCTTTATAACTTTTTTTCGAGTTTCTGGAAAACAATAAATCTTGAGATTAAAACACCAAATTAATTGAGCTTTTTTAAAGTTATTAATGAGCATACATCAGAAATTCTAACGAATTGATCACATCTAGCTTTCTTTAAGTCAGATAATAATAAGCAAAAATCACAAAAAATGAAGATTGTGTGGAGAACTTTTGCTAATGGAATATGTAACAGCATAGCAAATACCAATATAAAATAAAATTCTCCAAATAAAAATGAGCGATAATATTAGAAATACGCTGGCTTAAGTCGGAAAGAAAGTTGCTTACTAAAAACTCTAAAACAGAAAATAAAAGAAAAAAAGCAACTACTACAAATTGAAGTGTACACATGAATATAAAAAGAGAGATAACAGACTTGAAGGTATTAGCACATAGCACAAAACGAGCTTGGTTTCGTTGTTTAGTCTTCGCTGGTTACATAGTCCATAGATTTAAATGAATACAAAGTACCAACGATTTGATTCTTAATTACGAAATATAAGTCATGATGTCGGGAATACTGTGGTCATCAGCTCTTCCGATAAGACGAAATAGCAAAAATTCGGAGGAATTGAATAACCAATCCGCTAGATTTTCTATATATTTCAGCCTTTTTGGATTTGAATATCCAGTTCTCCCACTATTTTCAGTTGAATTTCTAATATATAATGTGTATTATGTCATTGCTTTCCAGTGGATACTAATTATTTCATATAAGCTATACACCTATGTGAAGTAGGCTGTCAATTTCTGAGGACGGAGGAGTTCTAAACATAATTTATTTAAGAATATTTTTAAGAAAAGAAAATCTACATAAGTGAAATGAAAAATGGCACTGCATAATTTTGTCATGTAGTATTTGTTTCGAGAGGAGACCAAAAATTTCTTAATTTTCGGATTTGTTTTCAAAATTTCAGCAATTTGTTTCAGTTTGTCAGAACGAAAACTGTTTAATTTGAAGTAATTATTTTTTTGTCAGTTATAAAATGTTAGGGTATATGTTTGACCAATAATTTCACATAAATAGGAAAGATTTTCCAATATTAAAGTTATATTCCAGTAATATACAATGAGTCACTTTTCTGATTCACAAACTAGTGTGGGCGATAGAAAGATCGATAGACACAACTAGGTCATCTTAGTGAGTAACAAAAATTCTCCTACATTGGCAATTTAATTAATAATAAGAGTATGTGATGACAAATCGTGAGACTATCAAAGGGGATTTATACCTCCATTTCCGTTTATACCTCCGTATAAATATAGTATGCGAATAAGCTACAACTTTACAAGTATAATTCGTATACAGGTTATCGAGTTTTCTGACTTATCCACTAACGTAGCCGACGTAGTTCTATGAGTGATAGATAGACACAATATTTTGAAAAAGTACCTAATAAGCCATTTGTTTCATTTTTTGGAATCTCATATTATACGTTAAATTTGCCACAATGTAATTTGAGTGCTTATAACCTTGGTTTTTCATGTTATACCATTATTACAGATAATCAAATTTTTAATTACATTTGCATCCACAGTTATTCAACACTTTGTAAACGAAAATATATCTGCATAATAGGACAACTCGTCGCCAACAAGAACTAGCAGCTTTTCCATTTCCATTTCCGTTTCAGTTTCGCTATTCCAACTCAAATTACATCCTGCAGAGCAATGGCATCCATAAATATGGTTTAAGTGCTCACTAATGAAATTATCGTGTCCATGTTGACCCACTTTTTCTCACCAAACTATGCATCGATAGAGTTGCCTGCTCTAAACGGTCCCGCTCTTGCCACGCTTCCTTTTACGAATTTAGGTATTTTTACATCGATGAAAAGAACTTTTAAGAGCATTTTTGTGTTAATCGATAGACATATAAAGCTAAAGTTTAGGTTTAAGGAATCGATTGATGATTGAAAACTGAGCATAAAAAAACAGCAAAAAGCGGGCAAATTAAAACTCTAAGTGGATGAAATTTCTTTCATATCACTTTTGACAGTGAAATATAATACTTGGATTGGTTACCATGAAATTTGAAAACGAAGGTTTTCGCGGCCAGAATCATAGCTGATTCTGATTTTTCCGGATTTGGACCGCTTTATTTTTTCGAAGTAATTTATTTATATACCTGAACTGGCATATAAACAAAGTTTTCCGACGTTTCGCCCCACACTTATAAGGGTCTTTTTCAAGGATCAGAAAAAACAAAACAAATGTTACTTACCTTGCGGCGACTTAGTCTTTTTCTCACAAACACATTTTGAAACTTCACTTTTATTCAGCTTGTTACACTGACGCACAAATTGTAAAGTTTCAAAGTGTGTTAATGAGAAAAATACTGAATGAATAGAGTTGCGGCAAGGTAAGTAACATTTGTTTTATTGTTTCTCGTCCTTGAAAAAGCCCTTTATAAGTGTGAGCGAAACGTCGGAAAACTTTATTTATATGCCAGTTCAGATATATAAATTTATATAGATAAATAAATATACATCAATAGAAAATACTATAGTATTATTCGAAATATTGCCAATACGTATATATGCAATACAAGTAAAGTATACACATAACAAAAAATAAAAATAACTACTTTTACAGTTGATCATTTTTTTAAATAAAAAATAAAATAAATAAAACCCCATATTATATTTAATTGAAAATATGCCTTTGCAATGAAGAATGAAAGTGTACAATTGGGTTATCTGTTTTCGAAGTACTGTTTTTAGACTACAGGCCCGTGTTAAAAAAATGATGGGTCATTTGAACCACCAGATGACCTATGTAGAACGATATAAGAGCATAAAATAATAAGATTCAGCATTATGCCGTCACTTGTAAGCTGTCCAACTGAGTGCAGGTGATAATTCAAAAGTACTACAGGTAGAGTGAGTATATTTTGGTCATATATTTTTGTACGGCATTCTTACCATCGATAGATCCATGAAAAATAATAAGACAACGCGTAGTGCCGTAAAAAAATGGTGCGCCAAAAAGTCGGAATTTTTTTTTGATTTTCCGACAATTTCCAGGGTGAATTTGGTCATTTAATTTTGTACGGCATCAGTTTCATACTATTTCAATACTGCTTCTAATACATTATTCCGCAACGCCGTACAAAAATCATGCGACAAGGGGAAAAAACCGAGGGTTGCAACCCCCTCTCTTTCCGTGTTCCAGGGGGTGATTTGACACAACATCAAATTAATTTATTTCGAAAGTATTTTATGCATAGATAATATTTTTTCATATGCCGTACATTTTCGTTGGTTCAAAGGGAAAAAAAATGAAAAAGAAAAAATACATATTACGAAAAGTAAGGCATTTAGATAGTTTATTTGTACTAATTTTCATAGTCTTTTCGTGATTCTAGGTTTCTAGTTAGTAACTATGTTAAATATGGGTTTGTATACTATCGATTTATACCAAAATATAGACATGTTGCCACTGATAATTCGAAAATACAGGCGAAGAAAATGATGAAAACTCAGCGGCTGATTCCGATACTGAATAATTTAAATAAAAACCATATTTTGTATTATCATCATCATTAAATATATCGAATTTTTCTAAAAAATAATTGTTTTATTTATTCACATCATTACAATGAAACAAATCAATTATATATATGTAACAATAATGTTCGAAGTATATAGTAAACCAAAAAGTATACAAAACTGTTTATACTGTGATTGACAGTTTCAATTTTTGGATATAATATACACACCGTTTCACTTCAGTTAGACGTCATAGTGATTTTATCATATTATCAATTGTTCTCTTCAAAAATATGTTAATGCCGTACTGTATCAGATGGCCATAAAGTACCCTTAAAATGGTAGCGTCATTTTCATTAGCCTAAAAGATATGGTCTGCATTAAAATGTACGGCATCATTTTTTCCTAATTTATTTATGTTAATACTATTTAAAACATGGGATACAATGTAGAAAACTGCTATATTTCATTAATCTATGATATTTAAATTTCTTCAATAATTTGAAAAATTTCAGTTTTTGTATTTCTCCATAATTTTTTTCAGAACAGTTTCTTTTGAACGGCAATACTATATAACATTTGTATTTTACAATATCATGTTAAAAAAAAAGTTCCCGTACAGGATCAAATGATTTTACACCTTTATAAATCAAGAATCCGATGAAATTAAGGTAATTATTGATATACATTCAAATGAACAATCATTTTTTGACGGCATTATTTTTAATAGTACTTTTAAGTGCTAGATAATGTTTTGAAACCAAAGCCGTACTTTTTCAAATCACCCCCTGGACCACGGAAAGAGAGGGGGTTGCAACCCTCGGTTTTTTTCCCCTTGTCGCATGATTTTTGTACGGCGTTGCGGAATGGTGTATTAGAAGCAGTATTGAAATAGTATGAAACTGATGCCGTACAAAATTAAATGACCAAATTCACCCTGGAAATTGTCGGAAAATCAAAAAAAAATTCCGACTTTTTGGCGAACCATTTTTTTACGGCACTACGCGTTGTCTTATTATTTTTCATGGATCTATCGATGGTAAGAATGCCGTACAAAAATATATGACCAAAATATACTCACTCTACCTGTAGTACTTTTGAATTATCACCTGCACTCAGTTGGACAGCTTACAAGTGACGGCATAATGCTGAATCTTATTATTTTATGCTCTTATATCGTTCTACATAGGTCATCTGGTGGTTCAAATGACCCATCATTTTTTTAACACGGGCCTGTAGTCTATTTCTCTTTGATTTTGATTTTAGACTTAATTTGTTTTAAATACCAAACATGTCTTTTCATAGAGCTCAAGTCATCGCTCACTTCGGCAGGTTTGGTATAAAATAACGGAAAATATTCTTCTGTTTCTCTCAAAATTGACTGTCTGGTCTTTATAAAGGGCGACGTCAATTACAAAGCTGACCAACAGTAAATAAGTTTCTGAAACTCCCCTTCCACTCTATTGATGTGCCGAAAACTGAAAAGAAATCATGACCTGCAACTGCAGTACAAAAACTGACCAAAGGGCAGCAGCTGCCATTGAATTGTAAAAAATTTGTAGCAGCAAAGGGGACTTCATTTGCGAATTTATCTATTTGAGACATGTGCATTCATTTCAATTGTATATATAAATAATTTATTCGAGAATTTAATCATTGTAGGAAGTGCAAATGATGAAATTTCCGACTAGAAACAATATATTGTCTTGCGTTCACTGGATCATAAATTCTTGAAGCTCTAGCAGGGACGAACCTACAAAAATCAAATTCTGCATTACTATCTTATCGATTTTTAACACAAAACTATGACTCCCAGTTCAAAAAAAGTTGGTTATGAACAAAATTTAATTAGCTGTAAAGACTTAATAATATCTCGTTATAAAAAAAATTATTATGAACATTTATCGTTTCTAATTTTTTATATCTTTGAAATAAACTGCTAAACAACAGGTTTCAGCGGGTTCATCTCAAATTCATATTATATCTGGCCCAGTCAGTGGCGGATCGAAAGGATGGCCAGGAGTCAGTTTTTATTTTTTATATGAAACCATTATTACCGTCTTACACACAAATGTATTCTTTCAGTGACAAACTCCTCCAAAAATGTATTACAAAGTTTCAAGCCGAACGATGTATAAACGAAGCAAGTTAAATAAAAGTTCTTTTAAATGCAAATTCATGAACAAATACGGTTTTTCGGGACTTACATATTACCATTAATCTAATTGGCATAGTAAATCTTCATGTATATTAAGATATTAAAATATCTAGCTGCGAATGGTCTTGAAATCCGCCCTATTTGTTTTTAATTAGCTGAGAAATATGCTAAAACCTTTTTTATGTTTTACTTGCATCAGATAATTGTATTAATTTTTTGTACTATCAACAACTCGCCGTCCTCGATCCTAAACCTGTTAGTACATTAAATGCTTCACAATCGATTTCTCAAAGCTCTCACTTCTTAATCCATCTGGATAAGACAGAAACACATACGTCTATCTATATGTTTAAACAGCACATAAGAAGATATATATAATAAAACCCCAAAGTCATATAACTTAATTAAGAGCGTTAATCAGATATAACCGTCTAACTTCACGAAGGCCGTATTTACTCGTACACATGAAGGTATCTTTCTTGTCTTATAGGTTATTCGAAAAGAAAGCTAATATTCTCTCGACGATATCGAATATCGCTTTGCTCGTAGATTTCTGTAATAATAAGACATCGTGTATCCAATTATGGAAAGAAGAGGAAGAAGACGGAGCAGTGGAATAACAAGAGAGCGACGATAGTGTCACACGTGATCGATAGTGAAAAAGAAATAAGTCAGCCAAGAGACGAGGTTACCGAGGGGCAACCTTAATCCTGTCTTTGAGGCTTCCCAGATATAGACGAATAATTAGGTAAGGTGATATACATCTGTGCATTGTAGTCTTTCTTTATAAAAGATTAGTTTTAAGCTGAAGGTATCTGGGATTTATTCAGTTATTACGTTTCAATACCTAATACTTACTGACTACTTTTAAAATATCGTTTTGCGTTTTAATTAAAAAAACACCAACAAAAATAATAGCAGTATAGTATAAATATCATCCTAACAGTTTTTGCTAAACTGTCATCTTTACAAAATTCCATTTTTTGGCGACTCTGCTTCGGATACGTGTTTTTTGACACCTGCCAACGCACAAGCCGTACACTAGACGTAGTTCTTACCTTTAGTTGTTTTGTTTCA
The DNA here is from genome assembly GCA_034190945.1 of Octodonta nipae. Classification (NCBI taxonomy): domain Eukaryota; kingdom Metazoa; phylum Arthropoda; class Insecta; order Coleoptera; family Chrysomelidae; genus Octodonta; species Octodonta nipae. Next base: position 11,236,926 of record CM067223.1, read on the forward strand.
ATTTTTGGTAGTAACTCAGTAACAGAACAGCAAAACTTTGAAAAAGGGACCAAGTAGCATACAAATTGAAACAAACAGCATTTCTGGAAAATATGATATAATGAAATTAATGAAAATGTAACCGAAAATGAACAGGAGATCATATAAAATGTCATTTATAAAATCCAACACTTTAACGTCATTTTTAGTTACAAACAAACCAACCAATACGATCCTTAAAAAGCTGAGCAGGAGCATGTATCACACTGTTCCAGCAGGTATATCTTCTTTAATACTTAATACCTACTACAAAAACTCTTGTCAAAATTCGTCCCCAGAAGAACAACAATAATAAATTAATTAAAAAAAACTGACTAAAAAAACAGAAAGCAAGGCATAATATAATTCACCAACAGTTAAGGCCTTATTTTTTATCTGGTGCTAAGTATAACTTATAACAATATACCTTCCTGTTTGTTGAATAAAGACACTTCAGTTTTATGCAAAATTCATATATACCGTATAAAGTTGAAAAAAGCGACATGTGATGATTTAAGTCTAGGTTTCATGGCATGGAGATCTTTTTAGGAAGAAATTTTTGTTCTACATATTTATAAGAAAGTTTTCCATTTAATTCCAACATATATAGGCACACTGTATATGCAGACGAATGGAGGAACCATTCCTTTGAGTTGGATCCTAAGTTGGAACTAAGATTTATTTTGAATTAGATCAAATTTATTTACAATTAATTACAGGTTTCAAACAACGACAATGATTTTCATTAACCACTAGCGCATTCGCCAAATGTTATACAAAAACAAGTTATGAACGACTTTGGGATCCTCCATAACAGAATCAAGTTCAAACTATCCAAATTAGTGGAGCCGATATTTGAAAACCACTAACACACATAAAAACATACATTCAGACTAATTGTGAACCTACTCTTTTTGTAAAGTCTAAACTTTCATATTACATGATAACATATATTGCTTGTTTATAATGCCGTCGAATAGTTCATCTGTCTCAAAATTATCTCCACAGTTACGAAAATTGCTGTATATTCCAAACGTTTCGGGGTCTAGGTCAGATCTCGTTATCAACAGTTAAGAAACTACGTAAAATTACAATATTTGACAATATCTATTATTTGATTTCTGTCGTAACTAAGAGAATTTTATTTGTAATATACAGGGTAGCACTGAAACTTCTAAAGTTCATATAATCATCAAGTTCATATAATCATAAAGATTTTCAGAATTTTATGTGGCGCTCCTAGGTGCGACTTTGTTAAAGATAGTGCATTCGCCAAAAATGCGACCAAAGAATATTGTTGATTCAGTGATCTCATTAAAATCATTAGGGAAAACCTAGGAAAACCCTATGAACTATCCTGATATTGGGTTGTTCACAAGGACCTTACCATTAGCAATTCCTTCCTTAATCATCGGCAACGAGGAACGATTGAATACTACGGAGGTAGACTCTTTTAGTTTTCTTTTGGTGTTGTGTTCTTCTTTGTGTAATATAACTGAATTTTGAAACTCTATTTTATGACCAAGGTCCCAAGCATGTTCACAAATTTTGGATTTTTCAAACTGTCTTTTTTTGTTCGCATAAACAAACACAAAAATTACATAAAAAAAACGACTATTTGAAAAATCCAAAATTTCTGAACATGCTTGGGACCTTGGTCATAAAATACAGTTTCAGAATTCAGTTATATTACACAAAGAAGAACACAACACCAAAAGAAAACTAAAAGAGTCTGCGTTAATTTTGTTAAATGAAAACGATTGTATCGCTACTACCTCCGTAGAATTCAATAGTTCCTGGTTGCCGATGATTAAGGAAGAAATTGCTACTGGTAATGTCGTTGTGAACAACCCAATATCGGGATAGTTTATTAGGTTTTTCCTAGGTTTTTCCCTTATGATTTTAATGGGATCAAAAAAATTCTTTGGTCGCATTTTTGGCGCATACACAATCTTATAACAAAGTCGCACCTAGGAGCGCCACATAAAATTCTGAAGATCTCCCTTTCAACCTCTTGTAATTTGAAAGGAACTTTATGATTATATGATCTTTAGAAGTTTCTGTGCTACCCTGTATATTACAAATAAAATTCTCTTAGTTACATCAGAAATCAAATAATACATATTGTCAAATATTTTAATTTTACATCTTAGAATTGTGCCTTTTTTATCGTAGTTTCTTAACCATTGACAACGGGGTCTGACCTAGGCCCCGAAACGTTTGGAATATACACCAATTTTCGTAACAGTGGTGTTATTTCCCAAGAAGTATTTAAACATTGAAAAATTTGTCACAAATATCATTCAGAAAACAGCTAAATTCATTGATGTTAAACATTTTAAAGTATTAAGAGTCTTAATAAGTTAGACTAAACTCTATGAATTCCTAGAATTTGTTAAAAAAGCACGTGGATGTTACGTTATTTATTGACTTTGTGCTACAAGAAGATTCTATCTATAACCTCACCCTTCCCTCCTACGTACAAGTATAAAAATTTAAATGACTGATAGAACTGTATTAATAAGTAACATGGATTTACGTGAGTCTGAGAGTTTTATAGATATACCAAAAATCAAATAAACTCTATATGCTTTTAAATGTGGCATTCATCAAACTTAAACGAAAATGGGAAATTTCCAAGAAAATGCTGGTTGAACACTGTTTCCTAAAATACTGTAAGTAAATGATTTCAGTGTAACCGAGGAAGCACCATACATAATTTAATAAAGAACTACTTATTAATCTCCGGATTTTGACCTTCACAACATGTAAAAAAGGTTTTTTCCCGTTTCCATTTTATTATTAAAAGTTGTTGGTCTCCAAACTACTGAATAGTTATAATTATTCAGAATAACAGAACTAAAACTACAAATAGTCTACACTTAAATATACACATAGGCTGCTTCTATTCCATGGCTGCGAGTGATCAAAGGTATAAGTAAAATATATTGATTAAATAAACCTAGAGAACTACGATGAAATTTAGCAGGATGGGCAACTTTCGGTTGCCGAATATTTGTGATTGTCTAGCGCATTTACAGGAGATGTATATCACGGTGCCTAATTTCAAAGGTTTCTATTTTTGCAAACCATCTAAATATTTCCGAGAAAAGTAACCTGTAGAATCCCCTTCTAAAATTGTAAGCGTTGTAGGAAATAAGTGCCAAAATTATGCAATACTAAATATACTCCTAGTCTATGAATTTTGAGCTGCGCTCTCTCCCAATCATGATCTCTTTTTCAATCTGGGACAAAAGGCAACAATAATTCAGAAATTCAGTACAATTTTGATAATATATTAGTATTCATAATTAACTTGAAATGACCGACATTTTTGTCGTTTTTAATTTATTTTAATTGTTGTACTTTTCTACGTTTTTAAGAGGTTTTTGGATTTTTTAAAGTTTTATCGTTTTTGATATTTATGCCGTTTTTGCGATTTTGAAGTTTTTACAATTTTGACGCTTGATTTTTCTGACATGTTCGACGTATTTGACGTTTGTGGAGTTTTCGACATTTTTGTCATTCGTGAAATCTGTGACATTTTTGACTTTTTTAAAATTTTTGACATTCTCCACATTTGTGACATTTTTGACGTTTTTGCATTTTACACCTACAAATATACAAACATTCTTTTACTTCGTTATGTGTGAGTGCAGAAAAATAAATTTACCTACAGAACAACACTAATACCTTGCATAAAAGTTGTAACAACTTCTACAGTTTTTTCATCTTTTTATTTGAATTTGCTTTAACTATATCCATTCCAAATACTAAATAAAGTCTTGTTACAGTTCCATTACAAGATAAACATGGTAGTAATACGTGAATAAAATTCACAAAATGATATTTTTTTACATTGTTTTTTGTCTTCATGATATAAATATTTTGATGACCTAAAAATATTAAGATTCTTAAAACCATTATTAATATATCCTTCATACCTTTCTCTTTAATAATAACAAATTCACCTTCAACTCCGAAATGACTATATATAAGTAATAATTAAACATCTGTCGGGAATAACACGCATTCAATTTGGAAAATGTAGATAAGAGATCTTAATAAAAGAATTTTCGACCGCATTTTTATCTCTCTCTCAAGAATCATACTGCTCGTATTATTGTTGTCGCTGTATGTATATATCATTAATTGTGTTTCATTTTTTGTACTGTACATTAAACGACCCCGCGATAATCTTAATTGGTTCTGTTTACCTACAATACGAACCGGAGCGTATCATCAAAAAATATTAATACCTTATTATTTAGTACCCTGTAATTCAACTGCTTTGCTGATAGAGATCGTTATTGTGTCCAGTTAATTACATTGGAACGAAATAAAAAAATCTTGTAGATCAACATTGTGAACGGTCACATCCCTTTCTTTGCCGAGGCTTTTTAAAGACCCTTTCCCATTAAGAACGTTCATTTTAAACATTATTTTTCTTGCTTCAAAGTATTGACACACTCCATTCGCACTCTATCTAGGAAGAGAAACAAAGGCAAAAAACAGAAGCAACACTCCTTTGCCAGTTTCAATTTCTTGAACGTCCCTTTCATGTTGACACAACGGACCAGACGGCTGCTGTTTTTTCCAACATTGTTTTCATTTTCCAGCTCTTTTACTTTCCAGAAATAATACCCGGTATTACAAGGGAACATCGCAAGTACTTTGATCGAAAAACATGTTTCCCAGTTAAGAGGGAGCTTTTTTTTCTTTATCGTGACAGTTTTATTGTAGTCGATCGCCTTTGTTATTTTAAAAGTCTTCTTTTACTTCAGCGAATATGAAAAATGATTTGAAAAAGGTATATTTACTGCAGTCGTTTTAGTGATTGATACTTATTGAAAGAGACTTATAACAATGCTATTCATCTATATGACTAAATAACGACTTTACTAACACCCATTTTTTATGAGTGGTTAAGTTATTTTCCACATTGTCAGTTTTTGAACACTGTGTCCATAACCTTAAAAAAAATTAAATGTCAAGTGCATTTACAATCAATAATTTGCTTGGCAAACTCATTCGCTAGTGAGTTTGAGTAATACTTACAAACCTTAAATAATAAAATATGTAGACGCAAGTTGTAAAAACCGACGTCCAGGATTTTTGGGGAAAACAGCACATAGAGATTCTGAATCTGGAGACATGCCATGTCATTGCTGTTATCCTATAACTCCTAGGTTAGAATGTCACGATAAAATTGTCAGGTTCACTTCATCTGGCAGAGATATTCGGCATTCTCTTCGAGGTGGCATTCTTTCACACACAAGACAATATATAATATCTATATTGTTTCTGGTCGGGAACCTTCATCAGTTGCGCTTCACCCAAGAGAATGTTAACCTGACAATTTTATCGTGACATTTTAACCTTGGAGTTTAGGGAATAACAGCAATTACATGGCACGGCTCTAGATTCGGAACCCCTATGTGCTAGTTTCCCCGAAAATGTTAGATATTGGTCTTTACATCTCGCGTCTGTTTTTCATCTATTTCAAAATGGTACTGAGTTCAACATCCCGTATTGAACTCAGTAGCATTTGTGTATAAAATTATGGCTTGAAACATTCGGTAAGATGTAATATAACGGTATTTGTGAGAAATGGAAATGAAAAGGGGAATTAGAAAATTGATCATATACAGGGTGTCTCATTTACAAATATATCAGTTTCTCCATTGATTTTTGGAGCACCCTGTATATCATGGAAATATTATTAAAATGCTCCTTGTAAACGTCGACAACTTTTAGAACGGATAGGGAAAAATTATGGGCATGTGTATACACTTAACATCAGTAAGCCACAGTTCTCTACTATAAGTCAAAGGCATCACTGACAATATTGCGAGAATTCAACCCCTGAGCACATTATTGACACTATTTGAAGACATATCGAAAAATAAACAGTGTGTTGGAAATTTGAACACCATAATACTTTTGTATTCTCATTGATCGTATGCAGTTTCATTCGCAGACTTCTATTAAATTTCTGTTGGCCAAACTAGCAGATAGATTTAAGTAAGTAAGATTTAAGCTGATGGGAAATAAATTAATTAGTATATTAAATTATACTTACTGTAATATCAAGCAGTGTTTTCTTTCTTTTCTATACCTGAAGTTACACCATAATAAGACCATTACTGTACATGACATATATTCTGAAAATTTTCCTGGTCGTCGATTTTCAATGCCTACCAGCAGTTTTTGTAATTTTTGGTTAACTCCACCTTAACCTTCAAATCTAAGGAATTAAATACATTATGCTACAACAAGTTCAGGACTGATTCATGTTGATTCTGCGCATAAACAGGTGTTTATGCTGAAGGTGCTTTAGTAGTTAGAATAAAGGTAGTTCAAATGATGAGAAAAAGTTATTGGAATGGTTTTAAATGTGTAACTCTTGTTACCCTAGTAGATTTTAAGTAATCATCTTTACTTTCATTTCATTTATTTATATCATTTATACACTTAGAGCATTTACTTTCTAGAGATAGCCTGCAGTGCACAAATGTCATGGTAAGACTAAGGAGAGAGAGGGTAATAGAGAGGGCAAGAGGCTATTTCACTCAGTTGGGAGCTGCTTCCAATGAAACACCTTCAGCATGTTGTTCATTGGCTGCTTCCACCCACTAAGTGAAATAGCCTCTTACTGTCTCTATTGCCCTCTCTTTCTTTTCTAACATTGTCACGATTTTATGCTTGACTATATCTAGATGGTAAATGATCTAAGTTTATACAACTCAATACTAAACTTTAAACCGATAAAATTTGATGCTTTATTTTTGTATTCTCTCAAAAATGTCAAAACGTGCAGTCATATATATCTCTAACATATGGAAATTGTCAAGGACATGAAAAACGACAAAACAACAAAGTTTTCAAAATTATCAAAAATGTCTAAAATTTCACAAAAGTCAGCAATGCAAAAAATCTCAATTTCTCAGCTAGTATACAGTATTGGATACTAAAACCTCTTATCTGTTACAGATCTGAAAAAACAGTTCGAGGTAACTCCCGAAACTACTTACATGGTAGAAATCGGCCACCAAGTCGACTTAAAATGCATGGCACCAGTCGGTATGCCCCCACCAAGTGTTTATTGGCTGAGAGGCAGCCAGCTTTTGCAAACCAGCACCGATGTCCTCGTCACCAGCGAAGGACATTTGCTCATCGGCCAGGCTAAACCGCAGGATACTGGCAACTATACCTGTGTAGCTGAGAATATTGCTGCTAAGAGATTGGCACCACCGTCGCAAATTATCGTTTATGGTAAGTTACATATTCCCCATAACAAATATATACCACATTTTGTATTGAACATATTCTGACAAAACAGTTTAAATGGACTATTAATTTATCTGTAGCAGAGTAGAGCATGATGACTAATTTTGAAAAACTATTTTGAATTCGAAATTTCCGAGTATTTTCAAATAAAAATCTTTCTTTCTGCAGAAAAAGAGGTTTGCCATGAAAAATTCTATTTTAATTTTAAAATTAACGCCTATGTTTCCCAGTTTCATGGCTTGTGGGTGACTTCACATGTATGTTCGTCAACAGTAATCTGTGGGTAATAATATGTACAATAGTTCAGTATTATATGCATAAAAACTCCCATTAGCTTATTAATTTACTTTACTTATAAATAAACCCTACGAAATATTTATTTCTGTGAAAATCTAAAATATTTATTTATGCATGAGAATTTACTTACTTTAAGCCGTAGACTCAAAAACATTGCTGTACTTAACCTTGAAATATCTATTTACGAGTATGTTTCAATCATATCTAAAGTGGAAATAGAATCACTTTATTAGCTTAACTAGTTATTACTGATACTTAACTAAAGGGCCTATTGTTTCTTACTTATTACTGAACAATTAAACAGTCTTTTTTCTTACATCTCATTGCTTTCTAAGCGATTCGCGATTTGGTGTTAAATTCGGTTATGTGAATAAAAATTGCGTGAATACGTTTTCGAGACTTCAGTTTAATAAAGCGCATCTGATGTAGGTCCTCACCTAGAAGCAATATTTTGTCTTGCGTTCAATGGATCTAGAATAATGTAGTTTGTTTTACTGTTTGGAACATTAAGTACTTGATAGTTTCTTTCTATAATAGCTATAATCATACTTAATTTATTATAAAATAACAGTTTTAATGGATTTTGGACAAATACGTTAATTTGTTTTTGAGACTGTTATTGTACTTACTTACTTTTATGAAGAACAAAATTCTTTAATTACTAACCTTTCGAGACTTTGCAGGCGTTTGAACGCGTTTCTAATTGGAGACCTTCATCAGTTGCGATACTCTCAAAATAATGTGGGATACTGGGGGTTGGAAGGACGCAAGATCTGGGTAGGTACTTAAACCATTCAGAGGGCTATGGAGGTGATTTAGTGAGGAGGCGCTATGTCCTTCAGACAAGCGAGAATCTCACGTAAAGCATATCGGAATAGTGAAGCATCGCATGACAATCCGTAAAAGGATTTCACCTCGACTAAGATAGGTTCCATGAAATTTTTTTTCTAATTTTGGTTTTGGTTACACAAAAGTATGTAACTGATCGTTGAAAATCCCATAATCTTTATCTTTACATAGTATAAGACTCTGAACGCTTGGATCTTTTAAACTACGTAACGGATTTTATTGCATTTTTCGTCAATAGCTAAAGTATTTCAGGAGAAATGTTTATATGTATATTTAATACATTGTTTTGTGTTAATTTGTTTAAATATGACGATAATTGTTTAATGGACGCCTCGCTGCAATACTCGCTAGGCGACCGTTACATGTAATAGCACATTAGCTCAGTTGGTTAGAGCGTCCTGCTAACAATGCGATAGTCTCGTGTTCAATCCCCAGACGGGCCAGTTTCTTCTATGATTCACTGAAATCTTTTTATACGTTTTTGAGTAGATCCTTGTAAGATTTAGATTCATTTCCTTGTACCCTGTAGGGCGCGCACAGCTCGGGTTGTAGGATTTTTTTAACTACTCCTAAAGGATTCTCTCTTCGAGGTGTCATTCTTTTGTACACAAGAAAATATATGATATATATATATATATATATATATATATATATATATATATATATTGTTTCTGGTCGACATATTGAATCCTCTCTTCGAGGTCTCATTCTTTTGTATGCAAGACAATATATATGAAGCAACCTGAAAATTTTATCGTGACATTGTAACCTACGATTTACGGGAGAACAGTAATTACTAGAAACGGCTCCAGATTCGGAATCCCTGTGTGCTAGTTTCCCCGAAAATCCTAGATGTCGGTCTTACATCTCGCGTCTACAAATACTTCTAAAAAGTTGGGTTGATTTTGATAAAAAGTTTTTGTGTCTTTGAGTGGGTTAGATTTGCAGTTTACCCCTGTAGGATTTTTTTTTGGATAGGCCCGATTTTGAGGTAACTTTTTGTGTGCACTGGAGTACAATTTGGACCCGTAAGGGGCGCTGCGAACGAGTTCTTGAACGTTCTTTTACAGGGTTCCCATTAAAATTACCCCAATTTTTCTACGGTCGAACCCGGCCGGGCTAGTATATGATAAACGCTGGTGACCAGTGTATGCATTCTGGAAATTTAAGCTAAACCAAATGGTATTTATATACAAGTAACGTTACAGACACTAATTGGTTATCAAACTAATATGAAGGATTGTGGTATTTTGCAGTTTTAGTTTGTTAAAATAAATAATTTTATTTATTTTAACAAACTGCTGGCTTTAGCAATCTTAGCAATAATGACAACATTTTTTTTGAGTATAATCAATTTATCTACAGCACAAGATCCGATTTTTAAATAAAAACACTGAGAGGGCCATTAAAAATTCAAGACTAACATTCTTGCCGATATTTGTTCGAGGTCAAAAAGCTTTTCCTATACGTACGAACCTACAAGAGCGAGCTTGCGTTATTTCCTTGTAACTGCGTTGCTTACTACGTTTCGGAAATTGTGTTTGTTTGGTGTGTAAACATTTACATTGAATCATCGCTTTCCGAGTCCTGTGATCTTCTTTTTCTCGTACACAAAATTTTCTATCAGCTCTAAGAATCTTCTAAATATATTTGGTACACAATTTGGAATTGCACTCACGGCTTTTTTCATCTTTTGAACGTGATCGAGTAATATGCAAGATGTTAAATCTATTCCCACACATTTTTTTTTATTTTCGTTGTTTTATGTAGATTTTATATTAGCGTTGGTTGAACTTCTATGTAAATCATCATACATCTTATATTACTTAAAAAGCAATGTTTTATATATATATGTAATCGTGATTAGTGATTTGAGAGGTGTGATGTTTTGAAATCGATTGATCAGAATATATTTTATAATATTTTTAAAATTTCTGAGAATTTTAAAGATTATAATATCGGAATAATATAAAAAAAAATCAATGGTTTTCTATCGACTGAGGTAGGCAACCGGAGGTGCCAAATGGTGATTTTTGTTGCATAAGTTATTATTATTGAAACAGCCCAGAAAATGTTTTTTCATCATCAATCAGTTTGGTTATGAATTTGTAATTTTATAACATTTTTATAATAAATAAAGTGATAATAAGTAACTCATTTTAATATTTTATTATTTAGTAAATGAGAGTATTTAGCGGTGATAAAACTGGGATCATCCTGGAAAAAGTTGTTTAAAAAATAAATCCCAACTATTTATATATTCATACCTCTCTCTACCCTTGCGAATTAACGAGTATTTATATTATTTCACAACTAATACTCAAATTTCAACAGAGTCTGAAAACTATTTAAGAAAAATCATTTTTACACCAACAACGAATCATTAACTAAATTTGGCATCTACACCAGCAACAAAAAGTAAATGGTGTGAAAAACAGATCACCTGCTGAACTTTCAAGCAGGTGTTTCTACAGCTTATTGCTGTAGTGAACTAATTTGTTTTTTAATGACCGCCTGATGACTTTGCCTATTCATAAAGTTGTCTTTAACAATTATTCAGGGTTTTCGGAAATCATACACACATCATACTAATTTACAGTTCAATTTGTCCATTTCCATGAAAATCTTGTAGATACCGGATTGTAATGACATTCTTAGAGTTACCGTAATTAGATATAGGACAGTCCCCACCACTTCCGGATTTATTTCGAGTCATGAGCTGTAGTTACAAGGAAATAACGCAAGCTCGCTCTTGTAGGTTCGTACGTATAGGAAAAGCTTTTTGACCTCGAACAAATATCGGCAAGAATGTTAGTCTTGAATTTTTTAATGGCCCTCTCAGTGTTTTTATTTAAAAATCGGATCTTGTGCTGTAGATAAATTGATTATACTCAAAAAAAATGTTGTCATTATTGCTAAGATTGCTAAAGCCAGCAGTTTGTTAAAATAAATAAAATTATTTATTTTAACAAACTAAAACTGCAAAATACCACAATCCTTCATATTAGTTTGATAACCAATTAGTGTCTGTAACGTTACTTGTATATAAATACCATTTGGTTTAGCTTAAATTTCCAGAATGCATACACTGGTCACCAGCGTTTATCATATACTAGCCCGGCCGGGTTCGACCGTAGAAAAATTGGGGTAATTTTAATGGGAACCCTGTAAAAGAACGTTCAAGAACTCGTTCGCAGCGCCCCTTACGGGTCCAAATTGTACTCTAGTGCACACAAAAAGTTACCTCAAAATCGGGCCTATCCAAAAAAAAATCCTACAGGGGTAAACTGCAAATCTAACCCACTCAAAGACACAAAAACTTTTTATCAAAATCAACCCAACTTTTTAGAAGTATTTGTAGACGCGAGATGTAAGACCGACATCTAGGATTTTCGGGGAAACTAGCACACAGGGATTCCGAATCTGGAGCCGTTTCTAGTAATTACTGTTCTCCCGTAAATCGTAGGTTACAATGTCACGATAAAATTTTCAGGTTGCTTCATATATATTGTCTTGCATACAAAAGAATGAGACCTCGAAGAGAGTATTCAATATGTCGACCAGAAACAATATATATATATATATATATATATATATATATATATATCATATATTTTCTTGTGTACAAAAGAATGACACCTCGAAGAGAGAATCCTTTAGGAGTAGTTAAAAAAATCCTACAACCCGAGCTGTGCGCGCCCTACAGGGTACAAGGAAATGAATCTAAATCTTACAAGGATCTACTCAAAAAGTATAAAAAGATTTCAGTAAATCATAATAGATGTAGAAGAAACTGGCCCGTCTGGGGATTGAACACGAGACTATCGCATTGTTAGCAGGACGCTCTAACCAACTGAGCTAATGTGCTATTACATGTAACGGTCGCCTAGCGAGTATTGCAGCGAGGCGTCCATTAAACAATTATCGTCATATTTAAACAAATTAACACAAAACAATGTATTAAATATACATATAAACATTTCTCCTGAAATACTTTAGCTATTGACGAAAAATGCAATAAAATCCGTTACGTAGTTTAAAAGATCCAAGCGTTCAGAGTCTTATACTATGTAAAGATAAAGATTATGGGATTTTCAACGATCAGTTACATACTTTTGTGTAACCAAAACCAAAATTAGAAAAAAAATTTCATGGAACCTATCTTAGTCGAGGTGAAATCCTTTTACGGATTGTCATGCGATGCTTCACTATTCCGATATGCTTTACGTGAGATTCTCGCTTGTCTGAAGGACATAGCGCCTCCTCACTAAATCACCTCCATAGCCCTCTGAATGGTTTAAGTACCTACCCAGATCTTGCGTCCTTCCAACCCCCAGTATCCCACATTATTTTGAGAGTATCGCAACTGATGAAGGTCTCCAATTAGAAACGAAAATAAAGTTACAAAGTAAACTAAAAATTATAAACTAAATAAAGCGTTGGCAGGCAAAGAGTCTACATGAACACAACATTCCCTACAAATGAGGTTGAAGTTTTGTGTGATACAAAAAAACAGGAGAGTTTATGCCTAAGTTAGTTTTGTAAGGACTATGCCTAAAAACCACTGGATCTCTTAGAAAAACAGAAGGTACATTGAAACTAAGCAGTAATAACAAGTTCACTGCGTCTATTTTATTATGCAGAATCTTTAAATAGGAAAGTGAGCGAAAATATTATTCGCCTAAGCTCCAAAATTTTCACGTTAAATGTATTATACATAAGTTGCTCATTAACTCCTTTCTTGGGATAATCTCCATCAATTTTAAAACATAGATATTTAGAAACTTTCGCTGTACACTTTCTAATGCTAACTTCTGCTGTAAAACGGTTTCCACACGATCGAAGCATATTTTAGCCGGGAGCGTACGAAAGAATAATAAAGTACTTTTAGAGCATCTATACTACGAAACGATTTACAGTTCCTGACAATACAGCCATATAATTTACTAGCTTCGGCAATTTTAAGGTAGATGTGTTCGTAAAAATTCAACCTAATATCCAGCCACACACCAAGATCCTTAATTAAAGTCATGCGTGGAAGGCAATCATGTCTTACCATATAAATTAAATCTAGACAAGCTTTCTTCTTGGTAAAAGACATTATTGTGCACTTAGACACATTCAAATGTAGATATTATTTTGCAAGCACCAGTCACTAACAGCATTAAGATTCTCTTGTAGAAAATAGTAATCATGAATACCTGTAATCTCAACAAAGATTTTTAAATCGTCAGCATATAATAAATTGTTACACTTTAGCGTACTTGTTAAGTCATCAATGAAAAGAAGAAACACCAGAGGTTCAGATTTGACCCCTGAGGAACCCCTGATGTAGCAACGTATTAGTTTTAAATCCGTTATAGAAAACCGACTGGATTCTGTTGTCAAATGAATTTAAAAAAGTAATGAGTTGACTACCGTATGCAAATTCTGAAACAGCTGAAACACTCTATTAGTAAAACCATGGATTTCAATCAAAATTTCCAGTGAAGATGATTTGTCAGTTTACATTAGTGACGCATTTGAATGAAACTAATCAATGATTATGCCGTAAGGTCATTATGAAACGCGCAGTATGTATGTTATTAGAACTAAACTACAGGAGGAAAGTCAGTAATCCTAAGTATTAACCACTCTCCATTGACGGTTATGTTCTGACCAATATAATCTTTGAAAAAATAAAGGCCAATGAATCTAGCCTCTTAAGTACACAAAACAAAGTGTGAGTTGCTTTCGATGTAACCTTTGGGTCCTCCACACTACTCCACAGCAACTACAACTTCTCGGATGCGTTAATATCTCAACATGTCCAGACAAGCCAGTCAATGTTATAAACTACGGAAACTTTGTATTACGAAGGCTTCTTCATTCCAGTTTCCATATTGCCCATTTCTTCTTTTCATAGAAATGTTATTTACCTTAAATATTTCTTACAAAAATATTAATTTCAAGAATTAACATAAATGGCGCAGTCAGTAGGAGAGGCTAACAGCATTTTGAGAATTGTTAAAAAAATATTCTATGAATCTAACTGTCAAGTTACGTAGAAGGACGATCACCAAGAGGTCCATGCATTTCTCAAATCCGACTGGGTGAAGATTAGAAAAATGCGATGTAATGAGCTACGAAAAATTGGGAAGAAAGTCCAGCTCAGTTTCTATTGGTAATAAGTAAATGAAAGACTTGATCTACAATACCATTTAACTTATTCAAGAACTTAACTAAAAATCAAGAACTGTCAAACCTGACACTGGTCAAAAAACATAGAATAATGGTTGTTTATTCGAGTCTGATAAAACAGTGGACCCTAGTGCAAAATATAATAGAAAACAAGACAAACCTCCAAAAGAAACACCTTATATTTAAATAATCAGTAAAGAAAAATTTAATAGGTAATACGAAAAGCTAATTTACCTGTGAGGTGGTTTTCCATTGTAACGGGCAACGTTTAGAAGATGATAATGTTTGATACATTAACAATATACTGGTGTTTCTTCTTTTCATTGATGACTTAACAAGTACGCTAAAGTGTAACAATTTATTATATGCTGACGATTTAAAAATCTTTGTTGAGATTACAGGTATTCATGATTACTATTTTCTACAAGAGAATCTTAATGCTGTTAGTGACTGGTGCTTGCAAAATAATATCTACATTTGAATGTGTCTAAGTGCACAATAATGTCTTTTACCAAGAAGAAAGCTTGTCTAGATTTAATTTATATGGTAAGACATGATTGCCTTCCACGCATGACTTTAATTAAGGATCTTGGTGTGTGGCTGGATATTAGGTTGAATTTTTACGAACACATCTACCTTAAAATTGCCGAAGCTAGTAAATTATATGGCTGTATTGTCAGGAACTGTAAATCGTTTCGTAGTATAGATGCTCTAAAAGTACTTTATTATTCTTTCGTACGCTCCCGGCTAAAATATGCCTCGATCGTGTGGAAACCGTTTTACAGCAGAAGTTAGCATTAGAAAGTGTACAGCGAAAGTTTCTTAAATATCTATGTTTTAAAATTGATGGAGATTATCCCAAGAAAGGAGTTAATGAGCAACTTATGTATAATACATTTAACGTGAAAATTTTGGAGCTTAGGCGAATAATATTTTCGCTCACTTTCCTATTTAAAGATTCTGCATAATAAAATAGACGCAGTGAACTTGTTATTACTGCTTAGTTTCAATGTACCTTCTGTTTTTCTAAGAGATCCAGTGGTTTTTAGGCATAGTCCTTACAAAACTAACTTAGGCATAAACTCTCCTGTTTTTTTGTATCACACAAAACTTCAACCTCATTTGTAGGGAATGTTGTGTTCATGTAGACTCTTTGCCTGCCAACGCTTTATTTAGTTTATAATTTTTAGTTTACTTTGTAACTTTATTTTTGATATCTCAGTTATCGAGTATTTGTTTATTTTTTTTGTTATATTTTACTACTTCTTGCTAGCTGATTCTTTAATATTGTCCTGTTAATAGTTTTGAACTGTTGGGCAATAAAGTTTTATTTATTTATTCACAGAAGCTATGAGACGCGTAGAACTTCTCCAATTAGTTATCAAACGCAGACTCTACCTGATTGTTGGCAACTCTTATCCTACTACACTTATATATATTCCGTATTTTAACATGGTCAAATGATTGATATACCACAGTGACAGTCATAACGGCTGTTCCTACATCTTAGTTGTCATTCGATATTTTACTGTAGTAAATGAAGAGACAAATTTCCTTTATTGGTTAGACTAAAATGGCTTAATTGAAAGTATTATATGACAGAATGTTGACCAAATTCTACATCTGTATAGTGACCACGGCCTATACTATCAGTGTCCATAAACCTCAAACTTAAGTGCTGCAGCACAAAATTCCTACTTTGTACTATAATTCAGTCATTTCAGACAATGAATAGTTCAGTTTACATTCTTGCCATCTACAGGAATAAGCACGCCATTTAGTAACAGATACACGTAATCTTAGCTGCTTCTTGCAAGTAGCTGGTATGATGTGCAAGCTACAAACACGTATATTTTCGCTTTAACCTTTAACTAAAATTCATGATTTTGAAAGTATTTTTATTCATGTCAGTTCTCTGTTAAGTGTTTTCACAATTTACAAAAACTGTGCCACATAAAATGTTATTCACCTCGTTTTACAGATTCTCGCCTTTCATCATAATTCGATGCGACCACACGCGAGAATATCCATAAAATCGCCCATAAACCATTCAAAATTATTCAGATTCGTGATTCCCACGATTAGAAATCTCCACCGAGTGTTTCTTCATGTGCATTAATGTGCATTAATGGGTTTGTTGGGTAACACGGAACTAAATTCATCGATATATTTTAAATAAATCCCGGAAACTTTGCAGCTCACTTGCGCTGAGCTTCTGCTGTCTGGCACACAGACGTAATCCGCATACATATAAACATGTAATATTCTTTTGCAACATTGTAGAGTATAGAAGGATCATGTGTGTGTGCTGAGTGAAACTAGAATACGAATTTCAAAGAGTTTCGTACAAAGCGAAACCGATAAATCAAGTCATTTAAAGCCGGCGACTGTATACCGCGCGACTTTTAAAGCGAAAGTGCGGATATTTTGAGAAATTTAAATTGGCACTTGCTTTATCTTACGTGTGCTGCGAGAATATGGATAGATGGCGGCTAATTTTGAGTCGACAAAATATGTGGAAGAGTGGGACTTTCATCTAATTACGAATGTTACATCCACTTTCGATCTTAATTTGTCTTAAAGCAGAGCGCTAGTTAATGATTGCTTGACGAAAATAGATTTGGGATAAGCTCAGGAGTGGCTAGTAGCCCAATTAACTACACTTTTAGATTACGAAGATTATTTTTGATATCTTCTAGTTTATTTTTTATTGTTTAATTCGCGAAATGACACCACACTAGAGATAATAATTCAATTGGATATTTAAAATGAAAAATTTTATTTAAAAAATGTATTATACGTTCTATAAAACAATATTTGAAGTTGGTGCCAGGCCTAAGACATGCATATATTTTACATAGAATAGCTTTGTAAATTAAACAATTTCTGTTATTAATTAATAAAACTATTAATCCGCTATGTTAAACATATATTTTTTTATAGAACTTTTAAATATTCACTTGATTTTTTTTTTACTTTTTAGGATCATCCCGACTTGACCATACAATGTATGGCATCACACTCCCTCAAAGGCACGCTAAGGGTGCCAGGTTTTCAGGCCCGTGGTTGGAATCGTGGCGGCAGTTTCCCAGGAATTTCCTGACCGTCCGGGCTGTCCCTAACAGGACGGCTTTTTGCATTTGTTTGTAAAGATGTTCGTCCAGACCGAGGTATTTTAAATTGTTTAATAGATGTTTTGGGACTATTCCTGTCGTTGACATAACAATTGGTACAGTTCTTGTCTTGTTCATGTCCAACTGAGTCTTTATTTGAAATTCCAAATCTCTACAGTTGGTTATTTTCTCAGCCTGGTTGACATTTATATTATTGTTGTTAGGAATTGCTATGTCAATTAAAGTTGTTTTCCGAGCGACTTTATCTACCAAAACTATATCTGGTCTATTGTGAGCCACGGTCCGATTAGTCAGTATCCTGCGGTCCCAGTACAGCTTGTAGTTGTATTTTCTAAAACAGATTCTGGTTTGTATTTATAGTATGGTAATCTTACCGACTGTGATAGTTCAAGTTTCAGTGCTAATCCTAATGCAGTATTTTAGCCACAGCATCGTGTCGTTTGTTGTATTCAGTTGCAGCGAACGCTTGACAACCTCCTGTGATATGCTGGATAGACTCAAATGTTTGGAAACCGTACCTGTATTTGTCGTTGTTAACAGAAGGGTATTTAACGATGTACTTTAGATAGTTCTTAGTTGGGATTACTTGATCTTGGATTGCCAATATAAAGCCTTCCGTTTCAGGAAACATATGACCAGAGTTCAACCAGTAGTTCGACGCTGCACTGTCGACATAATCTTGGTTAACTGATTATATTTTGAAATTATAAAATTAATTTAAATCTAAACTATACTGACAGTAGACATTATATTATAATATAATATACTAGTATATATAGATATTAGAATATATGTATATGTATTATAATAATGAAATTTATTTATGTGCTCCGAAAAAATCCCGATTTAAACGAGATTATTCAAGTATTTAAAAATACAAATGCGGATCCAAAGATCATTGCTAAAGCTGGAAAACGCTTTCTTCGTGAATTATACAGCTACATTAATCCGAAAAGTAAACAAAATATATATTTAAACAATTATAGATATGCATGCTTCACAACATCAGCATATAAAAGTAAATTTAATATTGCGTCGCTACCACCAATAGAAGCGCCAGCACGACAACATTCGTTCCGAACCTACCACCAGGTTCAGCAGTCGTATGGGAATGAACAAAATGCAGAGCAATGAGGCTGGGGAAAAAAAAACAAGAATAGGCTAATTCCTGTCACTACACTCGAGCCCCCAGCACCAGAAAGCTTGCTAAAACTCATTTCTTGCAAATGCAAAAAGGGATGACAGAAAGCTTGTGGATGCAGAAAGGCTGGGTTATAGTGCTCTGTTGTATGCACGAATTGCAGCGGTACCTGTAGTAACTCGCAAATTCTATCACCAGATAGCGATGATGAAGAAGAAACGGAGACTATTATTGTGCAAACATACGATCAAATTGAGAACGAAGAGGGTTGCGATGAAACTGATACTCCCATCGCGGATGATGCAGATGAAATTCCGGACTGTGACGTGTTGATTGCTCATACAGACAATGAACATGGTCCATTAAGAACAACGAACTAAAGGAGTATACGCTAAATTTCAAGAAATTGAATTGCATGTGGATTAGGCCTATTGGGGATACCACACTAAAAAAAAACGCGCCGCTACTCTGCCTCTGTGGAAATGAGTTTTTTGTACGCCTTAACTATTAACTTTATGAAAAAAGAGATACATAAATAAATTGTAGGTAATTCTTTCATTTTGTATATAACTGTAGTTATCATAAAATGAGTCGGAAAGTAGATATTGTCAAAAAACTGCTTTTCGGCCCCATTTTTCCAATATGGCGGCGCGAACGGCAAAAATATGACGTGGCAAAGTCGAAATTCGGAAAGAGCATCTCAAAATCTATAAAACCACCAAATTTCAAAACTCCCGGAAAACTTTCCAGGTAATCATTATTTTTCGCACCAAATGAATGTACTAATAATAATATATACAAATATATATCCACATATTTAGAACTATATCATTCAACGTATAACAGCCGTTTCGAACCAGGAGTTCTCGTCAGATACGCTTTCTTAAATGACAAGTTCTAAAGTGAAATACTTGGATGTAATACACATCAGTAAGACAACAGTCGGTGTATTGAACCTAATAGATGTCGGTGACATCTACCGTCTAATGAGTAGTTTAAGTATATGAAGGCATACTATGCTATAACACTCTTGACAGATGGTTCGAGTGTTTTATATAAAAACACATAAGTAAATATATATACAATTACTCATTAGACGGTAGATGTCACCGACATCTATTAGGTTCAATACATCGACTAATAATAATTATTTTTATCATACAAAATCTTTTAACAATTTAGTATTTTTTATTATATTTGGCAATTTCACAGGTATTTGCACCCAAAATATTTTTTGTCCTCAATTTCAATTAAGAGTTATAATTTTAATTAGTAACTTTCAAGTTTCTCGCACTTTCAAAAATTCCATAAAATTACAAGAACATATAAGGCTGTGCAGTAAATTTTTAATTTTATATTTCACGTATTCCACATTTACGGAGTAATATGAGAATCTCTGTCATAATCTGAAACCAAAATATCATTTCCCATACTTTGGAGATTTTTACAACCACGTCTTCCCGCAACTATATTAAGAAAGTTCTTCGACCTCGCTACGAAAAAATGATCATTATCCTCTTTAACGATATACTATGAAAATAAATCATAACCATAATCTTCATAAAATACCTTTTCGTTTATAAATTCGACTCTCTTTTTATCGTCCATCGTTCGTAAACTCACGTATGACGACTCGTATTAGTTGGTGGATTTAATTTTTGAAGCTTATGACAACTGCACAGGAGGTAGCGACGAGGATTACGATATTATAAACACGAAGTCTTATAGATTTTGTTTCGTATAAAAGTCTGACTTTAAAGCGGCAGAATCAAGAGCAGTTTGTTATTTCTAACATTAATTATGATTAACGAATTTCACATTCAGCTGATTTAGTCGCTGAAACTCCTGAAGAAGAAAATGCTGATAATTTGAAAGAAACAGATGCACAGTTTCCTTTAATATCAAGTAAACTTCCCGAAAGCACCACTCTTTTCCAAATATTTCTGATGAAAGACGCTACTTTCACAATATTGACTTTGTAATTGGCAGCAATAATTTCTTCATGATATAGAAGCTTTATTTAGCCTAGTCTTAGGACAAAGCTGTTACGATCAGCAGAAATGTTTACATATTTGTTATTATATTATATTAATTTTCAAATGAAAATCTTCGGAAATCTGTGCTAGAACCAATCTACAAAAAGACAATTCGATAATACCTTGTCATTGAACAACATTAAAAATTGTAAGAGAGTAAGGCAGGGGTGAGTTCTGTTGTGTTCTGTTTTAATATCCTGTGTGTCTGCTTAAGCACCATACGGGAAACTTTTTTATTATTGGTTTTATGAAAAAAAGTTATTCTTTATAAATAGTTCTGCATGGTCTTAAACCTAAAATGTAACCATCATATATTAATTTTTTTCAGTCGTTTATAAGGTTTGGTAGAAAATATGAATTTGGCTCAAGGGTATAGTACCTTTATTTTTGACAATATCGAAAATTGATATTAGGAAAAGTTGTTTAGAGTTGAAAAGTACGTTCAAATATGCAATTACAGTGAATTACATGTATTTTTTTAATCTACCATGACAAAGCCAATGTAACGTGAAATCTAGGATGCGCTTATTTACAAATGATTTGTTGACAATAAGAATTGTTTGACAGTGAACGCCAAATATGCCAAACATGCCGGTGATATTTAGTGTGGAAGAAAAAGTAGAAATTGTATTAATCGTTGTTGAGAATTATAAAACTTCTCGTGAAGCAGGTGAAATATTTAACAACAGACATCCAGGGAAAACTATACACCATACACCAGTAATGAGAAGTATGAAAAAATTCACATCATGTGGAGATGTTAATAATAAATTCAACAAACGTCGAAAACCTGTTGCAAGTGAGGACATGAAGTTAAATGTAATGTTATCTGCAGTGGAAAACCCTGCGAAAAAGGACATGTTCGCCTCCAGATGAAGTTGGTAAAGATACAATATCAAAATATTTTAAAGATAACAAATTTCATCCATTTAAACCACAATATATCCATACTTTAAAACCAGGAGACTACGACAGACGACTAGAATTTTGTTTTCTCATTCAAGGAAAGCTAGAAGACGATCCTTTTTTGGTTAGGAAAATAATTTATTCTGACGAAGCTACATTTACGTCTAATGGAACATTGTCTTCACAAAATTATCGATCTTGGAGTAACTCCAATCCTCACCATACGGTTAAAACTCGCAATCAATATTATTTTAAAACTAACGTTTGGTGCAGCATTTGCAAGGATAAAATAATAGGACACTTTTTTTCGACAATCTTTGACTTCTCAGCGATATTTAAATTGTTTACAAATTCAGTTGCATGATTTTCTTCGTAACCTTCCAAGACATGAACGGCAACAGGTATGGTACCAGCAGGACGGCGCAACATGTCATAGTACAATAGAAGTAAGGCAATACCTGGAAAACATCTTTAATGGAAGGTTAATTCATAGACATTCCCATATTTTTTGGCCAGCTAGGTCGCCAGATTTAACTCCATTAGATTTTTTCTTATGGGGTTACTTAAAAGAAAAAGTATATCAACACAGGCCATTCACAAACGTAGAACATTTGGAAACAATTCAGGGTATAACTCCGAATATAATTAGAAATATATTGAGGAAATTTTCTTCTAGAACGGAGACCTGTATTGTAAGAGAGGGCGGATACGTTGAGGCAATAGTAATTTGATAATAAAAGTATTACACGCTTGTTATGCAATTAAGATTATTAGCACTGTATTCTGTAGTTGATAATCATTGTAAAATAAATAATTTTGATATGATCAATTATTTTAATGCATCATCAAAATAATGCAACATGGAGGTTAAGAGACGTAAAGATTATCAAATTTTCATCGAATAAAGAGATAACTGATATTTTCAAAAATTAATTTACTTTACCCTTAAGCCAAATTCATATTTTCTGCCAAACCTTATAAACGACTGAAAAAAATTAATATGTGCTGATCACATTTTAGGTTTAAGACCATGCATAACTTTTTTTCATAAAACCAATAGTAAAAAAGTTTCCCGTATGGTGCGAACTTAAGCAGACACACTGTATATTGAGAATACTTATTTGTAGAGGCACTTAAGGGACAGTGTTAATATATTAATTATTCAGTATGCAACTGATACTGTATTAGTTGCAGATATAGAAATTGGGCTACAGAACATAACAAATAGAATAAATATATCATGCAAAAATTGGGCTATAAACATCAGCACAACGAAGATAATGTTATTACCCTGTAATTTTACCCTCCCCATAGCTCTACAGCTTGGCGGAGTAGTATTGGGTAGAGTTGATCGTTTCAAGTACCTGGGCTGTTGGATTGAACCTAGACTTGAAAAAGACATAGAAATAAAGTCTACGATTGAACAAACAAAATTAAGTATGGATTCACTTCTAAGACTCATAAGGTGTTAGGTACGGTCTACACTATTATACGGAGTGGAAAAAACTATTAGTATGAACCGTTTAAAAGCATTTGAATTGTGGACATACCGAAGTTTTGCAGAAAAGTACATAAAGAATGAGAACTGCTCCACATACTAAAAACATGAAAAAAGGTTTACATTGGGCACGTTCTAAGAAATGAAAAATATTCGCTGCTGCAGTTTATAATCCAAGGAGAAATAGATGGTTGACGAGAATTTGCCCGGTAAAACTATCATAGATACAGAATATCAAAAACTGGATTGACTTAAACTTTGAAAACCTATTAAAAGCGGTTATAGATCGGTAGACCTTTGCGGATGTGAAGAATGACTTATGAAAATAAACTACCTTTGAGGGAAGAGTTTAGCTACTGGGTTCTAGACATTTTTTCCGATTCTTCATCACCATCTGGGTATGAGGTGATGTACTTGTGACAGAAGTTCGAGAAGTAGTGGTAAGTTTCCGCATCTATCATGTCATTTGTTAATAACAAACTATTCGAAAGGTATGAATTGGTCAGAAGCCAAATCGATTAAATAAAGCACAGAAATATTTGACTATACCGAACAGTCATACATAATGGCGAGAAAAACTCTTAGATAGCCCATAAATATCTTTCAAGATATTGCCAAAGAAAACTCTTGAATTAAATTTATGACTCAACTACGTCCATGCTACATTGATCAATCTCAAAAGAAACTTACGATAAAATCATTGCCACTTGTTTTATTTATTCTGCAACATTTTTCCTTCAGAAACGTCATTATATGAGAAAGTTTATTGAATTACTCCTTCTCCTTGGCTTGAGCTCTCAGTAATCTTCAGTAACTAAGGAGTAGTCTAGATGCTGTGAAAGCCCAGAACTATAGCAAATGAGTATAATTGTAATAGTTAGAAAGTCTAGTCACAATCTGCCTGTCTCACTAGGCCAGTAATTTGTCTATTTGTTTATGCTTCATTAATAAGTGAAATGGAGATAGGATCATTTTAGGTAATTACCAAATTATTAATCATCCCCGATTTTTTCCTACTTATCACCGAAACTAGTTTTCTTTTCACACATACTTTGACATACTAAATAATTCTCAATCTTATTAAGCCTACATTCTATCGCAAAGAAACACAATATAAAACCTAGTAGTAAATTTAGGTTATTAAGTAATTATGGTAAGTGCAATCCCAAAATTTATTGTTAGTTTTTTTAAACATAATACAGTTATTTCAAAAACATAATCTGCGATAGTACCTAGCATACACTTTAAAAACAGATTTTAGTTGTTTGGTCTTATAAAACAATCAACTTTTACAATTAATATTGTTCGCACATAGAAGTAATGATGTTTCTAAATTTGGCTGATCAAAAATTAATTTTAAAAGCAAACGTTCAGCTTTTGTCCAGGTAAATTTGTATTTAGGAATAGCTTTATATTGATTTTGATGCTAGTAACACAATACTATGTAGTTGTTTATTGGGATTTGCAAAATGTTATACCAACTCAGATAAACAATGCAAAGCTTAACCGTAAAAGAAACAGTATTTGCATACACCTGACGCCATAATCTCTAATTTGTGTCGACTAAGATCACATTAGTTACGTCACTTGTCTTCTCCATTTTCTTAAATGCCTCTGAATTTTGGTCCAATTAAAAGGCACAATGTAGTCGAATAGACGCTTTTCGAATTTGGACTTTGAAAATAATGCTAATAGTTCCATATACCGCTTACCACACTAACGTCTTTATATTAAAGGAAGTAGGTAATTCTACACTATCATGCACTTTGTCAAAACGCATCCTCACATTATTCCAACACATTCACAGGAAGGACAAAGTGAAGAGATTAGTTGTTCAGGGTCACGTTCCAAGTAGACTTCTCCATTGGTGTTCACCACCAGAGATGACGTCATCCCGATCACTGAACGTTTCTTCTTATAGTGCCTACCTCGGCTCTGAAAAGTTCTTAGGAAGAACCATTTACCTAATGCTGAAGTCTATTCGACCATGAGCGTTTCCTTATACGATTAGTTGTTCCCGTTACCAAGCCTTTCATAATCTTTTTCTACTCTGCGTAATACCTTCTTGTTTTGAACACAGTCCACCCAGGAGATTTAAAGTAAATCTACTAAAGAAATGCCAAGGGCCTCCAGTGTCTTCATGGACACTTCAGATAATGTCCAAAAATCGAATCCATACAAGAGAATTGAGAACTATGTTAACGGAACTAAGTTATCCTAGACGACTCTGCTGCACTGTGAAAACGCATCCTAACTGTCTTTGGATACATAACAGGAACGACAATACGGAAGAAATTGGTATCCAAGGTGAGACCTCTAGTAGACGACGTCTTGGCCATTGTGCAACTAGGTGGCTAGATGCCACAGTGTTGACAATAAACCGCTAGATGGCGTGCTGAAATCTCTATGTAGAGCCCTCCAGACCAAATTTAATGCTATAACTCATTGACAACATTTCTCACAATACATTTTGACTATGATGATGATGATGATTAGCGTTCTGAACAGCATTAATTCAACGTGAAAAGTGCTGATTTTTTGTCTAATTTTTTTTTAAGATCTTGAAATAACCGTTGCCATTAATTTCAGATTCCTTTTCCCAGCAATCTGAAGAATAGACTAGAATAGATAAAAAATTTCAACGAACGAATAATACTAGTGAAACAAATTCGGAAGCAAAATAGCACTGGGAGAAAACCTCTCATTGGAGTGAAAGACCTGAACTTGAACGCGCACCACCAACATTATTTTCTTTCAGATTATCATTTATCTATTCACCGCAACTGATTTTTCTCACAAACGTTTACAAAACGTTCTCTAACCGAACACAAAGCACGCAAAAACATAAATTTCGTTTTGTCAGAACGAATCCAGAGGAAAAATCACTACGGAAAGCGTAAAAACTTCCGGTCGCTTTGCTCTTTCGATTCTGATCGAGTGCGATGGGGCAAAGGTAATAAATTTCACGGGTTATAGAAAAATTCTGCTTCTGCCACTTCGATGGTCAGTCGCTTGAATGGCCATCGAAAAGAATCGGAAAGGAGTTTTTATATTGAAATAAAAAAAGGAACGAAAGGATTAATAAAGACGTGTCAAGTGATGTGGGTTGTTGCAGCTTTGGTCCTGCTTTTCGGGTGGAGGAAGAAGTGGGATGAAGAAGGAAAAACGAGATGTGTCTAATAAATGGAATGATTTATGATACTTCGAAAGGAAAGGTTCTTTTAGAGAAGAGTGACAGGATGATGAAAAAACGACGGGAAACTACAAGGAGAGGTGCGCACGAAGAATGATGTGCCGGTGAAGTAGAATGTTGCGGTACGACAAGTTTTGAAATTTAATTGATTGATAGATTTCTTAGAAAGGAAATTTGGGTCACATTGGCTGAAAGAAAAAAAAAGCTAAAAATGACCATCAAAGTCTCATGAAATTTTACGAAAAAGAATAAAGGATCACTGGCTAAACACAAAACTTGAATAGACATATTTTTACGGAAATTTTCGTTAAACCGATGCTGATTGAAAGCCTAATGATCTCTTTAGGTAAAGAACATTATTGAACTACGGAGAGGATTCAAAACTTAAAGTAATTTAATTAGTATTGTCAATTTAGTAATATCCAAAATGATTTGACAACTTATTATTTTACTTATTTTACAGTATACACCAATGCCACCCTGCTAGGCTTTATTAATGAATTTTTAACCGACTTCCAAAAAGGAGGAGGTTATCAATTCGTCGCGTTTTTTTTTTTGTATGTATGTTACCTGATTTCTTCTCCTGTGGTGAACCGTTTTGGATGAATATGGTCTTGTTTAATAGACTATATATCCGGATTGGTGAAAATTCAAATTTTGGAAAAGAATTCTATTGGAAAAGTGATGAAATTTGTGAATGAACACATGCGTGCATGGAAATCGACCAATATCCCTAACATAATGGTGGATTTTTCGAAAACTCCTTATGGATGTGTATAGTTTTTTAACGTGTAATCTATTAAGGAAGATCCCTAGGTGATCTCATATACTTTTCTGTGACGTGCAACTTGCAGTTTTGCAGAAAATCGCCGAAAATTCCAAAATTCTTATCAAACATTTCATCGAAATGACATAACGGACATTTTCTTATAAATATTTTAATTCCAACGTAATAGAGCGGGAATTTTAGGCACTGGACGTTTTAATTGCGAATTTGAAAGTTTTCTTTGTACATCTCAAGCATATAGGTAGTAAAGCATAGTATTTTCGGTTCCTTAAATCAATGAGTACCAAGCTCGATTTGTTTGTATACCAGGCAAATACCTATTTAAATGCAAATTTTTCCATTTTGCGAAGACGGTGCCTTTGGTTGTCACATTCTCCCGGCCTAATAGAAAATTCAGTGACAACACATGTCAAACAACATGCTATTTGATGCGTTTATACACAGAGCGTTTAGTTATAGCAAACAAAATCACAAAGTAAAGTGATAGAAGGAGTTGCATTTATATGATGACTGAAATATAGAACGCAGAGTGGGTGGAATATAGGGTGGAAGGGACGTTTGGTGGTATAAATATGTTGAAAAAAATGTGGAACTAAAAATGTACAGGATGGTTGGTATATAGGGCGGAGTGGAATTATCTACAGTTGTACAGAGTTGTCAAAAAAAGTTGAAAAAAGGTTACATGGCGTGGTCCATAAAGCATAAATAGATTTTGAGCTTATTAAGTCAAAGCGTACTAGTAGATTTTGTTGGTAAACGTTTACCTGTTAATTTAAATGGAAATGTAATGTTGAGGCTTTCGATGTCACCTGGTTCTACCTATTAAGCTTATACATACAACATAAAAAATAAAGAATGAAAACTACATGAGTTCAGAAAAACTAAAAAGCTAAAAATAATTATAACAGAATACAACTCTAGCAAATAAATAACACATTCAATGTTGTTAGGTACCTACCTAGGAAGTAAAAAATGTAAATATTAAAAGGTGCTCATTCTGTACAAATTAATTACCTACCAATCTAGTATATTTTTGAAGTCGGTGCCAAGCAACAATCAAGTTTGATGAAGTAGTAGATAAGTACTTAATAAAGGATTTTAGATTTACACACATAATTATATACGTAAGCGAAATTAATTTGTAAGGCGCAAAGTAACAAAAATGTAAAAGTTGCTCTAATGGAACGCCCTTATTATTAGAGATCACCCAATGGTCGAAATTCGGCTCTAAGTAGTTTGAACGTTTTTGAGGTACTTTTTCTCAGAACGTCTTCTTCATATTAACCAATTAATTAATATTTGAATAATAATTGTTCTAAGTTTTTTTTTATTGATGATACTAAAGCTCCTCAATATAGATTACCTAAAAATAGCAGAAAAAAAATGTAATCCGACATCATGAGCAGACTTGGCTAGACTTAAGAATATAATATAAATCAGCATACCGCTAGTAAGTGTATAGTGGGGTTACAGGGTCGATAGAGCCTGTGTGTGCCTTACAGAAAGAACAATTATATTTATAAAAATTGATAATGCTACTCAAATGACTTAGTTAAATAGCGGTTTCCTGATCATGTACCTTATATCATAGTCAGTTTGATATTGCGAGTTTGTCCTATATAAAAGTGAACTTATAGTTTCGCCCTCATGTTTCTTATAATAAATTCAATGATATAAGCTAAACACGCCATTCAAGCTCTCAAAAAGCAACCCTTTTACTACTTTTGTATTTATGTATTTTTACACAAACCTTCTCCTTGAATGAATTATTATACCTACTAATAGTTTTGGTGATTATCTTTTAAAGACAGCGATCATGACTGGCAAATCCAACATGTGATTTTAAGTAATATCAAATATAACGTATAACTTAGAACAAAACATACCCTTTTGTTAACTTGTGTGAATTTCAAACATGTTTCAGTTTAAAACTCTCACGTGTTTCCAATACCTTCAGTGACTCTTTCCCCCAAAAAAATAAAGTTATATTAAGCTGCTAGTATTTTTTTCCTTTCGAAAAAATCGCTTCCACGTGGCTCATTACGCTGGCATCGAAAGAGAAAAAACCAATTAATTTTTTTCCCGGTTCTTGGAGAGAGTATAAAATTAGCGGAGATTCTGGAAAAAATAATCATTAAAGTTGAGAAAAAGTGAAGTGTTTTACGTGGTGGCAGGCGAGCCAGGAAAGAACGGTGAGGGAGTAAGTGAAAGAGTGAGAGAGCAGACAGTCTTAATTGTGTGCACCTTTTAGAAGAAAAATCACTTGAGAGAATAAAACGAATGCCACAACACGCCCCGTAATGTGTGCCAGAATGCCTAAGAAGAAGGAGCAGAAGTGAAGAGCTATTTTTATAAATAATTAGTTTCGGAAGCTCGAAAGGTTCGAGTGCACGGACTGGTGTTGGTGATAGATTTCGGAAGTGACTGATAACACAATCACCTTGCATTAGTCAGGGAAAATCGTCAGAGTTATTTGAAAATACAACACAGTTTGTCGACAAGGTACTAGTAACTATTTATTATGAAACAGAAGTTGTAAGTATTTTAATAACTAAAATCATACGGATGACGGTATATTTTCCAAAATTATGCAATTTTTGTGAACAGCGTGATTTGAAATTTAACATCAATTTCGGGTCAGGCGAAAGACACCGCTATGAAAGAATTTAAAAAATCTACCCAGCTTAGCCTTAGCGTAACAAGCATAATAACGCAATTGAACAATTACAACGAAAAGTCGATTTTTACTAACAAAAGCTCAAAATCACCATCCAAATAGCTTTGTTGAACGTACAAGTTTGCCACGGTATGAAGAAGAGGAATAGTTATTAAATAAAGTTAAAAAATTTAAAAAACGCATCCACTTACGCCACGATGTCACTAAAAAGCAAAAATACACAGCTTTTATAAGAAAATACCAGCTCAATGCATAATAACAATAATGATACTAAGAAACTCTCAGAATTTTCTGATCTACACAGAATCATGTGCCAGGTTGATGACTCAACACCACTGCGACTGACATAAAAACATGTCCAATCACAGCCCCAGATCACTGACCAGAAACTGCTGGAATGGAAAGAGAAGTCCCTTCATGGAAGATATATAAATTATATTAACCAAGATTATGTCGACAGTGCAGCGTCGAACTACTGGTTGATCTCTGGTCATATGTTTCCTGAAAAGGAAGGTTTTTATTGACAAACCAAGACCAAGTAATTCCAACTAAGAAGACCATACTATTAACAACAAGAGATGCAGGTACGGTTGCCAAACATCTGATTCTATCCAGTATATCACAGGAGGTTGTCAAGCGTTCGCAGCAACTGAATGCAAGGAACGAGATGATGCTGTGACAAAAATACTGCACCAGAAACTAGCACTGAACATTGAACTATTACAGTCGCTGAGATTGCCATACTATAAATACAAACCAGAATCAGTTTTAGAAAATAACAACTACACCTGTACTGGGACCGCACGATATTGACTATTCGGACTGTTGCTCACATTAGACCAGATATAGATTTGGTAGATAAACAGTCTCGGGGAAAACAAGTTTAATTGACATTGCAATCCGTTAAAACAATAATATAAATGTCAGGCTGAGAAAATAACCAAATATAGGGATTTGGAATTTCAAATAAAGACTCAGTGGGACATGAGGAATACACGAACTGTACCAATTGTGATGTCAACAACAAGAGTAATTCCAAAACATCTATTAAACAATTTAAAATACCTCGGTCTGGACGAACAGCTTTACCAACTAATGCAAAAGCCGTCTGGTTAGAACAGCCTGGACGGTCAGGAAATTCATGGGAAACTGCCTCAACGACTCCAACCACGGGCCTGAAAATCATTCAAGGGCTCCCACAGAATATCTGGGATTTAGTGAACTTTCCCTTAAAGGCACGCTATGCGTGCCTTAGAGGGAGTGTGTTGCCATACATGGTATGTAAGTCGGAAAATTGTTGAAAATCGACACAGAAATCTATACTTTTGGTTGCACAATTTCCCAAATGTTGTAGATTTTTTATTTTTGCAACAGCAATATAACAATAAATTATTTGATTTCATTTTGTGTTCAAATTTAAAGTGCTAGAAGTCTTATTAACAATCTCATGTGACCGAGTTTTCACAAATATCAGGTGTCCACCTACGTATTCTAAATATAGAATTATCCATCTAACCATATGTGACATGAGTAAAAAAAGTTGTACCCCTACTTCTCGGATCTGAGGATACATACTTCTTAACACATTGTCATCTTTGCTTGAAACCTGATGAAAATAAAATGTTAAAAGTTTTGGAAACGCTATAAGAGCAAACGACGGGAAATAAAAGTATTTGGATTGCCAAATTAGTCGAAATAATAGTGTAATTAAGTCCAGAATAATCAAGGCAATTACAAATATAGAGGAAAATACTGCGAAGGCTAGAGCAGTACCATTTATGAATATTCGGGTGACATCACTATGAAATCATCAGTTCCATCACACTTTATCAGTACTATTGGTTTATATTTGAAAATACACAATGAATACCATGGGTTTTTATATTTTTTGTTTATTTATTTTTATGTTTTTCAGTGTAATTCTTAATAATAGTTCTTTTATTATTCGATTAGTCGATGATGCTTCAAAAAACACAGGAGTGTATTTTCCATGTAATGCTGCAATAAATTGTCAACTTGCTTTCTACGATTAGACCAATCAATAAAGCAAAAATTAACTGATAATGTGTAAAAAATACTATCAGGATACCGCCTGTGCCATGACATTAAAACGATTCGTAATGATATTTTGATGTTTTCCACTCGCAACTATGGTATTTTACTTTGTTATAGATAATTGAAGCAAGAAAATTGTTTTTTTTTTCTTAGCATGTTTATGAAATCAAAACTAATAATCTAATCTCAATGGTGTCAACAGGTCAATTGTAAAGCATGAAAATACCAATGAAATGAGCCCAGGCTCGATCCGATTGGATCTAGTAACAGGAAAAAACAAAAAATACTGGAAAATGTAGCTTTTTTTAAGTCGAATTTTCCTTCCTTTAGAAGCTGTAGAACTGGGCTTGTAACAACTGATAGTAATTTATATCTATTTTATGTGTGTCAAAACTAGGCGCTACCGGTTTATTAGTTTTTGAACAATTATGATATAAAGCTTTTTGTTCCCTATTTCTGCTTTGTGCCTCCATGAGTCATAGATAATCAAATTTCAATTTTGGAAAAAGTTTGTTGAAAGTAGAGGTGATATTCTACAAAGCCTCTATTCTAATTTTTCACTAAATTTCTGTGAAATATCTGAAAAATATTGGCAAACATGACAAAAAATGGGCGAGCGTATGAATGTATCGAAGCAGTGGGGGGAAGCACGGTTGTTGAGGGGAAGCGTTTAGTAATATATAATATAGGCAGGCTGCCTGCAATTTATAAATATTTTTATTGCTTTCGTCAGAAACTAATTTAGATATTTTCAAGACTGTTTTTGACTTATTTAGTTCAGTGTTTGTTTCACTTTAATATAAACATATTGCCTTCATTCTGGAGTTCTTTATAAAATATTATATAAATATATTAATAAACAAACGGTTCTCATCTGATATAATAAAATCGAACAAATCGCTCTGTATATAAGCTTTTTTAGTGATTAGATTCTTTCACCATCTGTCAGAGTGACAGTTACTATCGATAATAATTATTGTCAGCAGTTCCCCTCAACAACCGTGTTCCCCCCACTACACGAACACATTCATACGCTCACCAAATTTTGCTGATGTTTGCTAAAATTTTTCGTATAATTCACAGACATTTAACGGAAAATGAAAATAGAGGCGTTGTAGAATGATACCTCTACTTTCAATATCCCTATTCTGAATTGGTATTTGACGATCGATGTGGCATGGAGACGCACTGCAAAAGAATAGTGGACTAAAAAATCAATTACTATCAGTTCCCACAAGCCCAGTTCTAAAACTTCGATAGTGACGGAGTTATAAAATAATATAAAGAAAACCGCTAAATTTTCCAGTATTTTTTGATTTTCCGTGATCTTATTGGATCGATCCTGGGCTCATTTCATTTGTATTTTCACGCTTTACACTTCACCTGTTGACACCATTGAGATTAGTTTATTATTTTTCATTTTAAAAACATCAAACGAAAAAAAAACGAAATTTTCTTGTTTCAATTGTTTATAATAAAGTAAAAAATCATAGTTGCAAGTGGAAAAGGTAGCAAAATATCACTACCAATCGTTCTTAATGCGATAGTATTTTTTGCACGAAAAAATCTCTATTGAGTGGTCTAGTTTAAGAATGATCTCTTCTTTAGTCTTGGATTAATAAAATTATTATTGCCTCCGACCGCACTGATTCGGTTGTTTCCACCAGTTTACTTTTAGATATTTTTCACTTGTCTTTGGAACCTACATAAAAATTCAGGCATGTCTACTATTGCCCAGCCCCTCCCTGATACGTAAATAAATGCATGCTTCAGTAAAAAACTACAATAATTCTGTTTGTTTATTTAAATAAATTAAGAAACACAATAATTGTTGATGCTTACTGAACAAAGCTATTTTCACCAAGAACACAAATTTCAACGTTTCATAATCTTTAATTAATTTACATTATCCATTAAATGAACTCTTACAAATTCCAATCGCCCCCTAAAATCCACCCCTTTCCTATGACTTGATTCTTGTTCTTCGACCGAACTCAAGCTGCAGCGTCGAGTTTCTCCACAATCCGACCAAGAACTTATTGATACCGACCGCTTCAAAAGGAAACCAACAAAAATAGTATCATTCAATCTACCTTTTCCTTGCCTCCAAACCCGAAAGCAAAGGGTGAAAAGCGTCCCCCTAATTGAATTGAATGTGACCTGACGGTACGAAACGTCGTCGTAAGGCTTAACTTCGTACACGAACAAAAACGAAAAGCGTTATAAGTGAAACCGTTCTGTGTGTATGTGTCCCTTTTCCCTTTAAGGGTTTTAAGATGTCGGCCATGTGCCTCGAGAGGCCCTACTAAACCAATTAGCGACGGCTAAAGAACAAACGCCACGTTTGTTTCTTATTCTAAACGAATTAGCGGGTATGTTTGATAAGATTATTTTGCTTTTGTTTCCCGAAAAAAAAAAAACTCTTATCGTTGATAAGAATTATATTTTGGGTGTTCAAGATTTCTTTATAGTTTGACTTTTAGAGGTCGTTTTGAAGGTATTTTAGACGGTATCAACTAATACTTGCCACGTCGTATTTTCAAAAATTCACTCCAAATTGTTAAAAATATGAGGCAATGTAGGTACTCATATTTTTTGCACCCTCAATTACCAAATAAATATAGCCAATTCAATAAAATCGGAATTTTGGTTCATGTTGGAAGTTTTTTATTTCTGGAATGATTTTAGATAAATTTTATTTGTTTAAGAGGCAATTGATGGAGTCAGATTGCTCATTTAATATTTTTATAATCATTTTTAAAAATAAAGTAATGTAAAATAGGCCAATTTGTCACAGTTTGCAAAAGTAAGGTGGCGTAATAAGACATTTTTTATTACGCCTTGTTCGTTGGATATCGCTGTTATTTAGAATTATTGACAGCTTATATACAGTGTGGAACAGCCAAATGGAATAAATTCGATAACGAATAAAGTAGAGCTTGTAGGGGAAAACGCTTGGACAAGTCGATTTCTATTTTTAAATGCACATTTTTTCAACAAAAAATTATACAGGGTGAGTTTTTTTTATGATCACTCTTAACGTAGTTAGCCATGAAATACATTGATTTATTAATAACTATTCCAAAAAACATTGAACGATTTTTTTATTAGGTATATCAGATTTAATAAAAAAACTAAATAAGTAGGTACTTAATAAAAACTTAAGAAATTAAAGTGCATAATAATGGTTACAATTTATGTTCGAAAAGTCCACCATTGTTATTTAGACAAAAAATTGCATCTTTTTAAGATTGACATTACCGCTTTGGATAGATATTATCTAAGTGTTGTCTTTTTAATAACGAGTTATGAGCAGGTGCTCCATCATGTTGGAACCTCTCAATTTCTAAACGAGTTCTCAAATTCAAATTATGCAACATATCTTGAAAAGTGTATTGCAAGAAATGCAAGTAGCGCTCCCCAGTAAGTGATTCGTCATAGATAAAAGGCCCCAGAATAATAGACCCTATGATACCACACCAAACATTAAAACCAAATTTTATCTGGGCTCGTCTTTGTTCTACATACAAAGGGTTTTCTTCAGCTCACATATGCTCATTGTGCCTATTGAACATACCGCAGTTAGTAAATCTAGTTTCATCTGATCATAACACATTTAATGGAAACTGTGGATTGTCAAGACACATGTCTCTAAATCATGTACAATACAAAATACGTCGATGTTCGTCACCAGCATGCAAAGTTTGAGAAACTGAAAGTTTGTACGGGTGGAACTTGTGCGGTTTCAGTACCGTAACTACAGTTCGTTGAGATGTGCCAGCTTCTGCCGCAATCTCACCAGTTGATGTAGATGGATTTTGATTTACCATTTCCAAAACATTTATTTGTGCTGCTTCGTTAATTTGATTACGTTCCTTTGGTGGTTTAGTAAAAGATCCATATCGACGTAAACTATCGTAAAGCCTCTTAAATGTACATAGAGCAGGTTGACGACGATTAAAATGTCTATGAAAGTATTCCTCAGCTGCACGAACTGAATTTTTATGGCTTATGATATAATATTCCACCATATTCAGTTTTTCTTCGTTAGAATATTCCATGTTATCACAAAAACTTGTCAATATCGACTGTGAGTTCAGCACTACTAATGGAATTACTCTCAAATGAGGAAACGTCAAAGTGAAAACAATCTTTTTCATGGCTACCTACGTTAAAAGTGAAAATAAGAGAGAAAAGCATCCATAACTCCGTTATTTTTATGAATAACTGTATCGAGTATTATATCGTTGAAAAGCTCTAAAAATGTTCGGTCATTATTTGAGGTCATAGCCAACTATGGTTTCCATTCAAAAAAAGATAAGTTTGTGTCATATCTCGAAAACGAGAGCTGTCACGCAAACTAGGTCATGAGAATCATATTCGGGATACAATTCCCTTCAATTTTGTTATTTAGACTTTTTTTATAAAATGAAAAACAAAATAGCTAGAGGGATTTGACTAAATCGACAGAATTTCGTTTTCTCCAAATATCTAGTAAGTCATGACTTTTTACAAAAATCCTAAAGTGTCATTAAATTGGGCCAGTAAAACTGCAAATCTTTCCCAATTTAACCATTGCTCTATCTCCGCTAATATCCGAGATCTCTATACTGATCATTAAAAGAAACTCACCCTGTATAGGGTGTGTGATGTGACAGCAGCCAGTACCAACTCTCTTATTTTAAATACAAGCCCCTGTATATTATTTATTTTTTGGATTCTCCAGAAAACTCTTGACATAATTCATGTACAATAAATATCCTATACGTATCTTCAACTGTTTCAGAAATACTAACAATAAAAAGACAAAATAATTTTATTTCACAAATTCGCTACATTACACTCAACACTTCATTCCCATTTAGCTCTTGATATTGAGATAGTAAGCAAACAGCATTCCTGTGTTTCTTTCTACTGAACTGAAAAGAAAACAGTTTTGTTATTTTCGTCAAAACTCATAGCCTTAGCATCTTGTTGTCTGCCTGAAATAGAAAAGCAGTTTCGCGAGCTTGCTGATGAAAGACAGATAAAAAAAAGTAGCTTCAAATGCTGTAAGTGATAACACGAAATTGGATATTATGCTTGAGTTTCAAGAAAACCCACATAATCCTGGTCGAATAGCAGCACCACTGTTCAA
Organism: Octodonta nipae; assembly: GCA_034190945.1. NCBI lineage: Eukaryota > Metazoa > Arthropoda > Insecta > Coleoptera > Chrysomelidae > Octodonta > Octodonta nipae. Next base: position 11,274,124 of record CM067223.1, read on the forward strand.
CGTTAACCACACATACATTTTTCGAGTATTACAGGAAAGTAAAATCCATCCCTATAAAATGATGACGACCCAGGAGCTCTTGGAAGACGATTTCTGTGAACAAATGATAGTAACGTTAAATAACAATGTCATCCAGTTAGAAGATGTTTTGTTTTCTGATAAGAGCACATAGGTCATGTTAAACGTCAACATTACGGCTATTGGTTTAATGTGAATCCTCACTGTATGACAAAAAAACATACGCAATGTCCTGAAAAAGTTAATGTGATCCTAGGATTCAAGTTATTCAAGAACTATTTGGAAATACCTAAATTCTTACCTTTACTTTTTTCTCGACACACTTATTTATAAAAACATTCAAGTTTCTCAAGATGGCCCCTTTAGTTTTTTTCTCTTAATACAGAGTAAATGCCTTTTACCTAAAATGAACATATTGATATTTTAAATATGTTTATTTTATTAATAATTAATAAACTTCTACATAAATACGCAAATACAAAAGTTTTCGGTGTCATTTCCTTCTGTTTGTGAAACATTTTTTGAGTTTTTTAATTGCTAATTGACGGCCTTTAGTGTTATTAATAAAAAAAATGGATTAAACGCAGTTTTTCCGTTAATAACAGTTCTATAATAGCTAAACTAGCGCCTTTAAACTTTCCACCGCTAGAGGACAAAATTATTTTATATTTTTTCAAATAATTCAATCCAAGGTTTTATTATAAATTCTTGACTTTTATTGACGTTTTGAACTCTCGAAGAGTATTTGTATTTTTATTTATTCCATAATAGTATGATGACATGGAAATTTGTTGTTTTTTATTCCGGAACAGAACTTTATTTGATTTTGCTTATTGAATTTGTCTTGATGTCGTATATGTACATTAACTGGAACCGTAAGACAACAAAAAATTATTATCCTTTGCGAAATAATTTTTTACTTAATTATAATGGTAGTAAACTACTTTCTATAAGTACACAAAGAAGTGTATAATAGTACAAAAAATGGAGATTTGCAAATTCATATATAGGTATATTATCTTCAAAATTTAATAATGATTTTGGTCGAATTTGGACCACTAGGCGACCACCACTAGTTCTCATTATTCCACTATATTTTGTCCATATTATATCACTCCTACAAAAAATATTTCATAATTGTCTCCTCGGAAGTATTTCGACACGTTTTTTACAACGCTATTAAAACGATACTTAATTTTATCGACATGTTCTCCTAATTTGGAGTCGTACTTCGGTATGAGAGATTATCAAGAGCCATCGCCGTTTACGATATCTCTCACCTCCGTAATAAGCTGCGATACAGTTGCGAAGGTGTAAAAGCATTGTACTCGTCATAATTTCATAGTAGTGTTATCGAGAGATAAATGCCTCTCGAAATTATTACACGAAAATGGAAATGATGTATCTAAACGACGACAGAATAAATTTTACGAGTGTATGACTTAACGGGAAAAAGGATTTTGTAATAAAATTTTAAGAGTCTCTCTCTCTACTCTATCAACGAGGTGTTTTCCAATTTATGTGGAACGACTTTTTGAAGTAGGATGTAAAGTATTTACGTTGAAGATTGAACAGATTAAAAATGATGTTGAAATTTTCATATTTTATTAGTCGCAAGATTATATGATGTCAGAATAGTGAATTCAGTTCAAGCTCGTTTCTGGTCATAAAATCGGTGCTACTTTTTCTGCTTTGGAACTTTTAGTTAATTTAAGCTTGCTATGTATAAGCAGATGAAGAAATTGGGAAGATTGTGATGACTAGGTATTGAAAGTGAAAACTCATTCCTAAAATTTATAACAGATCCAGTGGTTTCAATGGAAGTTGTCAGAAAACTCTGTTTTGATACAAAATATAGGTTGTGTGCTTAATGTTTAAATCAGGTCACGGTACTCACTGAACGAATAATATTGGTTAGGGTATAGATATATATTAGACTGAGCCAAAAAAAGGAAAAAAAAATTTGACTGTAAAATTATTATTAATGATGACAAAAAATGTATTCCTGAAATTTTAAGCCCTTAATAACAATATTAAGTGGTGCATCATCACAATTGTTCATTTTTTAACAGTTAGCGCATTTTTGCAAAAAATTCGGCCTTAATCAATTTAAAAATTTCAATCTCATATCTTTATAGTAAATTAAATTCCCCACAAAAAAACACTGTTAGTAAATTTTCGTATGACGAGCCCTTTCTCTGTAATCAAACCTTAAACATCGGTTTACTTTTTCAATTTTTTACTTTGTATTCGGAATTCTCAAAACAACCTTAAATATCAATATTGTTATAAAATCAATAATGACTCATAAAGGAAATTTAATGCTCTAAAAAAAGGTTTCTTAACATTTTTCGTTAAACTCACTCATTTCAAAGTTATTCGATGCTATAGTTAAATTCAAAAATATTTTACCGTTTATTTCACGTCAAACATAATTTTCTCCCCTTGCATCATAAATTTATAACTCAAATCTTTTTTTTTCGGCAAATTGCTAAAGTTTGTTTCAAAAAATAAAATTATGCAAATAAATTATTTTCAATCAATAAGTCGAATTGTTTTTACTATTAGAGTAAATAAAATAAAATGTTTGTGGCTAAATTACAGAGAAAGAACTCGTCCTACAAAAATTTACTAAGTGTGCTTTTTTGTGGAGAATTTAATTTCTTATAGTTTTTAAAATGGACTAAGTGCGATTTTTTTGCAAAAAAAATGTGCTAACTGTTAAAAAATTAACAATTGCGATGAAACACCAATTAATATTGTTATTAAGGGCTCACAATTTCAGGAAAACTTTTTTATCATCATTAACAATAATTTTACAGTGCCATAATAAAGTTTTTTCATTTTATTTGGCCCAGCCTATTATATATAACCCTGGTATTTTTGAGAAATACGGGATATTAAAATAATGAAAAATAGTTAAAACATCGTTATAATATGATCAGGAGCTCAAAAACCATTGCAACAACACACTTCTGGAATGCATGTTACCTTTACTGGAAGTCTCCTGTTGTCTGGAATACTAGGTGTTTTGTTTTGGTGTGATCTTCCGTCTCTGTTTATTGCTTTCTAGATCTCAAGTTATTAATTAACTTTTTCTGGTTTACTTCTATTCATTTTTTCTTTTATCTGATGCCAAATTACTATTTTTCGTCTTTTTCTTGTTATGAATTAAATTTCCTGCACATGTATTCCTATTATTCAAGTAAGAAGCACTTTTTTCTTCCTTTAATAAGGATGATTTGTAGGTACAATCGGAGACAGAAGTGTAACCATGTCCGTCTGTAGGCTTAAATCCTTTGAAATACGCAACTGATTTTAATGATTGAATATCTCAAGAAGAGGTTTTATTTGTTTAAATATGAGGATAATTGTTCTATCAACGCAGTGCTGCTATACTCGCTCAGTGACCTTTAAATACATGAGAACATTGGCTTAGTTGGTTAGAGCGTCTTGCCATTAAAACGAAGGTCCCGGGTTCAATCCCCAGAGGGGACACTTTTTTAATAACTAAATTTATTATTTATGATTTAATGAAACTTATATGTGTATTTAAGTGGGTGGGTGGAACGTATAGACTCACACTTGGATCCAGTAGTGAGCCCTGCGATCGGTTGGAATGAAGGTGAGGAAACTTACGTGTGTGTTTGAGCGGCAAGGGCGGATCCGATCGCACCCATAAAGCTCTACTCTGGATCCGCCCCTGCGTGGCCTCAGGGATAGAAATGCCTTAGAGGTAGCTGTAGCAACAGTCCTACAGTCCTAAATACAACATTTGTGTTCGCCTGCTATAAGATGGAACATAAATTATCCAAAGACATTCTCGAAGGCGTTGTCAGCAAATAACCTAAACTCTTTTGAAGCGATGATAAATATGTTAAAGCTAACAAAATTTAAACCCATCAACAATGATTAAAAGTTTTTATATTTGTGGAATAAAATAAATAATTTAAGAGAATTTGAAATGGATCAAAATATTTGGTGCCTTTGTACAACACAATTACATAATACTAAGACTCTACTAAGTGCGACATTGTTTTTCATGTTAATTTATTGTATATGATACAATCTTTCCTTCTTCGTCGGAGGCACCAAATGCAGCGGCAAATCTTCCGGAATTTCGTTCCCTTGTAACTTCACGTTGATCAAGTGCATGGCCAAAGCGAATTCGTCTTTATCCAGGTAACCGTCTTTATCGACGTCGGAAAGCTTCCAGATTTTCGCTAGAACTTGGTTGGGCAGTTTGGACTTCACCAGTTCTTCTTTGACCGTTTGGCCGGACAATTTACCGTGGACGGGGTTGAGAGAATCGAACAACTCGTCGTAGGTCGGCCTCTCTTTGTTCACTACCCACTCGGGTTCACCGTAGCTGAAAGAAATGTGGCCTTAGATGTTGTGATGCTGGAGTGTGCTATTCTATCACTACGTGTTACTTTTTCCGGACAAAACTTAAAAGTTTAAGTAATCGAACAATACTTGAGGAAAAAACCCTACACAATTACGTTTTATGTGTAATGTGGGTCAAGATTTGTGGAAAAATGCAAATTGATATTCAAATTCTTAAACGTAAAATTAAAAAATGGAATGTGGTCTAATTTTGGTAATTAATTTTTTTTTATCTGGTCAACTCCAAATTAATGACTAAATAATATAATTTTATGCAACCCAATAAAATGTACTCACTGTGGGTAGAATTTGATGATCAGCAGATGGTCAGCAAACGATTGCTAACCATTAGAAAATATGATATTCCAAAACTCTACATGTGAACACGATAACAATGTGATTGAAGACCAACCTGTTTATATTGTGGAAAAACACGGAAGGACATGATTGATGATAGTGAAAAAGAGGCATTCAAACGAAATTGTTCTGGAAAATGTAACTGCGTACTGTAAGACTCTTGTGAACATTGTTTTTTTTCCTATGGAGTTTCAAAATGCCGAATTTTACCATTTTAGCCCCTACGACTCTCAGTTTGCTGGGAAACATGGACTTCAAGGACTCAGGAATTATGATATACTACCTCGGTCAGCGACACGAAATAAGCCAATTAAAATTTAATAATAGGCCAACTCTATTTGAAGATATAAGTGAATTTGATGCATAAATATTAAGTAGGTTGCTAGGAATCATCATATTTTTTAAAATGTCCATAGTTTTAAGAAATATTGCAGTGGCAACCGCTAGCAGCAAACACCAGTTTTTCTCTCTACCAAGAGATTTCTCACAGCGCAGCAATGTATTTGTGCATCACACTCACGAAATTCTTCACCACATCTATGAACTTGCAGAGGGAGTGGAAAGGGTCAAAACCTCCACAAAAAATGGGATATATTAAAACATATCAGGATCAAGTGAAAATCAATTTGATTATCCCATTGCTATTTCAGCAGAGATATTACTTCACTAATAATACTGGGGATCCACCCTTTTCCTAATACCTAGAACGACAGTGTTGCCACAAAATTGTAAAGGCAGTTCTCTTACCAGTCGGTATGCGTCCATCAAAATATGCACTAGGCAAGCGGAGAGACTTCAGAACAGAGCCAATCGGTATTCTCTATGCTTGTCAAGTGCATGTTTGCTGGACGCATACCGACCTGTAGGAGAACTGCCTTTTACTCTATATTTTAGATTAGGACAACCTAGCTTTCGCACCAACATTGTGTTGAAAATGAAATGGTTGGTAGCCACCAATCCAGGTAACTGATTCATATGTTTAGAGAAAACTTGGTTTACTAAAATACCTAATATTCAGAGGTTATCGCAATCTATGGGCAATAACTTTCCTTACAGATGCAACTAGAAAAACACCTCGACACTACATATGGAAACGCCGCTATAGGAGCGAAGTCGCGGAAATCGAAGAGCATTAATCTAAGGGTATATTATCCAGGACAATAGTTATGTTTTATTTAATTTTAAATGATGTTGGGTCTTTGCTTCTATTCAGAAAGATCTGCTGCTGATGCTAGGCAACACTTTAATTTATTTTTCTTTTGTGCACCAACATTTCCAGTTTATTTTATAGAATGGAGTGGTCTGGGCCCACATGAGACAAGTTCGTAAGTAAGAAATCAACACTCCCCAATCTGATCACCAATTTGTATTTACGTATAAAAGAACTCCAGTAACATAATACCGGCTTTGAGATAAATGCTATAGAATGGAATAAATGAGGAAGACTAGGATCAGTGTGAAGATTCTGGACAAGTAAAAAATGTGCTAAAAAACAAAACAAATCGTTTATTTACCCTGCATTACAACCTTCTCCGCTTTTGAATCCGAATGGAGTTGCATGGTCGTCTTCGACATTAGTAAATGCACCTCCTTTAACTGATTCTTGTGTAGGTGGACTGCTATCGTGCGGTATCATAGACATCAGTTGTGAAATGTCATTAGATAACATCTCGTTGACCACCTCTAGCAGTTTCGGTTTTAAAGAATGAAATTTGCTGACATCTTGCTTCGCTAAAGCTTCCTGCATTTTAGTTATGTCTGGAAAGTCACCTAAAATAAACAAACAGACATTGACAAATTTTTCCAATTTTGATGTCATATTCGGTCAAAAACTCTCAAGCAGGAGCATGCCATAATTGAACATACATAACTGTCAGATAATTATTCAATGGTTCTCATTTATTATCGTTAAATGAACTGCAATTAACTCAAGCTAATGACACAACTTTCTTTTTATTATGAAAAGCTTCAACTTACCCGCTGATATGTTATGTTCTTTCCGCAATTTTTCATAAATAGTACTCAAATTCTTCACCAGATCTCTTTTCTTATTATCCTTCCCAAACATGGGCAACTGATTTTTAATCTCCGACACGATATAAGCGTGAACTTTCGCCAGCCTAGCTCTTTTGATCAAATCATTCAACTTCCTCAACGCCGAATTCTTCGGCAGACTCTGCAGATCTTTGAACAAATCTTGAGTTTCAGCTTCAAAAAGTTTTCTATTCACATCGTATCGCAGAGGTTCGTCCCAAAAGGAACCGATGTACACTCTGACGACTTCAGGAGTTTGCAGTACTTTACCCAACGACCACATCAGAGCTCCGTAGACCTGAGGAAAAGGTAACAAAATCAAATTCATATCGCATAAAACTATCGAGGGAATCGAGGCGATCTCATACTGACCCTCATCAACTGTTGATGGTCGATCATATCGGCTTTATTGAGAACTATCCGAATTTTATCGTCGTGCCCTCTCAATGCCTCAATGGAACGTCGAAATTCATCGGAAATGTCCAATTTGTGAGCGTCGAATAATAAAATTATCCGGTCCACACGCTCGGCAAACCATTCCAGAACGCCGGTGAAGTCGTAGCCGCGATCGATTCGCTGTTTCTCACCTTGAAATCCAAATAAGAGTAAGTTTTCCACTAAATTTTACATTTATAATTAAGAAATGCACTATTTAAATATTAGTAAGTCAAAAATAAATCTTAACCGCTTTCTTTTTGAAACAAAGGCTCCTTAGCTGAGGCCTCCACTTAAGCCTTCGAAAATAGGACTTGTAAAGTGTGCAGGTGCGTCAACGGAGGATCCAAAACGGGATGATCGATAGGGAGACCACCCCCCTGCTAGATCACCAAATTCACAAAATTTTTAAGTAATCCGGGAACTTGGAAGAAAATAGCTTCTAGTGATTTGAATCCCAAATAGATAAGTTTTAATGAAATAGCCTAGAAATACAATTTGTGCACAACTTTAGAGAGTACCTTCGTTTTGTATTTTAAAATTAGTACCGAGATCGCTTCCCTGGAAGCTCATTTCCGAATCCGCCGTTTTTATTCTGTAACTGCTTCTAAATCAAAGGAATAATAATATTCTATTATTAGTTTGAAGATGGCAGACAATGTAACTTGATATTGATTCAAAGCTCTTGAAATGTGAGATCAAATATTTTCAAGGATATGCAAGTCCAAGAAAACTCCATTTTGTAATTAGAATCTGGTGTTTCGAGTTAAAAATAATTAACTTATTTCCTGATATAATTGAAACAAAAGATAAGTAATTATTTCACTAGGCTGGTGTTAATTAAGTAACGTTACGTAAATATTTTATTCTGAAATTTTATAAAAATGGAACGTTGACCTTATAAAAAAAGTTGAAAACAATTAGTTAATGTATCATATCGCTCTATAAGACAGAACTGAGGAGTAACTACCACTCATGTACTTGAGTATAGATTCATGGTAATACCAAATTTTTATTAGAGTGATAATTATTTATAAATCTACAAATAAAGAAAATTGAGTATAGTATTTCATTCTATATAGTTTTTTTACAAAAAATGGAAAGTAATTTCGAAAAGATTGTTGAGGGGGTCTTGAATTATTTTGGCTCTTCATTGGGGTTTTCTCCTAGTATTTCTGAATATAAATAGTGTATTGTATATTGTGTTATTCTTATCTGTTTGGAGACGTTTCAACTCCGATTCTGGAGTCGTTGTCAACCGTTTTGTTGAGTATTTCGATGACATTTTTCGCTCTGATATGGATTTTGTTGTTTGTCAAAAAATTTTGACAGTGACAATTTGTCATTTGCCGATCACTTGCAATCTAGCACTAGATCTCTCCAGCCCAAATGAAGGTCGATTCAACGCAACTCGAAATACCAAAAATTGTGTGTACAGTGTTGTGTGTGCCTGTGGCCATAGTTATACCAGTGAAATTTCAATACCTTTAGAAGTAAGGAAAAAATAACACCAATATAACATTTCAAGAAGACATGTGGACAAATCAAATTTGGCAATCAATGTATTAACCAGCACCGGCAGCCATAGGATAAATTGGGATAAAACAAAGATCTTGTTGAAAGAGGAAAATTAAATAAAGATAAGACTTAAAGAAGCCAGCTGTATGATGATAAACAACACGGAAATCGTGGCCCCTTCAATCGACCTTCATTTGGGCTGGAGCGATCTATTACTAGAAGAGTAAAAAAATGGTACCCTCAGTATCAAGTTATCGGCAAATGACAAATTGTCACTGTCAAATTTTTTTGACAAACAGCAAAATCCACATCAGAGCGAACATTTTTTGAAAAAACCTCGAAATACTCCACAAAACGATTGACAACTACTCCATAGTCGGGTTTGAAAGGTCTCCAAACAAATAAGTATAACACAATATACAATACACTATTTATATACAGGACTACTGGTTGATCATTTTAAGACATATCTTTCTCTCAGAATAACTGTGAGGAAGAATTACTGTACGGAGAGCCAGTAATCCGAGCTATTTTACGAAATTGCCTTACTACACTTTGTTCTCCAAATACGATTTTAAATACTTATCTTTTGCAGGAAAAAATTTTGAAGAGAGAAAACCCCAATGAACAGGCAAAATAAAAAATGGAAAGCTGGTTCACTAAACTTTTTACTACATATTAGAATAGATTCCGTGGGTTCAATTTTACAAATATTCACAAACACTTTAAACGTCTTTATTTTACCAAAACAAAATCTTTTATTTACAAAACACTAATACTATCAGCTGATGTCCTGCATGCTGCTTCCAACTCAAACTAACTCGCACCAAGTAGGCATGTCTTATATAGGATTCAGTCGCTCGAAGGTCATTCCAGTCGTCTCGGTCTGCCAGTTTAGATGGTAGGTATTCGATTTCGAAATCGTGTCAACCTTAGCTTTTTTACGCCCATCGCATTTTCGGAGCTTCCGTCGTTGATGCCTTTTTATATACAACCATTTTTTATTTCGTTTTCACAATGTTTTCCGTATATTCGACGAGAAACCAAAATCATCTAATCTTACTCTTGTTTTTGCCTTCCATCAGGTTGTTCATCTGTCACAGTAAATTTTCTCCGAATCTAGTTGACCAGAAATATTTGCGTTTTGTTAGATATAGTGACTCACGTCTGAAGCTTATCGCAAATAACTGAATTCTGTTGTCAGGTTCATTCAAGAATAAATTAAAAGCGATTTAAAACTATACAAGTTTATCATGTGATGTATCAAACAAAGGGGTTCACTAAAATAAATTCATATATATTTATAATAATTTTAGAGAACATAATACTTTCTTCCCAGTTTGTCAAAAATTAGAAAATTTTAAAAGTTTAAAAAATCAAAGGCAACATATAACATGAAATGAATGTGTTGATTATGAGTAATAACAATTCTTATTTTTATAACTTTAGGTTAGCTAGGAGTTATATAAAAAAAACTATTAAGCGTGAATCTAGAAATATTGAGTGGCACGAATAGTTTGCAGAAAACGTAAACAAATACCCCAAAGTCAGTAAATTCGTCAACAAATTTTATAATTTATTCGACTTGGATTATTACCATATATTGAATAGCATTAGTTTTGTCAGTGAACAAAATTTGAAATTCAAATAGTCTATCTTATCAAAATCAACCAGTATGGTTCAAACATTTTGTTGAAAGATATACAGCTTTTTGCAGCACCAGTGTATTTTGACGAAAAGTAGACTCTCATAGTACTTTTAAGGCAAATACCAGCGTCACTAGTACGGTTACACATATTCGAAAACTTTCAAGTCTCTAGTAAAATACGACAAGACGCATTCCTCTGGATTTTAATCTTTCATAAAGTAGAATATGTTAAATGAAACTATCAAAATTTGAACATGCTTGATTTATTTTAACGATCTTTTTTCAAAGCTCTTCTGACAGGCTGAGGTGGTCTTCAATCTCATTAATATAATATTAATAAGATACCACCTTAAACAGTATAGAGTATTAGTACTGAAGCTGATAGATTTCTTAAAACAATTAGCTTCCGTCCTTTTACTTTTCCATTTCAGTTCATTTCAGTTTCAGTGATACCAGGACAATAAAGGACAATTTGTACAAATATATTGGTAGAAATTTCTTTCAAATTCTCTAGTTCAACACAAATATCACCAATGAAATATTAAAAGCTACTTGCACTTAGAAACTAGCAAACAGGTTTCATGTTTGTTGCAGTTCCAATTTGCTGACTTAATTTGCTAATATATACCAGAAAACACAAGTTGTATATGTATCCAATCAACAGAAAATCCGCCACAATTTTTTCCCTTAAAAGGTACATCCATAATCCCAAACAATTCTCTCGTGACACGCAGACATGTTCGCCCCCGCCAAAGTAGGGCGCAAAAATAAGTATCTAGCAACCCCAAGGAACCGGAAAAGTAGTGCAAGATTTATTGGTGCGATATACGTGGAGAGAGAAAATGAAAGTATTAGAAGAGATGGAGAAAGCGGGCTAACGCCCTTTGCTGGGTTGGCAACAATTATTTTTCACTGCTTTCATCGCTCAGGTGTTGCGCCTCTGGCACTATAGATTTTCACGGGAAAAGTTGATGTACAAATTGCCATGTGCTGCTTTGAACTTGTTGTTCTTGCCGGGATTATTAGGCCAAGATGAAAAATGGGACAAAACGAATTTATGAAGCGTATAACAGTAAAAAATAGCATAGTCAGAATTTATTTTAACTGGTAAAATATTCCCTAAAACGATTGACTATATGAATTAAACTAATTTTTATTTGTTTTTAACCGACTTTTTATTTATACATGAATGAGACATAGTAGCTGTGATGTAACACTGTAATTATCTGACTTATAGGTACAAAAAATACAAAAAAAAAATTCTGAGCTTTTGACGATTTTTTTTTCAATTCTTCTTCCTTTTGGGATGTTTGGTTATTACTATGACTATTTTAACCTTATTGACTGCTGTTCTGAAAAGTCCTGTCGTGCTTAAAAATACCCTTTACGTAATTTCAGAAGCCAAGAGATTCTTCTTCTTCCAGGACGTCTTCTGTCATAAATATTTCCTTGTACAAGTAGTTACAGTAGGCCATATCAAAGTTCATTGCACGTTGTGTGGCCTGAGTATTCAAGTTTCAAATTATTAAGAATTACACAATCTTTACTAAGTCTGCGTAGTTCCTCCTTGTTGTTAACGAGGACCACCCAGTAGATCCTAGTAAGCGCCTGTAGAGTTTCTTAATTGAAGCCTCGGATAGTGTCCAAGACTTGACTTCACAACAGAATTAAGAGCAAGTATCATTTCAATGGGAAATCATTTAACGGATACCTTGTAAGTGACCAATTCACTACTAAATCTATCTTATTGGCTGCGGATATTTACCAGCCGTCGTATGCTTTCGAGAATCGGGGCCCAGAGCGGTTAATAGAAGAAACAACATAATTTTAAAACACTCCATAATGATATCACTCCGAATAGACTATAAAACAGCCGAAATCACGAAAATGTATGGTAGTCTAAACATATTAGATGAAAGTCAGAAATCACCACATTTTTCAGATACTTCTCTACAATCTTATCGTGTAACTAATTAAAAAGCCAACTCATTGAACTAGAGACGACTGCACAGCAAAGGCCAATTTCAAGGAGCCTCTAAATATAGAGGTATATCCTTATCTAACACAAGATATAAAGTCTCGAATGATATTGAACCGATTGTCTGGTAGTGTGAAGTATTCAAATAAGAGGCTACCAGTGTGGGCTTAGAAAAAAAGGATGAACAATAGATGAGGAATTCAACATTCGATTGTTGTTGAGAAATGTGAGTACTTGTTTAAAGTCAATATTGACCCCAAATAATGGGATGCGTTATCCCTTTAGAGTGCAGCGCAGATAACACGTGCCCCCTTTATAAAAGGTTCCTTATACTGGTTTTATCTGCACAGAAAACAACTAACAATCAAGGCAATGTTCATAAAACGAAAAAGAAGAACTCTTTATAAATACAAGAACTATTGATGGGTCGTTGGTCAACAAAACGAGAGCGTTCGACCTAGTTTATACTGGTCGACCGTCGACGAAACATTCCACGAATCTGTACACATCACATATTAAACCAGTTCATTCCTATATTTATAGAATACTATATAGTTGAGATATTAATAGGAAAAACAACTAACAATGTCAAGGCAATGTTCATTAAACAAAAAAGAAGAACGAAGCGTTTACTCTACGTCCCTTCTTCATGTGAATAGCAAGTGTTAAAACCCGCGTCGTCGGTTTAAAATATGATACAACGATGGTTGTTGAGACGCGGGGGTGCACAAATATCGTTCAGAACAAAGAACAAAAAAATGAGAAGTAAACAGGTTCATTTAACAGATTCGAATAGAATGAGATAATGAACCACTTCAACTTTGAAAGTTGACATATTTAGGAACTATGATCACCTCTGACAAAAATATAATACAAGAGATTAATAATAGCTGTTTGTTTGCGTCACAAAAATAACTAAATTGAAAAATTTACCCCACCGTACCAAAATAAGAATCATGCACATTTAAAATCATTAGTGACATATGTGGAGTAGAGACGATCACAAAAAGTTGGGCAATCTGAATAAAAATCGAGAAAAAAGAGTTCTTTGAAGGACGAGTCAACGAAAATGGCACTCATAAGTACAGATTGAGAACAGGGAATCGAAAGAACTTTATAACCAGCCAAATATAGTGAAAATAAAATAGACAGAAAAATTGAAATGTACCGGTCATGTTAAGAGAAAGGATAAACGGGTCATCAAGGTGGAGAAGGAAGTAATCCCGGATGGATAGTGGTTACTGAGAAGACTAAGGATAAGTAAGTAACCATCTCAGGGTATAGTGCTATAGTGTTTATGTGAATGTGTGAATTCTAGACGAATAAAATTTCATCAAAGCAAGACCATTTAATAGCATTCACTCCAGTTGTGGAGAGTTAATTGTGGAGTAACCAAAAGCATGAGCAGGTTGTACGAGAGCAACGCGAAGAGACCTGAAGATGGTCGATGCGAATCTACATGAAAATCGTCATTTAACTAACAACATCAGTTTAGTTACCAATTAAGCTGATGAATAACTAATACATGTAAATCTGCAGTTCTTTTTCTTATTCTGTTGTATAAAAAATATGCATGTATTGTCAGAACTTACTTTAGTTTAAGATTTGGTAGAAGCTTTGATTGTCCCTTTAAATATCAGCTCTTTAAACATTACAATTGATTTTGTAAAATTAAATCTATAAAATTGCTCAGTTTCTAACAATTCGGTGAAGGCTCTCTAAATTATTGATACCACAAAACAGTCGGTTGCCGCATAAAAAAATAAAGAAGGTACGAAACAGAGAACAGAATATAATGTATGGCCCTTCAAGGGCTGATTTATACGAGCATCTAGGGTGAAATATAGGCCAAGATTTATTTAAAATATGGATGCCCGTAAACTAATATAATGCACCGAAAAAATATGACGGCAATTCTTAAGCATTATGCCCGCCTTATTAAGCCCGTTTTGTGTAATGGAAAAAGCAGATGGTCGGGAAAAAACATCGAGGTCAGTTGATCGATGTCATTCGTGCATCGGCAGGAAATGAACTATGATGGAAAAATTGTCGAGAATAATTTGATATTAAATTTTACCTGATAAAATTCCTGGCGTGTCTATTATTGACATGCCTTTGAGTACGGTGGATCTTACTAGGGAACATTGAAATCTGTTGAGGAATGCGTTTCCAAAGGATGATAGAGGTCGAAATTGTTTTTTTGGATCCACGACAAGTGCGTTTCCTGGGATTACACCTTCGTTTTCTCCGTACATAACAGATATGAACCTGCAAAGTATTATCACTATTATAATTCAGTATATGTCAAAATGTGTGCCGAATTTTTCATATTTCAGCATCCGGCAAAATACACATTACTGAATATAGATTTTTTTATTCACATGTTCTATATTATCAGTTCAAACAAACTTTGCAAAGATTGTAAAAATTAATCAAGAAAATGTTGGTTATCCCTGTTTCCCAGTATTCACTAGCAGACTTCATAAGCGATACATTGCCTATTTCGTCATTCTTAAAGTATTGGGATCCAGAGGTGTCGGATCTGGTGAGCGAGAAGGATTCTATTTACAGACTAAATCTAAGTAGTGTTTGGTGGTATAGCTTGTGAACCCTCCAATTGGATGGATAGTAGTAGTCTTCACTCTGCAACGCTCTTGTCAACTGTGACCAGCAGTTCTCTTTGAATAATAGATCATCTTGTTTATTTAATTCTGAGTGTACGAAAAATATAAGAAGTAAAGAGATCTTTTTCCAAGGGGCGTTGTGAAAGATACTATCCAATTCTAAAAGTACTAGGTTTGTATTCAATAGGAATGGTCCCCCAATGTTGACACTCAATTCATCGAAAGAACGGAGACACCTGCTATATTTGACGAAGTTGAGTTTGGTGTCTTTCGGTAATAGTTTGCTAAGAGAGGTTTTTTGATTTTATCTAAAAATCTAATGACGCGTTTATAGTATCCAGCAAGACCAAGGAGTTTGAGGTTGTAGAGAGTTCTGAGTACGTTTACATTTTTACATTCAGAACACCAAGAATGATACTATATATCCATGATACTCGTAATTTGAACATGATCTTTGAGTGCCAGGCCATCAAAAGGATGAATCCCGTATGCGAACTAGAGCCGAACAGTTGTGATGCTTTCTAAGTTGTTAGAGCAGATATTAACCAAAACGTATCTATTGTCCGAAATTAAGTCCTGAAATTCTAGTAAACGAAACCAGTTCGCAATTTTTTCTTTGCGAAAACGTTATACTCCTCAGGGACGAACAAATTTTGCCTTGATTAATCATTTTGCCTTTTAGGTTTTCTTTCTATTTTGGATTTGCTATTCTAGAAAGGCAATCATTCCAACAAGATGTATGAGCAAGAAAAATGAATAAACATATTATATGATATATAATATAAGAATAGAAAATAGAAAAACATATTTAGCAACCTTTTCTGAATTGCAAAAAGGCAATGAACCTGTGTATATGGAAATGTATATACAGTACATCACTGAAAACCCTAAGGACGATGTTGAACGGAAATTAGGCTAGAGAGAACAATAACCTAGGTTAGAGGTGGAAATAGTACAAGTTACTATTTTAAACACGTATTCAGGAATGAGTAAGGAAACAATACAACTTCTATCAATGCTAAAGTAGGAAAACTACCAAAAAAAATAGCTAATTTGATAGTTCCAATAACTAAAAAAGACTGATCACTGAATGGTAAAGAGCAGTTGTAGTGGGAGAAGACTATAAAATGTGTTCAGAATATGCAAGTCCAGTTCAATTAATTCCTGTGTCTATTTCCTTATAAATTATTGCACTTAATCGCAAAAATCACCGGGATCAAATCTGAAATAAACAGTACTGTATACAACAAAAATGATGACAAATATACATGATGATGATTTTCCAACGAGCAATCGAGATCAAAAGTTTAATCATAAGCCATAGTAAAACGAATAAAGAATAAAATTGATACATTTTATTCTTTACCTGTCAGTTGTTGGTTCCGGTCCTATCCTCATCCCAGGAAAGTCCCTCTCCAACAAATACTTAATAAACGTCGTCTTTCCAGTGGAATATTGACCCACCAACAAAATCATCGGTTTGGCGTCGAAGTCAGCGTCTTGCAGTGGTGGTGAGTGGAAATCGTGAAACAAATAGTGCTGTTCCAAAGGAAACATTTTATTTTTGTAGATGCTTTTCAAACCTTCGACAACATTCTCATAACATTCTTGTTTCACTTCAGGTACTCGGTTCAACCAGCTAAACATTTTACTGAAAAAAAGGCAAAAGAAAACTTCACATTACTCGAACTACTATTTTCGATAGAACTTTGACAGATCAGTCACAGAAAATTTCAATGCAATAAATGTCAGGGATATGATTTGAAAGGCACAATTATACCGGTGTCAATCCAAATCTTCTTGTCTGATAAAATTAATAAAATCTGAGTGTATATATCTTTAGATACTGATGGTTATCCTCATATAGATTTTGATTAGATTTTGCATTTACAAGTCACATCTCCAAGGTCACCGTCCAGTGTGAGTGTGAACTGACTGACCTGACTTTTGCTGGCCATCATAGGTAAAATTTTATACTTGGCCCAAGTCATGTCCTAATCTAAAATTGTTCGCCTTTTTCATCAACATGATCAAAATTATGATCTTCCATATAAAAAATTGACTTAGATTCACACGAGAGAGTCAGGGAAAATATTTAGGTTGGGTAGATATTGTAGGCTCCCTATTAGAAACCTATTGTATCACAATAAGAGACCACTAATGGCACAATAAATTTTTCTAACTGAAGCTAGAGGTAGTAGTAGTAGTGAATATTTGGCTGCTTGAACTTCTAAGCAGGGATATATGGTGTAGTTCTTACCTCTTCTTGCTGTACAAATGTGCAAAAAGAGTTTTAACATAAAAACTGAACAAGTAATCCTGAATAAGTTGTGGATTGATTTTTTTACACCCCAAACCACTTCACTTCATGCATACTCTCTTTGAGGTGTCATTTTTTTGTGCGCAAAACAATATATATGATTTATATATTGTTTCTGATCAGGAACCTTCATCAGTTGCGCTTCCCATAATTGAATCTCTTCTCAAACACTACCTAGGAGTTATGGGAGAACAGATTGGTAACCTTTGAGTGCTAGTTTCTCCGAAAATCCTAGATGTCGGTCTTACATCTCGCGTCTACAAATTCACTTTATGCAGTTGAATCAAATAGGGTTTGTTTGTTTGTTTGTTACGCTTTCATGCCTATACTGCCGATTCGATAGTGATGAATTTTGGTATGGAGATAAATAGGACCATGCAGATGGCTATAGGTTACTATTTCACGCGAAAAAATTCAAGGGGGTACGATGATGAGGAGGTAATTTTTGTATGAGACTTTTTATTGCGTCGTCCGATTTGCTGCAAACTTTTGCAGAATTATTCTTTACAATGTGTATGAAACTTTTTATGGCAAAGTCTGGTTTGGTTGATATTTTTCAGAAATATTTCCCATCACAAATGTTGATTTGCATATTTATATCTATAAAGGGGAATTGGGGGTAGCAAACTTTATGTGGAAAAATCTACCTTAATGTGATTGCATTCAGCTGATAGAGCTAACTTACAAAATTGTCATAACAAGTTGGGGTTACAGTGAACTCACATGAAAACATCATGTTCACTAAACGTTTAGTACTGTATCAATTCGACAGATGGCGCTGGGTAACTTTTACAACTTGGTACGGTTTCGATGTTTAATTTATTCAACATGGATTGGTTATCAACATTTATTTGCGATTATTGTATGCGTTAGTGTCAAATAGAAAGACATGCAATAGAGAATATAGCAGCTTTCTAAAATAGTGCTCTATTGTGTTCCCATGATTGTAACTGCTAAAGAACAATAATATTAATAACAGATGTTAAATAGGAGTATATATAATTCTAAAATGTTGCAAAAGTTCATTCACTAGAGGCTTAACATATTATGTAAGACTACAACTAAAATATTTAAAGTATCAAGTATGTAAAAGAATCAGAATAAAATTACTGATGCTAAGATTTTAGGTGGATCTAAAACCTAAATGGTTTCGTCTATTTACTTTTAAAGTGGCGCTTATTATATATTCATCTGGACGTATCACTATAAACAATGTAATGGTTCAACGCTCTCGAAACATTCCTCGAGTGTTTCCGATGATAGTTCCGTCGCAAGAATTAAATTCGAGAAAATAACATGTTTAGTTTTTTTCAGTTTGACTGATGGCCTGCTGAGACCTGTCATTCGAGACAGTTTTCGATATTTATCTGTAAAATTTTTGATGATTACTAATAACGCTGTCATTATCTGCTGAATATTCATAAGGAATTCAAATGGATATGTTTTGTGAGACGTCCGAGTCTGAGATCTGATTGGACAGGAATTGAAAGTTGTTTTGAAACAGTTGAAAGCGTAATAGGTGTATACAGGGTATTCGGGAGAAATTAAAAAGTTTTAATAGCGGGGCTTATACCTATATAAATCTGACAAATGTTTTTTTTATTTTGAAAGCTCATATTTTCAATAATTTTAAAGAAAAAATATGTAAAGTCCTTATGTTTAAACACTTTTTTTTCAAAAAGTTTCTACTATATTCAAAATTTTATCGACATCTAGAAATTTCAGGAAAAAATCATAATTTCTTTGATTGGTTTCAGTAAACCGTAGGAACTCGTTCCTCCAATTTCTATATTAGGTATCACGGGTAAACGGTGTCACATACACTCCGAGTCCCAGTTGGGAGGCTCTATGAGCTGGTTTGTCCTGACACTCTTTAGGGTCGAAATTCAGTTCGCATAAAATTTCAAATTGAGTTATATGTACTAAATATATAAATAATTATTCGAGATTTCAATCATTGGAGGGGAGCCCCACTGATGATAGTTCTCAAATAAAAACATTAAATTATCTTGCGTTCAATGGATTGAAAAATCTCGAAAAGATATTAATCTACATGTTTGTTGAAATTACTGGTCTGGGGCCATTTCGTGATGGCTGGGTATTTGAAATAAATTACTGATAGCTTCATAACCAAAGAGTAAATATTTGGCGAGGTAGACTAATATTTAAGGAAATTAAATAATAAAAAAAATAGCGAATGCGAATGTTGATAAAGTTGTGGGTGTAATACAAACAAGTCTATAATAGGAATTGCCTGTCGGAAGTCAAGAAATTAAGTGACAGCGGTTTAGCAATGTCTTAGACAAAAACTTAATTGCAGAAGAAATAACTACTTGTCCAACAGTATCCCTATAATGGTGACATTCAGTTCAGAAGTGAAACTACAACTTTACTGAAAAGAACGTATGAACAAACAGCAAGTCTTAAATAAACATAATTAAATCTAGAAAGAATCACAAACACAAACTAATGCAAGAATACTGAGTATAGTACCGTTATTTCTACTGGATGATAATTGTAGCACTTTACTTTCCGAATTTTAAATTTAGTAATATTATCTACCCACGAGTAATAAATTACCCTAAAATATTATTTATAAATAGAATGAATACAAATCAATCGCTAACGATGAACATCAAACTACTCCAAGCAACATTGACACCCAAAAAAATTATCAATAACAACAATCATTTCAGACATACAGGGTCATACATAAAAACAAAAAAGAGTGGCCACTACATTCGAAACTATAAATACACTAAAATCAATTGTATTAAATACAAAACCAAAAAACACATGACAAAACTCAAAAATTCGTTTAATATGGAAGGAGTTTTATTATTTTTATATGATCTTTAGAATTATATTGTGCTACACTGAATGTATCAAATAACATTCTTCATTAATATTGTCAAGGAGTTTAATTTCAAATTTTTAACAGACTCCCAAAAAGGAGGAGGTTATCAATTCGTCGCGTATTTTTTTTTCTTTGTATGTATATTACCTGGTATCTTCCCCTATTGTGAACCGTTTTCAATGAATATAGGCTTGTTTAATAGATTATATATCCGGATTGGTGAAACTTCAAATTTGTAAAAAGAATTCTATTGGTAGCGTGATGAAATTTGTGAATAAACACATGCGTGCATGGAAATCGACCAATATCCCTAACATATTGGTCGATTTTTCAAAAACTTCTTATGGATGTGTATAGTTTTTTAACGTTTAATCTATTAAGGAAGATCCCTAAGTGATCTCATATACTTTTCTGCAACTTGCAGTTTTGCAGAAAATCGCCGAAAATTCTAATATTCTTATACAAATTTTCATCGAAGTGACGTAGCGAGCATTTCCTCATAAATATTTTAATTCCAACGTAATAGTGGGGGAATTGTTGGGACTGGAAGTTTTGATTGCGAATTTGAAAATGTTCTATGTACATCTCAAGCATATAGGTATTAAAGCATAGTATTTTCGGCTCATTGTTGAGTACCAAGCCCCTTTTTGTTTGTATACCAGGCAAATACCTATTTAAATGAAAATTTTCCATTTTGCGAAGACGGTTCTTTTGGTGACACATTCTCCCGGCCTAATAGAAAATTCAGTGAAACACATGTCAAACTCTAAACTGCTATTTGGTGTGGTTATACACAGGGTGTTTAGTTATAGCACACAAAATTACAAAGTAAAGTGATAGAAGGAGTTGCATATAATAATGATATATTTTCAAGTCGGTGCCAAGCAACAATCAAGTTTGATGAAGTAGTAGATAAGTACGCAATGCAGGATTTTAGATTTGCTTGGCACCGACTTCAAGAATATACTATATCGGTAGGTAATTAATTTGTACAGAATGAGCACCTTTTAATGTTTACACTTTTTACTTTTTGGGTAGGTACCTAACAACATTAAATGTGTTCTTTATTTCCTAGAGTTCTATTTTGTTATAATTATTTTAAGCTTTTATAGTTATAGGTGAAAGTCGGTAATATATTTTTTAAATGTTTTATTCATGTTCCACATTTTGTTAAAATTGTTAAAATATCCAAACATTCTGGGGTTTTTCTCAAGAAATACATAAACGCAATACCAATAAATGTTCATATAATTCCCTAGAACTTAAAACAAAGAAGAACTGCATGCAAATACTATTGGCTCACAGCTTGAACTGGACTTCTTTGTCAAGATAAATGAGGAGTAAAAATTTTTATTAAAATAGAAAATAACTTATTATTATTTACCTGTCAGTTCTGTTAAGAAAGTATTTCCATTGATATCAACATCAATACTATTTATTGATGGCATTTTATTCAAACTCTTCCTAGATTTGGTTCTTTTGGGTTTTTGTACGACAATAACTTCATGTTTCTCTGGATCTTTCCCCACACTAGACTTATCTTTCTGAACTTTACTGTCCACTATTTTCTTCCTAATTTTCTTAGCATCATTTTCTTCTTTAGCATCTTCCTTAATTTCTTCATTTTCTTCAATACATTTGTCAATATCTGTGGCTTCGGATTTTTCCAGCTGAACGCTTCCATTTTTCGAAACTACCTCCTCTTTTTTGACACTATTTATCACCTTATCCTTACTTTTAGCTTCCTCCTCGACTTCTTTAGTACCGTCACTTTTTTCACCACCACCTTTAGACGCATCTTCACTTCTAACTCGGTTATCGTTACTCTCCATGAATATCTAACGAGTGTTTAAATTCTAAACGACATTTGTTACGAAAATTACTTAACTACCGTATCGTTTAAGGTTTATGCAATGGCAAAAATGAAATGAATGAATAGCTAAATAATTGGATAAACCGTTTCGGTAGACGGAGCAAATGCAAAACATTCATTCCCCATATTTTAACAATTGAATTTGTGACGATACAAGGTCGACGAAAAATATCCGTTTTGGAATAATTGCGTCCAGTTTAATAGAATGATTAATTGTTGCACACGATTATGTAAATTTTCGTAATATAGCCCACTGATGGGTTCTTCGCTATAGGAAGCTGGCAATTTCTTCAATTGTGTAGGTCAGATGTATGGTGTATTTGCATTTGCATGATGTTTCAAGCTGGTGCAAATTTAAATCAATAAAACAGATACAAACGTCCAGCTTTGAAATAGTTGAAAATACTACATTATTAAAATAGTTTGAATTTTAATTCTTTATGTGAAACTTAACTACTTAGGTAAGAAACACCTAAAACTTTTTACATTCCACCCTCTAGACGGTGTCAACAAAAGCTTTCAACATAAAGCGTGTTTTTTTAGAGATACAGAACTTTTAAATAGAATAAAACAATATTTTTTTTAAAATTTACATGAAATTTACTTTATTCGAAAGATAATCTGGCATTATAATTTGAATATGACCGCCACGGCTGGCTCGAACATAGCCTAATCTGGAGGTCCAATTTTCGATGATGTTTTCCAACATTTCTGGCCGTATATCGGCAATAACGCGGCGAATATTGTCCTCCAAGTGACTTAACGTATCCCCACAGAAAATAGTCAAACGGCGTTAAATCGCCCGATCTTGGAGGCCAATTCACGGGTCCGACACGTGAAACTACGCTGTTACCAAACGTTTCTTTCAATAAATCAATTGTGGCACAAGCTGTGACATGTTGCCCCATTTTGTTGAAACCACAGCTTGTATGCATTATGATTGTTCAATTGGTGAACGAAAAGGTTAGTAATCATGGCTCTATAGCGATCACCATTGACTGTAATGTTCTGGCCAGCATCGTTTTTAACGAAGTACGGACCAATTATTCCACCAGCCCATAAAGTACACCAAACAGTCAGTTTTTCTGGATGTAACGGTGTCTCAACATGAACTTGAGGATTATCATCACTCCAAATACGGCAGTTTTGTTTATTGACGTATCCATTTAACCAAAAGTGAGCTTCATCCCTAAACAAAACTCGCTTATGAAAATCCGGATCAACTGCAATCTTGTTTTGTGCCTATTCACCGAATGTACGCCTTGCTAGGTCAACGTGTGGCTTCAATTTTTGCACGAGTTGAATTTTGTAAGGACACAAGCCAAGATCTTTCCGCAAAATCTTCCATAAAGTGGATGGACACATATAATTCCTGTGCACGATGGCGAATAGATTAATTTGGGTTTTCCTCTACGCTACGCTCTACAGCAGCAATGGATTCTTCTGTACGCACTGTACGTCATCTCTGGGGATGCGTAGTAGATGGACGATTTTATTGACCGTAAAATGGACTTAGTGCGCGATACGTATTTTGAACAGAACCATGATTTTCAAAATAAATTTGCACAATTTGGAAGCGTTGTTCAGGCGTCAGTCTATTCTTGATGAAATGCCAAACCAAACTAAACATAAATCACTTGACAGCTGACAAGATGGCCGCCGGTTAAAAGAGTGTTGTCAACTTAAAATTCTATATCTCTAAAAACACCCTTTATTAACTTAAGCATTAAATAGATATCAAGTCTAACTATGGTTTCGTATTTTTATATCAGTTTATATATTTCAACAGTGGACATCAGTGTAGAAGCTAAATTATACTACCATCTTCCTATATTTGTTTAAAAAATAAATCATCAAGTATTACATACCGATATTATTCTGGCTTCAGTTATATCAACATATTAAATACTTATTTGAAACGAATTGAAAAATAAAAAAAAATACAATTTAACCCTTAACCTATTAAAAATTCGTGCAAAGAGACTTATTGTACTCATATGCCCAAACTTAGCGATAATCACATTTGGCCGTATGTTCTAACCTATATTCTTCATACAGAAACCAAACTAGACTAGTTTAGTTATTTCACTTCTGCAACAATTTCTCAATCACTTTATTTTTCTGCCATCTTATGTTTTGTTTGTCCTATTTTGGTTTTCTTTTTATCCCGCTTTGCTTTGCACTGTGTGACAATCTTTTTTCTTCTTTCTCGTTTTACTTTTTGTTTGCCCAATTTTTTTCTTTAATATATATTTTATTGTTTTCCTTGTTCTTCTTCACCCGAGGCTTTTTATACACGTTTCTACCTTTATCTCAGCTTTGAGAATGTGAAATGGTAATACTAAAAACGTTTATTTTTACGGAGGATATTACACCAGAGGTAAATTATGTTATCTACATCAGTAATAAATTAGCACTTATGTAACCAGTACGTTATATTTTCATATGCAATGCAGAATGTGTTTCTGTCAGTTATTGGGATGCTCGTTTTCCTTTAAAGATTATTATGAGTGCATACATGTCATGTAGCATTTGTCTATACAATAAGGGCTACCACCTCCACTTGAGGTTATTAGTTTTGGTCAAAATATTTTTATGTACTGAAAATCTGATAACGTGTATATTGAACACTTTAGTAGCCGTCAGATCATGAACATATACCTATTAACTCGGGCAGTCTGAGTCAAAATTAGCGGTTTCGACTTATAAGATCAGGTAACCGTTTTTGGCCTGTCATCCTATTGTTTTTATTAAAATGAAATGACTTACACATTATTTATAATTATGGTTTCCCATTTTTATTACCAGTTCATCATAATAAACCAAACTTCGGCTAGGACCTTTGCTTTCTTCATTACCATCAGTAGGTGGTGTATTTTATGAGTTTTCCTTGATAATTCTCTAGCACCAAACAGTATACGCCATCAGTTAAAGCCATAACAGCAAACTCGTAGAATTAAATCTTCTAAATCAGTAGATTCAACTTTTCTCTATTCAATGTATATATTGTTACTTTCCTTTATTTTAAAGAAACAAATATCTCTCTGTATATTGTTTTGGTTGACTGTGAGAATAAATGCGACCCCCCTACCTATATGGGTATGTTTGTGTATCCACTATTGGGTTCTACAGAACCATTAAATAAAGAACATATTCTTTACTAGTTTAATATCCAACGTAGGCGGTGTATTATCAAAGTTTTTTTCTATTCCTGTCGTCTAAGAACTTCATCAATTTCATACACAAAATGAAACAACGGGTCTTTAAAGGCTAAATTTTTGACATACCACTTTCAGAGTATTTTTTAGTCATAGAAGGAAAACGTTTAAGGTGAGTATTTTGAAAAGCGCTAAAAACCTTTTTCTAGGCATTCTTCTTTATTCTATCGTAAAAACGTATCAAAGAATCCATGTAGATTACTAATCTTTATCAAACTACAAAACCATGTACTCCGACTTGTTAGATTCAGACAATATATAAGTGTGTAAAGTAGCATTCAATAAAGGAGGGTAATTCCTAATTTCATTGTCCTTCAAATTCAGACACCGTCACGTAGGCACGTTCTATTGACATCTTTCATTTATTTAACGTATCCAATTTGAAAACAGTTACTCTTCGGAATCACAGCACAGATAATCGTTTCCCATGAAACAACAAGACATAAATATTTTACAACGAATCATGGAGAGATAAAAGATTGTGTGAACTTCTTTCTAAACTGGGAGATTCCTTGCTTAATTAACAACGTGACAAACTAAACAGACGTACTCGATTGGGATTAGGTGCTTCATTTGCAGGAACATTATACAAGGTGATCCCCAATACACACAAAATTAGTTATAAATTCAATTGCTGTGGGGAATTTTGGTGTGAGATGCCTTTAACACTAGTGAACTTTTGTTAACTTTATTTAAATTGGAAAAATTATAATTGGAAATCAAGTGGTAATTTTTATTCATTTATATGGAAAAATTTGTTGCAATATTTTTTTCCGCAATTTTTGTAAATTTGGTTGCCTTTAATCGAAAGATCAAGAAACCTTGCACTATATCCTTCACCAACGTTATTTTCTTTAGAAGCTTTCATAAATTACAATATAAATATCTGACATTTTGAATTGAAGTTTGTATTTTGTGACATTAAAAAGTAACTTTCCATTTTGAACATAAATCCAACAAGTTTTTAAAATAAAATACAAGTCTATTGCAAAAAATAATCATTTAGTCAAAAGAGTATTTATGCAGTTATTTGCTTTAATTGAAAGATGTACAAATAAAGCCCCACTAATTAATATTTCAGTTGACTTCATTGATAATAAGGGTATTAATACTAGTTCCCAATGCATATTTATGAAAAGTGCACGAAACTTGCATATTCCCGCCTTTTAACATGCCAAAAGCGCCTGCGCATTACAAAGGGTGAAAAGATCTATTGAGACACTTGTGACGTATTCGCGGGCTAACTTTTCATTGGCTAACCTCGGAGTAGGCAACCGTATAGAGTGTTGTGGTAGTGTTCCTACGTAATTTTCCTTTCTTCGACAGGTGTCGCTTCTAGAAATTAGTCAAAACAGCATATGTACTCCGTTTTGTAAATTGATCATCTTAGTAAAATGATTAAAAATTTTAATTATATGATATTATTAGGTTTTAAAGAACAAGGCATTTCGGCAAAATTCATATTTGCTAACAAATCTCGTAAAGAGTTGTGTAATGAATACAGTTTACGTTTTAGACCTTGCAAATCTTTTTATAAAGAAAACTTTTCTCAAAATATTATTTATCAGAAATTTTCCGTCTCATTCCAACTTCTGACGTCACAATGTTTATAGAGACCAATTTAGATTTGATTCTCTTCCTTTAATACCATCGCCTCAACCAAAGGTTACTATATAAGGAATTCGGTTAAAAAGTTTTTGCCTCTTTTCTACAGTATTAGTCTTTGAATAAAAGATGGGACCATTTTGAGATCCCCCGTAACAGAATCCACTTTTTGAAGTCGTCTATTAAAAAGCGAAAATACTATCGAGTTGGCTATGTTAAATGTTTAAATATCATAAACTAATAATAAAATTCATGAACACTCGTTTTTTTGGTAATATTAAACTTGAAATAAATATGCAATTTAAGTAAAGCTATTGTGATAAAGATGGCAGCGGGGTCAAAACATATTGGGAATTTGAACTAATCTAACTGTAAAAAATCAGCATCATAAACCAATAGCCCAAGAGCCTACTACAGCCACACCTTCCTTCTTTTATAAAAGCTGAAAGTTTGTTTCTCTGTGCATATCCCCAGCACAGACAAGAACGACCAGCGACTATATAGTTTGGGTTATGGTTACTTTCGAAGGCAACATGGAGTTAAAATGTATAAAATAGTACCTTAAATTCGTGAAAGTATAAAGCTCAATTTTTTCATATTTTCTTCGGGATAACTTTAGAAACCACGTGATCCATTGGCGGAGACTTATTACAGTTGCTATCCCCTGCCAGACACTCCTAAATTGTAATAAACTATAATTACACTTTCGTTATATTATAAAAGCTAAATTTTATATATGTTACTTAAGGACCTATGAAAAATGTTACTTCAACAGCCGGACAGTTTTAATGGTTTTTACATTGAGAATCCTCAGTAGGCGAGCCCGAGGTAACAGCTGCAAGCGAGATAATGCGCTTCGTCTAGTGCCATCTTTTAAGATATCCAATAATAAAATAATAGTCATATTATACGAATTAAAAAATCTTATTTTAATATTATAAAGTACGAAAAATATGTTGGTGAGCTATTGTCTGTAGATACACTGGATGATTTTTGTTTTTCACTGTTTTTTGTCGAATTTTCAGGTTAAGAAGTTAAGCATTTTTTCATAAGTCCTGTAAATGCTTTATAACATCCCATGTGATAACTGTAAACTCATCAAGCATTTTAAAGTCTTTAGGCTTTAGGTTAGGTAATTAACTGATACTGCAATTGCAATTTCCACAATTTACATTTTTTTTAAACTGTCCGATGCGTTTCGACTAATGTCTTTGTCAAGGAACTAGACTAACTGGGTATTTCTTCAGGAAGTTGTATTTATATTCAACGAGTGATATAATTACCAGGTACTTACTTTGAACAGGAGTATTTAATTTTATTATAGGTGAATGGGTTAACTAAACAGGTTTATTAAGGGGAAATTATTTATTTCTGTCTGGTCGTTTAACAAATTACCGGTATTTTCATCTCCAATGATTCTAAAAGGTTTAATTTATTGCCTTTATTTTCTGAATGTAATAATTTAAAATTTTCGTGGAAGAGATGATTTTCTGTTACTAAATTTTCGGCATAATTGGAACCTCTATTTTGATTAATGAAAGAATTAGGGTGCTCCTACATATGTTTTTACACGCTCTGTCGCTTTGACCGATATAGACTTTAGCGCATGACCCACATAATAATTTATAGACTCCAGATTGATTTTTTGGATCGATTTTCGATTTATTATTTTTGATAAATTTTCCAAGACTATTGTTTGTTTTGAATGTAACGTTAATATTCTGTTTTCTTAAAAAGGATGCTATTTTTAAACTTGGTTTGCCAAAATAGGTTATACTATTATATGAATCGTTATTGGTTTTGCTGTCTGGGTAAATTTCTTTTAATGCCTTTTGTGTTTTTAATTTCCAAGAATATTTTCTATTAATTCGGCCTCAAACCCGTTATTTACTGCTACCTGTTTGATTATGTTTAATTCTTTCTGAAAATTATCTGGGGATTGTTTTATGGAAAGTAATCTATGAACCATACTATTGTAAGCGGAAAGTTTTTGTTGATATGGGTGTATAGAAATGCGGTGATCGTTAGATCGGTTTGAGATGGCTTGTGAAATATTGAAAACTTGTGTTTGCCAGTTACTTTGTTAACTGTTAGATTCGGAAATTGATTTTATCATCTTGTTCACACTCTATCGTAAATTTATTATTTGGAGTGTGTGTATTTGTACTTGTATTACAAACGAAACAAATTAATGTATCACCCATGATAATACTTTTCACTTAAATTACATTTTCATTTTACAATAAACTCCACAAATGTTAATTATAAAACGTTGGCTGTACGTATACAACCAACAATACACGAAGCGCCCTATATCACTCCCACCCACTTGAACTCTCAATGTGTCTGGCAAGATGTAAAAACTGTAATAAATGTCTGGCAATGGATGACTTGTTTTCTAAAGTTATCCCGTAGAAAATATTAAAAAAAAGAGTCACTACAACCCAAACTCTATAGTCGCTGGTCGTTCTTATCTCTGTTGGGGACATTGAAACATAAACTTTCAGTTTTTATAAAATAAGGAAAGTCTGGCCGTCGTGGGCTCTTGCTCTACAAGTTTTTCGGTTATTTTTGATTTAATATGAAAGCTCTCTGCTCAAAATTTGTCTACCTATGGAAAGCAGGACGAGTCAGTTAGTGGATAATACAAAATATAACCAGCCACAGAAGAGTTACATAATAATTTTGTAACTTTGTTACTATTTTGAATACAAACACAAAATATTTCCTAACGCTAAAAGATACAAATTACTACAAGAAATTGAGATAAACTCCAAGTAGTAGTTCAAAAATCTGTTACCTGGTCCAAAATTCTCCACCGCCCACACAAATGACCCTGTATTAATTTAAAGCACAACGCAGGTTCACAAATACGTAAAGAAGATACCACGACATGCATCTTCGTCTACTTCTTCTTTCTTGTGCACAGCGGTCACGATCTAGACATCTCTGAAAATAAATTATTACACTCAAATTGATTCTCATGCTGGAAAATTAATTCTCTCCTCTTTTAAGCACATGTTAACTTTTCAAACAAACGAGCATCAGTGCTTTTAATCGGAACCATTCGTCGTTGGACATCAAGGAAGACCATGAATTATTTATCAAAAACAAATGAATACTAGACGATATGTCCTTTTTCGGTATTCGTGAGCTTGAGTGAGTACCGAATCGGGAATTTGAATGTCTATGTTGAAACCGATTTCGAAGTTTCGAAATTCTGACCGAGTATTTGTGAGAATTTCCATTTTTATTGTTTGATTATAATTCGGAAAGCCATTAAAGCTAATTAAAGTTTTCATGGAACGATACTCAACCAAAATCGTTTCATACGGTTTTTATTCGATGTGAATATGCGAGCAACAGCAATTTTTTACTGGGATCCGTCTCTTTACAATGTAATACAATATATTTTTTTCACTTTTACAGAAACCCCTCGAAAACAAACAAGGAATACACACCCACACGGTAAAAAAACTTTGTCAAAAAAATATATACAAGGGCTGCCTTTTATATTTCGGGATTAGAGAACAAAAACAAATATTAATCATCGAAAATCGCTTTATTGTTTTTCAAAATATTCCCCAGGAAGATCTATACACTTTTGCATGCGTTTGAAGCAATTGTCGAAGCACTTTTTCCACTCTGATTGAGGTATCTCCAAAACATGCATTCTGAACGCAGCAACCGCTTCTTCAGGTGTCGAACAATGTTGACCTCTCAGTTTGTTTTGAGTGGTCAAAAATGCAGTTGTTTGAGCCGATGTGTGAGAGCTCGCATTGTCGTGGTGAAGAGTGATCCATCTTCGGCGATTGGTTTACCTCATTTCTTGGAAGACCACTGGCAAACAAATGGTTGTGTACCACTCAGAATTGACTGTTCTGCGTTGTTCTAGTGGTACGGTTGCGACTTGTCCAGTTTTTCCGAAAAAACAGGCGATCATTTGCTTGGAAGTGCTTCGTGCGCGAACAACTTTTGTTGGATTCGGCTCATCTAGAAACACCCATACAGTCGACTGCTGTTTACTTTCGGGTTCATACGCGTAAATCCAAGATTCATCACCTGCCACTATGTCATAAACGTGTTTTGAAGCACCGCGATCGTATTTTTTGAGCTTTTCTTTCGACCAATCGACACGAGCCTTTTTTTGAACGATTGGCAAATTGTGTGGGATCCAACGCGAACAATTTTTTTTGACATTCAAATGTTTATGAAATATAGAATGTATGCTGGTCCCACTAATGTGTAAGGTTGACTCAATCTCACGATAGGTCACATGACGATCTTGCAATATCAGTTCGCGCACAGCATCAATGGTTACCGAAAAAACAACTGTTTTTGGACGACCTTCACGAAATTCGTCTTGGAGTGAACTACGACCTCGATTGAATTCACCATACCATCGATAAACAGTGGTTCTTGATGGAGTTTCATCGCCAAAAATTAAATTAAGTTCATCCATGCACTCTTGCTGATTTAATACATGTCGAAAGTTGTAAAAAATAATCGCACGAAAATGTTCACGATTTAATTCCATTTTTTGGCCGAGATGAATCCTTTAAGTTACTGTAAACAACACATAGCGCTCGTATGTCAAAACGTTCTGAGTACGTATAACCTCAAAAATGTCAAACTTTACGATAGAGTTGTCAGTTGTCAGATTGCAACACTAGGGTTGTCCAATCCCGAAATATAAAAGGCAGCCCTCGTATCACATAATAAATTGGTAACCAGAACAAATTAAATGTACGGCTTAAAGTAGTAAGACAATAATCTCTAAAGCCTGGAAAAGAACATTTTGCCAACATAACTGCAGGTGCAACACAAAATATTAAATCTTATGAAGCAATTTGTGAAAACCCCGCTTTACATTTGTTTGTACCGGGTGATCAATCTGAAGTGTACTCTCAGTTGGCAATACCGACAAATACTACAACACTGAAGGGTTGGTATTGAAAATAAAAAGCAACAATAATGTGTTGGCACAATTGATATTTTCTTCTTGACATTTATAACGTTTGTGTTGACATAACGTCAAATAGTTGAACAAACTACAGAAGATGGAAGGCTTTGGCTTTTAATTGAGTACGAACTCAGAGTAAAAAACAGATTGACTTTGGTACCAGAAAGAATCTGAGAATCCTAATACTGCAGTACTGAAAAATAACCTATTCTTAAATGAAATATTAACAAATTATGTTTGAGAAAGAAATTTACGTCAAGTGATAATCAACATAGCTAAATTCATGCTAATAGTATGCAAAAACAAAAACTTTTTGAAAATGGTGCAATGAATAAATTTTGAATTAGAAAAATTAAGAATAGAAGAAAAGTTACGTACTTTGAGTGATAAATATCTGATGCATGCTTAATAAAGGACATTAAAGGATAGGAATCATATTGGAAATCACGATGCAACTTTTCAGAAATATCAACATTGGATGTAATCAATACAAAAAGTAGTAGTAACTATTTTTCTACAAATTAATGCGAGAATTTTTGTTATGATCATAGTTCTAACAAGAATAGAAACAGTACTGTCTGCCTTTATTGAGCTAGTGGCACTTTCGCGGAGAGTCATGATAAGAATACAAGTTTCTATATTGCTGAAAGTTCAATTATAAATATCATATAAACAGGGATAGACGACAGAATTCAAAAAGTGTTCTATAAATTTATTACTGTAGAACAAATTCTAATATATTGTTACGAGAATTCATCCGATAGCTGGTGCAATCGGCCATTATCCAATTCGTGGAAGGGACATTCTTCCCATACTTCTGGGAATCCGAAATGTTTTGTCTCTCAACAGGCCTACCACTGCCGTTACTGGGAATTCCCTTGAAGCTTCCAGAAGACATGAAAAAAGTTTCCCGATGGTTCGTTGTCTTGCCAGAATAATTCCGAGAGAAATATATAAATACGGACAGCTGGTGATGGATTCATTCAGTATTCGACGTATAGCTAAGTTGAAATAAATCGTAAATAGTTCTGTGAATATAAATTGTGTTAAAGCAGTGGAACTAAATTAGAATGAGTTGGACTGTGTTTTTAAATAAATCCAAGAACTGAACCCGAGTGTGAACATAAAAACATTACAATATGTTACAAATATATTTTGGAACTGCATTTTTTTAACATATAATTGAATGGTAAAAATGTGATTACTATACTTAGTAGTAGTTCCTCAGTTCGAACGATGTTACTTAGAAATGTATTAGTTATTAATACCTAGACGATGAAGATGTCAGCGTTACATTTAATATTACTTAATACATAATTGTTATGTGATCATAAATATTTAAGTTATTAACATTCTGTTTTAAATACAAAAAACTTCACAATTGACATTCTGAAACACAATTCATTTTATAGAATCGTACCTAATTTATAATTTCATTTCAAACTATGTATGTATATAGTTTAATATAAAAGGTAAATTATTATTTTCTGTTGCGTTGATTTAATCAGATTCCTCTTTGTCCATAAATGTCACAAAAGACATTCAACCTTGATATTTTCAAACTTCCTAAGTAAATAATTATTATAATGTAAAATAGTCTTTTCATTCAAACAAGTGGTTATCGTATAGTCAACACAAACATGGGTGAATACTCAAAGCATACAGTTAACACAACAACAGGTAGCAAAATCATAAAAAGATAAGTCCTATAATCTCCTTGAACTCATAAACTAACAATCTCAACAAAGGAGGAAGAGGAAAACCTTTCTTAATACGAATAATGGTTATCATTCTTCTTTTCATGAATTTTAACCGACATTCAATTCGTTAGTGAATTAATTTTTCTGTTTTACAAATGTAAATAGGAATGTATGTGTTTAAGTTGTTGTGATTGACTTTTTTTATACAGAGTGATTTTTTTTTTCATGATCAGTATGGGGATCTCGGAAACTCGTGGAGATAGAGCAATGGTGAATTTGGAAAGATTTGCAGTTTTACTGGCCCAATTTAATGACAGTTTCGAATTTTTGTAAAAACTCATGGCTTACTAGACATTTTGAAAAAACGAAATTCTGTCGATTTGCGTGACAGCTCTCGTTTTCGAGATATGACAAAAACTCTTTTTTTGAATGGAAACCATATTGGCTATGATCTCAAAAAGTCCGACATTTTTAGAGGTTTTCAACGATATAATACTCGATATAGTTATTCATAAAAATAACGAAGTTATGAATGCTCTTCTCTCTTATTTTCACTTTTAACGTAGTTAGCCATGAAATAGATTGATTTATTATTAACTATTCCAAAAAACATTGAACAATTTTTTTATTATGTATATAAGATACAACGAAAAAACTAAATAAGTACGTACTTACTAAAAACTTAAGAAATTAAAGTACATAATAGTGGTTACAATTTATGTCCGAAAAGTCCACCATTGTTATTTAGATAAAAATTGCATCTTTTTAAGATTGACATTACCGCTTTCTTCACAGACCGCCTATCATTTTCTTCAATTGCTTGTAATACTGCCTCCCTTAGGTCACCTACTGTTTCATACTTTTTTTGTATACTTTCTCTTTTGGCGCACCCCATAAACAGAAGTATATAACTGCCAAATCGGGAGACCGGGGTGGCCATTCACGTGGGCCATTTCTTCCTATCCAAAAGTTTGAATAGATATTATCTAAGTGTTGTCTTACTAATAACGAGTTATGAGCAGGTGCTCCATCATGTTGGAACCACTCAATTTCTAAACGAGTTCTCAAATTCAAATTATGCAACATGTCTTGAAAAGTGTATTGCAAGAAATGCAAGTAGCGCTCCCCAGTAAGTGATTCGTCATAGATAAAAGGCCCCAGAATAGTAGACCCTATGATACCACACCAAACATTAAAACCAAATTTTATTTGGGTCGTCTTTGTTCTACATGGAAAGGGTTTTCTTTAGCCCAGATATGTTCATTGTGACTATTGAACATACCGCAGTTAGTAAATCTAGTTTCATCTGACCATAACACCTTTAATGGAAACTGTGGATTGTCAAGGCATGTCTCCAAACCATGTATAAAAAAAATACGTCGATGTTCGTCACCAGCATGCAAAGTTTGAGAAACTGAAAGTTTGTACGGGTGGATCCTGTGCGCTTTCAGTACCTTAACTACAGTTCGTTGAGATGTGCCAGCTTCTGCCGCAATCTCACGAGTTGATGTAGATGGATTTTGATTTACCATTGCCAAAACATTTATTGTGTTGCTTCGTTAATTTGATTACGTTCCTTTGGTGGTTTAGTAAAAGATCCATATCTGCGTAAACTATCGTAAAGCCTCTTAAATGTACATAGAATAGGTTGACGACGATTAAAATATCTATGAAAGTATTCCTCAGCCGCACGAACTAAATTTTTATGGCACATGATATAGATATATTTTGCGTCTTATCTCGAAAACGAGAGTTGTCACGCAAACGAGGACATGACAGTCATAGGATATTTACACTTTTTTTATATAATGAGCTAGAGGGATTTGAATAAAACGACAGAATTTCGTTTTTTCAAAATATCTAGTAAGCCAAAATAAATTCGACCTAAAACTGCAAATCGAACCATTGCTCTATCTCCGCTAGTTTCCGAGAGATATACTGTATAATCTACACTCCTGTATAATCTTAGTCAATTTCTTTCTTACCTTTATCAAAGACTACAATTTGATAAAAATAATTAAATAAAATGATATTTTCTTAGCAAACTTTGGGAAAAACCCAAAACTACCGAATAAACACACCAATTAGGACAAATACTATTATGTATCCAATGTTGATTTTGTGTTATTAATTCTAATTTATAATAAATATTCTGCCTATCGACTAGTAAAATTTCCACAAATCACACCAATGTAAAGG
This sequence comes from Octodonta nipae, assembly GCA_034190945.1. Lineage (NCBI taxonomy): Eukaryota > Metazoa > Arthropoda > Insecta > Coleoptera > Chrysomelidae > Octodonta > Octodonta nipae. Next base: position 11,309,857 of record CM067223.1, read on the forward strand.
CTATTATACTCAATGAATTGTTCCTATTCGACGTGTGATTAAGCTTTTGGGATGCTAGAAAATAATATTTGCCAGCCATGAACTGGTAAGATTATGCTAACTGCAAGTTCCAGGAAGAGACCCTTTTATTTTTTAATAACAAATTTGACTACATTTCAGCAAAAGGTTAGTCTGGTAGTACAATCCTCAAAGGTTGAAGGGCTAGTGTAGTTGTCAAAATCAGGAAAAGGGAACTGCGAAAGTATCAATAATATAAATGATGACCACTTACAGCACAATCAAGGACAAGCAGAAAGATATTCATGTGGATCACCTGGCTACTAATGACACGAAATGTTAAGAGTGCTTCTAAGGAAAAACAATTTTTATAAACCTTTCTCTGTTATTACATAGAAACTGTAATTTGTACAGCAGAAGTCAATGAAGTTGAAACTAAAATATACAATTTAGTTGTGAATTGCTGATTGATATTCGTCGCTAATAAAAGTGTTCAATGATTGGTGGACAATTCAAACCTAATACACAAAAAATCTGTTGCAGAGTTAAATGTGACATTCCATCATCTACTACTGGAATAGTTTTCGTAAAAGGCGATCATCTTCAAGGCATAAGTCTAAACAAATAAGAAACAATTATAATAATCATAAAGATCTGATCTTAAGAAGTGAAAATAATGCGTAAATATCTCAGTAATCTCGAATATAGAACCGAATAAGATATTTCATCCTCTACTTGGGGACGTCCTTGAACTACGTAACATAACATTTTGTTACATTGTCATGGAAACTCGATAAAAATCTAAAAATTTGTAGAAAATTTTAAAAAATCCTGTAACTAACGCACAATTATTGCAGGAAAATTGCTTTCTCTCAGATCGCCAATGTAGCGAGCAATGGATAGTCAGCAAAAAAGCCCTCTACTTCGGTTCCTCCTATAAAGTATTAGAATGACTATTTTATTTTGAGGCCTAAAATGTATGTTTTTTTTTGTAGATACTGAGATTACAAAAAAGGTAGTAACTAAATATCCAGCCTTTATTTTTAGAAAAATGTTAATATAACCGTACAGAATGAAAACAACATATAGATAGGATTTTATTTTCTTATGTTCAAAAATCGGTCCTTTTCCTTTTAGTGCTACATCTGGTTGGTTAGAAGTCGCAAGTTACAAAATGTCACTATTAACAGTAAACGTTCGCTTTACTTAAACTGAATCCAAAATTTCAATGCATAAAATGTATAGTATTGTTGCTACAGCTAATTTTCTTCAAAGTTCACAAGATATTCGTACAATGGAAATTAATTGTGGAGTTGATTTTTGTTTTTTTTTTGGTAACCAAGAACCACATCAGTCAACAATTTCACATTTGTAAGAAAAACTTAAACTTGGGCATGTGATACTTGGCACTGCAGTCATTGGGGAAATGTCAATACTCGACTCAAGCTTATTAAATCCAAAGAGATCAATCAACAAGTGCGAGTTGGAACGAACACATTTTAAAAATTATGCATGCAAAATGGTAAATGTACTCATACGAAACAGAAAATAAACATCAATAATCTGATTTCTGAATGATACTTGTGGCATATTTTTCAATGTCTAAGTGCTTCTTGGGAAATATTTCCCAAGAAGCACTTAGACACCAATAACCTGGGGATGCAAGGTGAAGAATAGCTGATGAAAACCGTTTTTTTTGTCGGAAATCCCCACAGTCCCGACCTATGTCCCAGCGATTTTTTTTAATTTTCCGAATACCAAGAATAGACTGCATTATCGAAGTTTCCAATCACTGAAAACGTTAGCAGAATAAGTAGACCAGGGGTCGGCAACCTTTTTTGGCCGCGGGTCAAAATCAACCAAAATGCGAGTATTAAAGAGACGTTTGGGTCAGAGATATTTTCGAATGAGAAGATAATTCGGCAAACGATTATGCCGTTTTCCTGCATATATAGCATTGAAATACCGTTGTTTTATGGTTTTTTTTTACACGAACACAAGATAATCACGGATTTTAACACCAAAAACAAGCTAAATAATACGAAAATTGAAATTAACCTCAAATCCAAACATAAACAAAGCGAACTGTCGGTAAATGGCACTGTTGCCTGCTTCTCACATTAATCGTAACGATTCCGTAATGCGCTAGTGTAGAATGCCTAAGTATTATTTGTTACAATTGATAGAAGTTTAGCACCGGTAAGTGTCTCGTAAGCATTTGTTTTCTATTTTCCGGCAATGATCTTTCAACCCATTTTTAAGGTGAATAGACAGGTCAATTTATATTAGTAGTCATTATACTGGATTCAAATTTCGTACGTTCATAATTTTGCGACAAAATTTTTTGGCAAAAAGAAAAAAATGTTTGTATATCTTATAATTTATTTTCGGAACTAAAATGGGTCACTTGAAATTACCAAATGGGTCACTTGAAATTACCAAATGGGTCACTTGTTGACCCACGGGTCATAGGTTGCCGGCACCTGCAGTAGACGCTCTCAAAAAATTTATTTACTGGAATGCCTGCTTCCAGAGCTATTTCAGCGCATGTAAAAGTGTGCATTAATCTTCCTAAAAGATATTTCGAAAGACGAAAAAGTCTTTAAAAGCGACGTATTGTTTTATTCGAGCTCTATTTGCAATACTTGAGAGACGGCCCCCGTATATCTATAGCAAAGTATGAAATCCTCAATTAATTCCAATCGTGGCACCGCACTCACTTTCACCCACATCGTATATACCGAGAAATGTCATTGAAAATAATCTACAAAATTGGACTTGCTGCCTACGTTTCCAACATAATGATAATAATTTATTTGAACGTAAATGCGCATACAGAGCGTCGTAAGATTTAACGCTCGTTCTACCAGCCAAGGAAATGTATTCATACTTGAAAGGTGATAAATTTTATCGGCTAATAAGGTACCAGAAAGTGACACCTCGAGAGCAACGTGGATGGTTACGGTACAGAATAGAGAATTCAAAGATAACATGTGAGAGATTAGCGACGTTCTTTTATTCACATCGATGTTAGGCTTTATGTGAGAGAGAAGTTAAATGGTTGCTGTTACTGAAGTTGTCGTTCGTAATAATCGGGGAATTATTCTGTTTTTATTGTGTCCGAATTTACATATCAGAACGACATTAGTGAAGAATGGGCACTAACAGTTCAAATGAACTCAAATTTAACAGTTTCTGCCATAGTTAGAAACCTATAAGCTGCTGTAAATGGTGAAGATCATGTTTAAAAAAGTTAGAGCTCAGGTCAGTTACAGCCAAAAGGACCTTTTGATGAGAAAAGTAATAGTAGAATAAATAAATTCCATTATTTTTATCGATGCATTTTTATTTTTAAACAAAAAAATCTTACAAAATCGGTAGCAATTTAATTTCTTCACCTTTGCACAAAATCTGCCAGTAAAACCGTGTTTGCTACTATGGGCAATATTGTAGAGAAATGAAATATCTACAAAATGAGCTACTATAATCTCAGTCTCATCCTTAGATATTAGAATATTACAGGAGACAATAAAGGGAAAAAATATAAATAAAAAATAGTGCAGCTCGAAATGGGGCCTATCAGTCTGCCTACTCCCCAAATCTCACCACAATACTAATAAAAGACGTATTTCAGATTCTGGATCGCACTCGGGGATGTCAGTCTACCTACTCCCCAAGACTCACTAGATAATTGAACTGATTATGAATTCGGACCGCTTCCTGTATTTATAGTTGCTGTTCAGTTGAGAGGAGTTATCACGTGTCTATTTTTCTTCCTTTTTTTGGCTCTTGATAATGCCTCCAAATCTATAGCGATCACCATTGACTGTAATGTTCTGGCCAGCATAGTTTTTAAAGAAGTACGGACCAATTATTCCCATAAAGCACACCAAACAGTCAGTTTTCTGGATGTAACGGTGTCTCAATATGAATTTGAGCATTATCATCACTCCAAATACGGCAGTTTTCTTTATTGAACTATCCATTCAACCAAAAGTGAGCTTCATCGCTAAACAAAATTCGTTAATGAAAATCGGGATCAACGGCAATCTTGTTTTGCGTCCATTCACCGAATGTACGCGTTGCTAGGTGTGGCTTCAATTCTTGAACGAGTTGAATTTTGTAAGCACGCAAACCAAGATCTTTCCGCAATATCTTCCATAAAGTGGATGGACACATATCCAATTCCTGTGCACGATGGCGGATAGACTGATTCGGGTTTTCCTCTATGCTACGCTCTACAGCAGCAATGGAATTCTTCTGTACGCACTGTACGACATCTCTGTGGATGCGTGTTATCATTTAGAGTAAACGTGGTGCGAAAACGTTACATAGTTAATCGAATTAATTGATCTAATGGACGATTATGTAAAATGGACGTAGTGCGCGATACGTATTTCGAACAGAACCATAATTTTCAAAATAAATTTGCACAATTTGGAAGCGTTGTTCAGGCGTCAGTCTATTCATGATGAAATGCCAAACCAAGTAAACATAAATCACTTGACAGCTGACAAGATGGCCGCAGATTAAAAGAATGTTGCCAACTTAAAGTTCTATACCTCAAAAAAAAAACACCCGTTACAATTGATATTTTGTTATTTATTACATGAAAATACTACTACACGCCCTAAAACCCACAGTAAATTATGTTATACTTTCTGATATTTCTACCCGTTATCTCACTTTCCAAAACCACCATATTAGAAATCGACTAGCATAAAAGATTCCGATAAGCGTTTCATTTCCTAGAAAAGACCAAAGTTCGTGTTCAGACTTTTCCAAACTATTATACGAAAAACCATAAATAAAAAAAATCAACAGCCAAACTCCACTACCTTTAAAATTATGTATTTTCTAAATTATTCGACATCTATAAATTCTACTGGTATTTGAAATAAAATTAATTAAATCGATATAAAAGCCCGTAAACCAAAAATTCCCTTTCCATCTAAATTAATTATGTAATGTAAAGGCCTGAAGAGAAATTTTCCAGATATAATCTCTCCGACCGCAGCATTTCAGCAATTCCCTTCGGACAGTTCAATGGCGGTTGCCTAATCTTTATTGCCCATCAAACAATTCGCCTTATAAAATATCTCCTCCAAGTATGTTAACAACTGGTCTGGACTCCGTGGATGGATAAAGTATTTTCTCTTCTATCGAACTTCTGGTATTATAAACTTGACTTTTAGTTAGATTGAGTTTGAATTATTGACTGAATTTGTGGCTGATAAAATTTTGAAAGGATTCTTTGATGGTTTCTTGGTGGTACATACCATCGAGGATTCCTGTCTTGGTTATGCTGCGAATTAAGCAGAAGGAATTTATGTATTTAGATAATTTCACAAAAATGCATTTTAGATCACAAAATTCAGTAATCATGTCTTAGAAATATTGAAATTTATCCACATTCAAATCATTAAGTGTAAAAAAATTGGCGCCCAACGTGGTTTATAGGAATAAATTAATAATTAAAATAATAATCACCTTAAATAGATGTTTATTACATTATAAAAAATAATTTACGTCATAAAAAATAATCATTTACATTTTAACAACTGGTCTGAACTCTGTGAATGCATAATGAATTTGCTTCTGTCGAACTACCGGTATTATAAACTTGACTTTTCGTTAAACCATTTGAAATACCAACTGAAAATTGTCGTAGATAAAATTTTTAAGGTTTATTTCTTACATAATTTTCAACATGCATGTATTATTTATGACACAGCGAAGAAATATACCAACTATTATTTACAAAAAAATAGAACTTTAAAAAAATAAAGTTTGAAATAACCGATTGAAATAATTTGATATTGAATAAACTAATCTCTGTGTTAACACAGTTAAGTATTACACAATATACAATACATTACTTATATACAGGAATACTGGTTGATCATTTTGTAGACATCTCTTTCTCTCAAAGTAACTGTGAGGAAGAATCTCTGTACAGACAGTCAGTAATCCGGGCAATTTTACGAAATTGTCTTACTAAACTTTGTTCTTCATATACAATTGACAAATACTTATCGGTTGCAGGAAAACTAAATTGAGCAAAGAAAACCCAATGAACAGGCAAAATAATGCAAGACAATCTTTTCGAAATTACTTATGTCGAACAAGACAAAAATGGTGAAAATACCAAAAACGTTGAAAATGTCAGAAATGGCAGAAATGTCAAAAATTGCAAAATTTCAACAGTGGCAAAAAATGCGAAAACCGTCAAAAATGGCATGTTTAACAAAATGGTAAATGTTTAAGTTGTCATCAAACTTACTTCATACTTACGGTGCTTATCAGTCAGCTAGAACAGCCACTATTTTTTGTATGAAGTCGACTCTATTTTAAAAATAAATCATTTTATATAGACCCGTATGGCTTGGATAGGAAAAAAAGAGGGAAATTATTAATGGATAAAAATGCCGCTTTTTGGATTTTTACTATCGGTTTTTAAATAGTTGAAATCTAAAAAATAAATATTACTTCGTGTATCACAAATTTATAACAAGTAAGCAAGATGATGTCAAATATTCTTTGGGATTCTCGAGGATGTTTACTCGTTGGTTTTCAACAAATAGGGACACTGAACGCTGTTTATTTCTGTGGCAGTTTCAGTTAGGTTTTAATAATATTTATCTATTTCCATTTGGTATGATGTCAATTAGGCTCCATTCTCCATTCGATAAATTGTTTTCTTCGTTCTTTGTTATTTTCATTAACAGCATTTACTATTATTTTTTACTTCAGAGATGATTTCGAATGCTTCCGGTAGTATTTCCTGGCTAGTAATCCTCATTATATTTAGAACCCTATCAATTAATATATAAACATTTTATCCCAGTATTGTCTTTACACCTGGTTTCATTTTCTGAAAGTTTCGACCCATCCAACAAAGTATATTTTTTTGTGACACTCTATACACTCTGTCGATTTAGATATGAAAGTACGGGCAACATGCTATTTCTTCATTTACTTGTAAGATAAATATTCTCCTGTTCTATAAACTTTGATATTTATGTTTGATATTTCCATAAAAACAATAAACAGTAATACACTACTTTTATTTATTTTATATTATAAATTTCTAGCGATATTATGCAATGAATACAAACAATACACCAAAAAAAATCGTACAAAAATCCTTGTCGTACCTTTAAATAAAAAACCGACATCATTAACTTTGTCTGTCATAACACTTTAGTTATTTCCCTGTTATTTTTTTGTTTCCACATCTTTTGTGCTGCCCAGCATGCGGTCTTACCCACTGTGCCTCCATATATTTATATGGAAAGCCAAAAGCATGTAAAACAAGCAATGTAAATTCTGATTGAACATAAATAGCTTTTAAGTAATCTGAAAATATGCTTTGTGCGATATTATTTATGTCTGTTCGATAATGTCGTTTTGGCTACGAAAAGAGTGGGTGGTACAAAAAAATGATCCAAGTTGATATAAGAGACGTTGTCGAATGACGTGGAAAATTTATGATACCAGCAGAAAATATTAAATTGATAGTAAACTTCCCACATAAATTAAAAATTTCGCCAAGATACCGTATGTAGGTATACAGATAAAAATAGTTTCGGTTTATTGTGTAGGTGCAAGATGTTTTCCCGGCTTGATCTAAATCAATAACATTTATTTTTTCAGCGCCAAAAAGCCCATTTACATACAAAAGAAAATTACTATATATCAGTTTTTATTTTAATAATGTGAAAGATGGCAATCAGATAATTTTTGTGTCTGTTTCAGTAATAAGACGTTATTTGTTCTGCAACCAATATTATTTTGTACTTTGATATATATGATATATATGGTTGCATGACCAACCCAACAGTCCAAGATCCCAAGGCCGCCGACATTACTTATTTTCTCAAAGATGAAATGTAGTAGTTGTAGGTACTCTTAGGATATGCAAATTTGCTAGCTTGACTTGTTGGTCCCTTTCTAGGTACCAGGTACTTAGGGCCGATAAAAATTAATTCTACTCTGTTTCAATTCTTAGGCCTAATTTTTATGTATGTTCCAAAGATATGACAGAAATTAATAATCCACACCACCAGACGCTTTATAGCTGCCAAAAATAAAATAAAACAAATACGTGTGGTTAATAAATAGTATTTTACACGGCGTATTAAAAATGCGGTTCCCATACCAACATCGGCTTGATTAATATTCATTTTAATTCTTTCTGGAAATTTATGTTTAAAATTTTGCTGTTTTTTATAAGATAAAAATCATATTGAACTAATATTTTACGCAATATTGCTGTTACAAACCGTCATTTTTATGGATAGTAAGTCAACAACTATATATCTATAATAGCCATTACAAAATTGAAGGCATTTCTTATTTAATGTACTGTAAGTAATAATATTAAACCATGTGTTTACAACGCAAGTACTCATGGTCTTAGCGATTAAAGTGTGTCTGGGGGGCTGTTTGAGCAATGATACTAGTCTGGCTTGTTACAAAAGACATTAAAATTGTTCCCTGAGTATTGTATATAAAATTCAGGACTGAGAATATAAGTTAAATTATATTATCGGGAGCTTTAAAGCGTCCAGCAAAAGTTACGGCCTACGGAAAGTGTAGGGCGGTCTTGGTTATTAATTCTGTCATATCCTTTGAAACATATATAAAAATCAGCTCTGAGAATTGCAAAAAAGTAAGATTCATTTTTACCGGCCCTTAGTACCTGGTACCTCGAAAGGGACCAACAAGTCATGCTAGCAAGTATAAATATCCTGAGAGTACCTACTATTACTGCTTAGTCCAATACATTTCATATTTGAGAATATAAGTAACGTCTGAGGGCCGGGCAGCCCTGAGTCCTTACCCTACTCATTACAGAAGAAGACATTTAGAATAGTTTCATGTTAAAATCTTCGAGAATACAAATTTTCCCAAAATATAAATTTGATCATTAAAGCTGTTTTGCAGAATACTTGTAATATAATAAGAATCTATAAACAAACATTTCTCTTATAATATTAGATATTTCTTTTGTTTTAGTTAATGGCGGTTGGTCTCCATGGGGGCCCTGGGTGGATTGCAAATGCCCTGGTTCCACTCTGTCTGCTGGTAAAATGAGTACGCGGACTTGCACTAATCCCGCTCCTAGTAATGGCGGTCAAACCTGTCAAGGATCTGCAATAAAAAGGACCAAGGATTGCATTCCTTGCCCACAAGGTAAAATTATAATACGTATTTGTTTCTTTACTATTAAGTTTTTATATTTATATCAGAAAAATATGTAATTCAATACGATCTTAATGTATCTGGTATTTTAATTGAGGAATCGAAGGTTTTATATAAAAGGCTAGTAAAAACATAAGCGTTAAGAAAATAAATAGATATTAATGCTTTTAGTTGAATTCTATAATGTTATTGTAAATCTAAACTAATAAAACGCTTTAATGCCATAGCTTTTACCGCAATTAGGCTATTGTACTGATGTATTTGTATTAAAGGAGGAAAAATGAATACAATTAATTCAATCAAATTACTTCCCAAAATTAATCGCCATAATGTATTTTTCCAATATTTACTCAACAGTTGGTCAAAAATATCTTGCCGTTCTTTAGCTTTGTGCAGTGTTTACATACAAAACCAGTATAATCCGGACAGTAGTTTCCCCCAGAATTCCTAGATGTCGTGCATTGCATCTCGTGTTAACATTAAACAATATGAATTAACTACATAAAGAATAATTGTTTGGTTTGGTAGGAAATTCTTTTGTAATGAAGAAAATAAATCGTACATATTTCTCGAATGATTGTCAATTGTAAAATCTAGATGATGAAGTATTATCAGATTTTTCCTTTTTGCTTAATTGGGACTATAATACAGACTATTTGTATTTAAATTAAATTAAATTTGGAAGTATCATAGTAGCTAGAAAAAACAGTGCATAGTCAACATCGTGGTATGTTTTAGTGTTTTTTTGTATTTGGCTTTTTATCATAAATGATTAAGCTCGATTTAATAATAATATATTATGATGTTTCATAGTAGTTCGTATATAAGAAACAAAACCATATATATATATATATATATATATATATATATATATATACAGGGTGAGTTTTTTTTATGATCAGTATGAGGATCTCAGAAACTAGCGGAGATAGAGCAATGGTTAAATTGGGAAAGATTTGCCATTTTACTGGCCCAATTTAATGACACTTTCGGATTTTTGTAAATAGTCATGGCTTACTACATATTTTGAAAAAAACGAAATTCTGTCGATTTAGTCAAATCCCTCTGGCTCCTTTGTTTTTAATTTTATAAAAAAGTGTAAATATCAAAATTGAAGGGAATTATATCCCGAATATGACTGTCATGTCCTCGTTTGCGTGTCAGCTCTCGTTTTCGAGATATGACACTAAATTATCTTTTTTTTAATGGAAACCATAGTAGGCTATAGCCTCAAAAAATCGGACATTTTTAGAGCTTTTCAACAATACAATACTCGAAATCGGTATTCATAAAAATAACTGAGTTATGGATGCTTTTCTCTCTTATTTTCACTTTTAACATGGGTAGCCATGAAATAGATTGATTTATTTATAACTATTCCAAAAATATTGAACGATTTTTTTATTAGATATATCAGATATAACGAAAAAACTAAATAAGTGGGTACTAACTAAAAACTTAAGAAATTAAAGTACATAATAATGGTTACAATTTATGTTCGAAGTCCACCATTGTTATTTAGACAAAAATTGCATCTTTTTAAGATTGACATTACCGCTTTCCTCAGAGAGCGCCTATCAATTTCTTCAATAATTTCTTCTGCTTGTAATACCGCCTCCCTTAGGTCACCAACTGTCTCATACTTTCTTTTGTATACTTTGTTTTTAGCGCACCCCATAAATAGAAGTCTATAACTGCCAAATCGGGAGACCGGGGTGGCCATTCGCGTGGGCCATTTCTTCCTATCCACGAGTTTGGATAGATATTATCTAAGTGTTGTCATGTTGGAACCACTCAATTTCTAAACGAGTTCTCAAATTCAAATTATGCAACATGTCTTGAAAAGTGTATTGCAAGAAATGCAAGTAGCGCTCCCCAGTAAGTGATTCGTCATAGATAAAAGGTCCCAGAATAGTAGACCCTATGATACCACACCAAACATTAAAACCAAATATTATCTGGGGTCGTCTTTGTTCTATATGGAAAGCCATAACTTTTTATAAAAATCCGAAAGTGTCATTAAATTGGGCCAGTAAAACTGCAAATCTTTCCCAATTTAACCATTGCTCGATCTCGGCTAGTTTCCCAGATTCCCAAACTGATCATAAAAAAACTCACCCTGTATATACATGAAGTAAAAATTATATTCAAAAAATGAATATCTTAATCTCACATGAAATATTCGAACAAACCGCATTCTTGCTATCAAATGCAGAAATTTTAGATTTTGCATAACCCCACAAAAGAACTTATTTGACAAATCAGGTGATCTAGCTAATCACTAGGAGATTTTTTCAATCTATTGAACGTAAGACAATATATTGTTTCTAGTCGAGAACCTTTATCAGTTCCGCTCCTCTCAACTGATTGAATTCTCGAATAATTATTTATGTATATAGTACATATAACTGAATTTAATATTAAAGTTAGTATCCAAATTTCTTTGACAAGTTATAGTAAATCTACAATTTTTTCGTATGATTTCTCTCCTAGGAATCACAGGGAAACGGCGTTACACACAGTACGAGTCGCGATTTGGTGTCTCTGTAAGCTAGATTTTCCTGAAACTCCTAGATGTCGAAACTCATTTTGCGATAATATACTGATTACCTCGAAACAACTTCTGCTACACTAAACGCGAATTTCTTAACTTTGTTTTGTTCCTATAAATTAGGCAACATCCTAAAAGTAATAATTAATGTAATGTGTTCTAGATAAGTATTAAATATATATTTTTTCATAGATGTTCACATGTAACTAATGAATCTATATTCTCGAATCACTGTTATTCTTCAAAACCAGTCACCTGATTCTTGAACTTCTGCAATCAGTGGCGTCCATTTTCTCATAGGCGTAGCTCAACACACTAGAAATAGTAAAATATAAAAATAATTTTATTCATTTTTCCTACTTGAAAACTTAATTGTACTCTAAACATATCTGTTGGTTGAAAATAATGTCCTTCATTTGTAATCAGACTATATTTGCTTAGAAATACTCTCTTTATGACAACAAAACTGTATAAGGACTTTATTTTCAATTACATCTTATTATATTTCTTCTTACTAACCTCGCTTTTACCCGTCTGTGTACGCTTCATAGAAGAGCTGGTGCTGGATACTGCTTACGACTATGATACTAGTGATAATGTCTTTGGTAAGAAAGCTAAACTGCTAACGCATATAAATATAAAGAAATATTACACATTTCTTTTGGTTAATTACAAATACTTATTTTTATTTAGCCACACTGATTTAACATTTAAACATCACATATGAATAACACTGAAGTTTTGGTTGATTTGCTCTGAATTCCACATGTATGGGTTTGTGAAATTATTTTTATTTCAAACAGTTGAACCTGCTAGATGGTCTGCTTGGTCTGAATGGTCGGAATGCAATGAAGACTGTACGAAGACGCGGAAGCGACAATGCATACCGGGCAGTGCCAATGGAAAGAAGACTTGTAACGGAAAAGACACCCAGAATTTGCAGTGTACTGCAGAGCAATGTAGGTCGATGGAACTTACCAAAGTTAGAGAAGGTAAGTGTCTTATTAAAACATTAGATTTAATTCATCAAACGACTTTTTTACCAACTCGTTGTATTTAATACCTTTATATGTATTATTGTTTGGAAACATATCATGCAGATCAAGAGGATTAATTGACTATTATTAATTACCTGTCCAAAAACCTGCCCAAACCCGTATTTTTTGAAAAATTGCAAATTCTTTCATATATTTTTTCCATTATTCAATATAAATAAGTTGTGGCATAGCTGCAACTTTTTGCACCTTGTCCATATTGATAGCGGAATGTTTTATGTTTAAAATATTGGCCTTTTATTTTATTAATTGTCTTATATTAATAAGCTACACTTATTAGCATCAATGATTATTAAAATCTTTAAAATTCATTATTAAGCAATATTTAACTTTTGTAAATACAATTATAAAAATAATGTAATTGTCACAGAAATCATATGAAATTTAGAAATTAAGTCCTAGAGCACGAGCTCACGTTGGGACTCCCTCATCCTCAACTAAATTTTCGAAAAAGAGCAAATCGTGCTTAGTCCTTTAAAGAAAGGAATCAATCTCTTCAATTTCATGCCCATACTACTTTCAGTTCCTGAAGAATATGTAAATTTTCTAAAAACAATTCTCCACCTAAGCACCACAAAAAAATATTTCTATACATTCCGGAGAAGAATTTCGATATACTTGCTGATTTTCTAAGCCGTCTCACTTTTGGTGTCCAAGATATTAATTTTTCCTAAATACATAAGAAAGCCCTATTATTCCTAACACAATATTTTTTTTAAAACTAATTCCCCATTTAAACCTTAATAAAAAAGTATTCAATAAAATGAACATTTCAGTAGAATTTCAGCCATAGCTGATTCTGCTTTTTCTGCATTTGGACCGCTTTATTTTTTCGAATTAATTTATTTATATACCTAAACCGCCATACAAACAAAGTTTCTCGACGTTCCGCCTACATTTATAAGGGGCTTTTTCAAGGATGAGAAAAAACAAAACAAATGTTACTTACCTTACGGCGACTTTAGTATTTTTCTCACAAACACACTTTGAAACTTCACTTTTGTTAAACTTGTCACACTGACTCACAAATTGTAAGAAAAGGTACCTACGAAGAAATAATAATTGACCCCTCAAAATGTTCAGGTAAAATAAGGGGCAATTATTATTTCTTCGTACCTAGTCATTCAATTTTCACTGTTTTAGTTAGAAACACTCATTTCCCTCCATCCATTAATAGAATATTATTATGAAACTAGTCTATGTTGCACCCTAACCTTTTTATCATTTTTGGGATCAGTACTGTAGTTCCAAGGATTATTCCATAGAAACAAATAAACAAATTTCACCTTTTTATATTTGATCACAAATTTTAACATTAACAGTAACTTTGGATGATAAAATCATATCAGCAAGAAACAACTGTAAATAAACATAACATATGAAACCATAACCTCAAACATGAAGAGGGTGAACCCCTTCTCCTCGAATTTATTTAACATCGCTAAGTTTTGATGATCTAATCTAAATTCTTCAATCTTTCCTTGACAACATATTCTCAGTAATGCTGTATGATCTAATAAAGAGCAAACAATTCCAAACTTCTTGACTGGAAAGGTTCGAATAGTTTAGACCTTATCGTTGGCACAAAGGATAAAGCGTTGAAGATGAAAAGCCATTCAACCGGAAAATTTCCATGAAAACTCTACTCTTGGAGTAATTTTGCCGGAATGGTGTGGAAATATTTCATATGCACTCGACGTTCATTTGATATGTGTGTTTTATGTGTATGCAAATTTATGTATCATGAAAAATAGTGTCATTCAAAGTTTTAAATTTCGGTTGAACTGTCAAAAGTGGCAACGGTATTGTAGAAATTTCATCATCAAATGTTTTATTCCCTTTATAAAAATTACCAGTCATTAGATTTCTTTTTTAATAAAATAAACAATTTATCACAAATCGTTTGTTTGTGTTTCTGGTATCTACTCTACAAGTATTGCACGACTCCATATGAAAGTTGGTTATGTATTCAACCAAGATTTTAGTCACACAATTTTATATTGTGTGTAATTCAGTGATATTTTCCTCTTAGACCAAATAAAAATTTAACCTTTGAACAACGCAGGAACTTTTACATACTATATATACGTTGTATGGCAAATACACATTAAACAATAATTTTTATCAAAAATTCTTTTGATAAAAGAATCAAATCAACTTCTAATGAAGCAAAATTGTTTTTACAATAAATTTTATATGTTTTAAGTAACAAGGACCCGTACGTATTATTCATTGTAAGGTTAGAATATCACAATACACGCAGTTTTCTCACGAAATCGTTTCACAAAACATTCGTATCAAGTTTTAGTCAGAATCCAATAAAATGCTATAAAAATTTACATATTAATGATAGTTCTAAAGGCTATTATAATTCTTTATACATATTTCACATCAATTACCAACTCAACAAAAATTTTGCGCTTCAAATAATAATTTTTACTAAAAGCTTATAATTAATTAATTTTTTTCATATTTAGTTATTTACATATTGTGTATACACTTTGCTATTGTTTGTCATTTCTCGTATGCCGCATGCCCTTCTTTTTATCAGGTTACTTCCAGTGTTTGTAATTACAGAAAACTGTTCGTCCCTGTCTTGTATCTAATGTGTTTATATTTATAACTAGTTTTCTAAAGAAACTAAGATATGTGACTTCCCTTTCTATTGTTTGTCATTATTTCCTTAGTAACATATGTGTCATTCCAACTTCACGTCACTATATCTCTTCGACTTGTAGATAATTTCTGTCCCATTTTCTGATTGGTTGCATTAAATTGGCCACTTTTCTGGCACACATATATCTGGATAATTTTGTATAAGGTTAGAAGTAATATTATAGCAGAAGTTATACCACTCTGCAAAGAAGAGATGTGAAAACTGCAGCCTGTAAAATACTATATATATATATATATATATATATATATATATATATATATATAAATTTTCTGACTACTAGAAAAACTTCTACAAAGTAAAAACAGCCAAAACATACTACATGGGAAATCATAGAAAGACGTAGATATCCCAAGCGTTGGATAAACCAATTTGTTGAAATTGAAATAGGATCTCCACCGAGAAATTAAAGGTCAAACGACCAAACAATCCGTTGTTCAATGGAACAAGTTCAATATTCTTGGATGCCGAATCGAAAGAGATGGAAATTCAAAACTAAAATGAAGAGGAAAGCGTATTCAGCATTGTAGCTCATGTGACTTCCTGAATTTTGTACTACCCATGGTATTTTGTTGCAAGTACTCACGATGTACAGGGATTTAGTTCTGTATTTGCAAAATATGTTTATATCACCAATGCCTAGTCAGACGCTCGCTACGAATGACCAATGTGAATCGATGGTAGCTCTGCCCCTTTTACCTAGTACCGAAGAAGTAGCGACAACTCTGTTTACGATTGTAATCCTACAATTGAATGCTCGAAAGATTACTAACTGTTATGTCATTAATTATACTTGATACAATTATGCCCGAAAGATTACTGACGATTGTCTTTAATTATAATTAACACACTTTTTCTTACAAATTCTCAGCATATACATCGTCTTATGTAACTGCCCCATTTGATGACAAAAATATTCTCCTCCTTACTCCGTTAATAAACATCGCTAATCTTCAGGCTTAGTCGCTGAGGAGGATCCGTACACACCTCTTAATACCGTCCCATTTTTCCACGGACCGCGATCATTTCCCAGGACGTTACGGAGTGCTTGCCATCATCTGGTGTAATATGCAAATTTTCTTTTTTGATAAATTTCCAGCAGTAGAACGCGTCTTTTAAATGCGAGCGCAATTCTGTACGGCTTACGGCAGTTATTACGCTCCCAGTATACATCACTAAGCCCTTCTCTGCACGGCCATATTAAAATATGGCAGTGAGAGCAAAATGAAAGATTTTCCACGAGCAAGATGGAAAACCGCGAAAAACGAGGACAGAATGTAATTTTGTCGGGATGAACGTTGAAATAGTTAGGAAAGGAGTTGTACGTGAAGTAATATCGGGGAATTAGGGAAATATGAGAAGAGCTGAAAGGGCTACAGTGGGGCTACTCATTCTCTTGCTCGTAGGAATTGCGTCGTTTCGTGTCACCGGAATGAGAAATTACGGTGCTCTCCAGTTTTGACGTATTCGGATTTCGGGAGCTAATGGGAATTTATTTCGGGAAGGTTGAAGAGGAATCGTGACCAATCCAGGTTGTCCTTGAGCTAAATGATTAAGGAAAACGAAACGGTGAAAGTCGTATCCATAAAGCCTGATTGTATTGTCTCATGGGACGTTGAGTACAAAATAATTTATTTACATTGCATTTCAACACTGTAAACTCTACTTCCACGATTATAACAGGTTAAACAGTATTTCAATAATATCAACCATACCAGCATTACATAATTTATTCTATTTCATTTACAGGATGCAAGTCATAATCACAAATAATGTAGAAACAGTTACTTATCACAATCTAGGTTTGATTTAAGGTGTTATGGTAATAATTCAAGCTTTCCAGTATTTTTGTGAAATATCCAATATTTACATATAATTTGCAAAACTCATACTTATTACAACTCACATACTTAACCTCACTTACAGATTTTACGTATGGGGACAAAACTGATTACAATAGAGCAAATTCTTATCAGGAATCATGGCAACATATTTGCAGTTTATTTCTATATTGCTGAGTGAGTTGAACTAAATTTTCTATTTAGACTAGTACCTCAGAACTATAGTCCCAGATTTTTTATACCAGGAGATTTTATGAGAGAGTTGAACAAAAACTTATTATTCATGATCAAATATTTCGAAAAAGTTGGTATTAATAGAACAAAATTACCGTTATTTAAATTTTAGGACGAACTTCACTGAAAATAGGATGAAACTAAATGAGAATAAATCTTAGTTCAAACAAGACAAAAAAGGAAAAAGTTCACAGTTCTTCTGTCTATACAGAATCATCCTAGAAACATGTCCCTTTTTTAATTCTATGCAATTTCAATCTTGGCAAATGTAACGATATTTTTTACGGTAAAATGTAACCGAGAAAGTATTAAATAAACGAAATTGGATTATTTGAAAATATCAATTTGAACCATTAGCCGATTATTATTTTTTACATTTATTTAAAATCTGTGTTTCTTTTGTTTTAAATTTATTTATTTATATAATTTAATTTAGACTGAAATCACATTTTGCCGATAATAAGAGATCAATCAAGCTTCTTTTGAAATTACTAAAAATGTTTTATTTATTTGATAAGTTATAGTGTAGTACCAAATAACTTTGTTGGAAAAATATTGACATACTATGTCCTCCAAAAAAATCCGCAATTTTTTTCTATATCAAAATACTATTTAAGGCAGTTCATTATTATTGTACATTAGTTTGCTGTTTTACTTATTTACTGCTTGGGCTATCTTACTTAGTTCTTACTGTTTATAATAGGTGTCGAAATCAAAGTGTCAGAGTTTAATTGTCATTTGACGAAATTTTTCATTTAACCCTTCTTCTTGTTAGTAAGAGGATATCTCCGTTAAAAACATTATGCTTCAAAAAATCAATTATTCAATTGTTTGTTGACAGAACAAACAAACGTTGGACCTATGAATATATTCCGTTAGAAATTAAGCACGAAGAGGTTTACAGTTACCTCTGTCATTCTCTACGTGTTGTTTAAACCGTAACAAATATTTACATTAATAGTTCGTACATTCCTACCCTAGAAAGGATTCTTAGCGGCTACATCCTTTAAACAACCCCGAGGGTTCGAATGGGGTCGTGTCGTCTCTGCAAACATCACAGCACATTCAATAACTCTGGATTATCTTCGACGTTTGCCATTGCCCTGCGGTTTTCGTTGTGCGGTGTGTGTATGTGCGGGTGGAAGTGCGTCTGCAATCCATACAGTTATGAAGGGCTAAGTGTTTGGACATAAAGGGCAGCTCGGAAATGTTAATATTGACTAGCCATCGCCGCATGATGGCATTACCAGTTGATTTTCGTGGTCGTGATGGGTCACTGCGAAGTGCCTTCCTGACGATTATAGTGATGGAGGCGTATAATATTTGATGACATTTCAAATTACGTTGCAGGTCGTGTAATATTCGAGGTTTAACGGACCGTACGGTATGCGTAGGATTTTGGGGAATTCAACTGGTCATTAAGGGTGAAATTTTACATTGTGGGTTAAATGTATCTGTCTTAACTCAGTTAAAAAAAACAAGAAAGATGTAAACTCCTCCGTATATATAGTGTTTATTTATGATAGGTGATTACTAGAAAACTACTAAATTGGTTTCGATACTTTAAACCAAGGTCGTAGCCAGGGGTGTGTCACGGGTTCAACTCCCCCCCCCCAGAATCTTGTGATTGAAGATTCTACTTTAACGAATTAACAACTTTTTTCATACACATATTTTTTTATTGTTTGTAGATCTTAAGGACTGGAAATACATGAATAGAAAAATAACTTTTGTATTCATAGTTTGGTTTGTGATGAGTTTAATGTGTCAAGTTCTGCTGACCGCTTCCTAGGATGTGTATTTTTGAGAGAGACTTAACAGTGCCTTTTGTACTTTGTCTGTATTTATTTCACGACAGGTCGGATTTTTCACTTAAACTACAAAAATGAATAACTAGTCCTTTCACGAGCGAGCAAATATATTTTTTAACCATCTACTATGGTGGCTTAAGCATCTCTGTCACACTAGAGCACGTAGAAATAAATAAAACAAAAACAAAAATAATGTGTCGGATTACACTGCTCACCGAAACTCTTGCCCAAAATAAATGTATACTAGTGTACAACTAAAATACTAATGAATCTTCAACATAATCTTTTCATCCATCTTCAAAAAACATGGTAAGAGTCGTCAACTCCCTACCTCTGGCTACGGCCTTGCTTTAAACTAATTTCTATTAAGAAGGATCCCCAAGTGGTCTTTTTATTATTTTATTTTGTGATAAAAATTTTCTCGCGTATCCGCCAAATAGTTAGAGTGAAATATCTGCATAATTTAGAGTTGCCAATCATCTTGTTTTTCCAGGACATTGTCTTGTTTTTGTAGGGTCCTGGATAGTTTTTAAGCAGCGTCTTGTTTTTTTTATAGCGTCCTGAGATGCATTTTAAAATTCGCGCGCCTTCTACCACAACCCTTACGATTCATGCAGCCTCACGGCTCGCGAAAGTTCGTGGTGGCACGCTGCGCAGAGCTGTTTTAAAACCAAGGCGCAGCTTGTCACTTTCTGATATCCCTTTCTGTCAACTATTGTCGCGCAGAGCATATTCTTGAACATATTATAGTGTGTATAAATAGATGTAGATACTAACCTAAATTCAACAATTTGTTACAAGCTAAAGCGTTTGTTTTATATTTTAATAACTCGCCTTCAAATCATATAATTTTATTCAAATACTTTATTAAAAAATATGATTATTATTATTACTTCATTTTCACTACACAGTTGACTTTAATGTAACTACTACAACTCTATTACTGCGTCTTGTTTTTAATCTGAATTGTTCTTTTTTTTTCAACATTAGATTATAGTTTTTTAAATTTGGGGTTGGCAACCGAAGTATTATTGCAATTCTGGCATGAAATTAATTGAAATAGGGTCAATTTAAACGAAAATAATTATTAAATAAACCACTTGAACCAACAAGGAGGTTTCCAATTCGCGTGTATATAGAGTGTACTTAAATTGGAATCATATAAAAACTTTTTTCTGTTTCCATACGTGGTGTGTTAAAAATATAAATTTTGCTTAAAAGTTATATCGAAAAAAGTTACTTAGAGTTGAAATCTGTAATTCATATGAAGAATCTGGTTTTCATATTTTTTGCTTGGGACCACACAATATCACGAAAATTGGTTATCCGTTAAATTTGCTGTAAGGTGTTTTATGATATTGATTTTGGTAGTTTCTAAATGATTGAGTAGGCAAATAGTTATTTTGGATGTCCATTTGGGTTTTTTCACTCTTCACAATGATGTTTCATGTGCCGTTACGATTCCTTATCAGGAATAGTTATCGAACAATGTTTTTGAAGTGATTTACACAATATTCGTAGCATGATTTTTTGGCAATATAAATTGATTAATTAATTGACTTTGATGTTTTTTAAGGCAATTAATCATTGAAATAATCAATCAACTGACTAAGTAGCCAAGAAAATATTCACAAAAACATCATTTTAAGCGAGAATTTCTAGATCTAATTGAAGGTATATTCGCAAAATATCTTCATCTGAAGCGAGAAATTGGTCTAAAGTTGCAGTTAGAAACTAACGGACCAAAAAAATCTACATTATAACAACAAGCCCTAGAATTCGATTAAGAACAGGATTTGCTGCAGCATGCACAAGGATGAAGCCAGTTTTGACAAATGATATACACCCGCTTTTTTATATCAATAGAGATATTAAGTAGATATTATCCTCTTTTGAAAAGTTTACCTAGCGAATGGGGCTGAAAACTAGCGAAACTAAAAGCATATTAATCCATAAACCTCAGAACATGAAGAAGACAACACATTACAGTAAATGAAGTGTTAAAAGAGTTTAAGTATCTCTGCCTAGAACAAGAACACAATTCTTTGCAACAAATTTCAAAATGAAATTATATACAAATCTATAATCCGTCCATATGTAACGTATGGAAGTGAATCATGGGTAGTGAATCAACCAGAAATCTTTGGTTCAGATAGGGATGCTACACCAGGGAAACACGATGACGTAACAATCAGGAACTACACGTTTTATATGGGGAAGAAAACATGGTACAAGTAAACAAACCGTCTACGATGGGCAAAGCACATCATCTGGAGCAACAACCAAATACTGTTGAGTATAATCTATACGAAAGAGATCTATAGAAATGGAGAAACGTGGTCACTGCTTATCTGAGAAAGTTGGATGTTACACAGTGCGAATTAGAGGAACTCTGCCAAAACTCACCTAGAATTATAGCTCTATAAATGTCAAATACTCGAAAGGCATGTCGTTTGTGCAAAAACACACTGGACAGGCAATAAATCAGAATTATCTCAGATTTTTGTTTTACGGTGTATGTGTGTAGACTTGCAGTCCATACAATTAAGAAGTTTTTGAACATACAAAACAGCTATAAAATGTTAGAATTAATTAAAATTGTTCTCTATCATTAAATGAATTACTACTTCTTAATTCAATTTAACAAATGGCAGCGACGTCATCTTACAAAGTAGGCCACCTCCACTATTTTTGACACTTCTTAGCACAATTAATATGACGCGTATAATTAATTTCTATTCACTAAGCTTGTAAAGCAATCGTATCTAACTCTCTACAAACCATTTTGTACCATTGTCGTCATCATTCCTGAATTACATTCACACATAATGGCAATAAATCCTCATCTAAAATACAAACAGAGAGACAAATTTCCTCCCGTATACAAATATGTGTGCCAATATAGCTTCCAAGACGTCTGAGAGCCTTATAGCTTACGTCTTGAATTGTTCTCATCTTCAGACGCAATGAGTGACGCGTAAATTGTCTCTCTATTGTCTCTGCCATCCTCCAGAGGAGGAAACACTCCAAGGATAACGCAAATATCCTCCATTTACACACTACAGTGAGAAGCAACACACAGTGTATACATGAATGCTAGAATACATCATATAACTGGTGTTGCGAAATTCATGGATAAAGGGCTTGGAAGCAAGGCCCTTAACATCGAACAGAGCGTTTACTATTTCAAATGCACCCCTCAGAAAATTTCCTCTGCTGGGAATTGAGGCAGGCAACAGAGACTCGATTCGGAGTCGAAGTTTCGGCCTCGGCGACAATTTACACTCTCAGTGTTTTCATAATTGTCGTTCGTAAGCTGCGAAGCGAAGTAGGAATAATGGAGACACACTGGAATATTCGATGGCATTTCAAATATTCATTAGATCGTTCCTTAATAAAGTTATTTTCTCAGCAAGCAAAGGGGACTTATACTATTCAAATCGGAAGTTGTTTGAAAGTTTTCCGTTGTTGAAAGAAAGATTTGAACGGGATTCTAAGATGAGTTTGGTGAAGAGGTGATTTTGTTTTGTGAGAAAATACAATTTGAAGTTAGGTGTAATTTGCCTTTTGGTTTTGTTGACTTTTCGAATGTTCTTTTCGTTTTATTTCATACCTTTCTTCTTTAGAGTTTTGGCAACGATTGTTGTTTTTTTTTTCAGTTTACCAACGTAAAGCAGTTTTCGCACTTTTTCTATTCATTCCTCTGGTCTGAAACGGAATTAAAAACATCTTCTTTGTTACTGCAAGGCCTCCGCACCTTTGTTAGCTCAGGGTCTCCAGAACTTTAAATCCAACAGTCCTTAAGACTTTAGAGTTGCACTTTATCATTGTAAATATTATTATTATTTTTTTAGTTTTGTTCTCATGCTTCCTATACGTTTATATACTCACTGATAAAGAAATCGAAACACAAAATGCTGTAATAATTTGTTAAAGTGTGGATGAATGTTTTTTCATGTAAAGTTTTTTTATCAATAAATAATGTAGTCACTTTTTGCATTTTTTAAGTATTCCGGGATCGAAACCCTGACACAGCTTTTTCTAATTAATTACCGCAACTGTCACATTATGACTCTCAACTGCCTGTGCGCACCGCAACCCGCAACACACCGTTTACATGAACGCCGCCGCTGCGAGATAGCGCCACAACACCGCTTAAATTAACCCGTTAGCCGCAAAATGGCGCCGCACCCAACACCCTCAGCCGACAGCTCCCTTGTTTAATCTAAATGTTAAATCACTTCCTAATAGTCCGCTCTCCGAACCCTAACCTCTATTTACAACATAACCTAAATCGCAGCCTGTTAGCAACCCACCTGTACGCGGCCCCCCTTCAAAGCCCTCGCGGTCCCCGACGGTTAACCTCTCCAACAGCAGCCCTAATCAGAGCCCCCATTGCAACAGTTAACCTCTACGGCGTGTCAGAGCAGCCTTAGTTAGGGCCTCCGCAGTCCTATTTGCTTCGCCACGGTCCCTGAACACGGCCCCTTGTTCTCAGAACAAATGACACCCTCGATCCTGTCGTGGAGTGTACCCCAAATGTATCGCAGGCTAAGTGAATTTGAAACAGGTCGGATTATGGGTTTAAGGGAGGTAGGTTTTCATTTTGTGAAATCGCTAACCGCACGAACAGAAATCCAACTACGGTTATGGGTACTGGTCAAGCATGGTTTGATAATGCCCAAAATCGGAGAAGAGTAGACACCAGAAGTCGAAGGGGCACAAATGAAAATCAAGATCGATGTCTAAGACTTATGGCCTTTAAAGACCGATTTTCGACAACTCGAAATTTGGCTGATGAGTGGTTAGAAGAACAAGGCTATCCAAGGCTATCTTACATGTGTCCGTACGGTATACCACCGTATAAGCTCTGCAAGGGATAAACAAATCGACGTATTTGACATTTTTATGTGGAACCTTTTTTGTAATTTGGCATTGTAATATCTACATTTTTAAGATTTTTGAGACATTTTTGACGTTTTTGATATTTTTTGACATTATTGACTTTTTCACATGTGTCACTTTAGGTTATGTCGACATTTTGTCCATTTTTGTTATTGTTGTCATTTTTTCTAAGGTTTTATGTTTTCTTGATATTTCTTTTTTTCACTAATTTGAGTATTTGACATTTGTCTGTCGAATTTTTTGCCATTGTTATCAATTGTTTTCATTTTAGACACTTATATCGTTTGCTGTATATTTATATTTCATAGCTATTTATGAGATATATGACTCGTTGTTGATTAACCCGTTAAATAATGCAATACTCCCTAAATGACGATTCCTGTTTCTATACATACAAAGAAATGAATTAAGCTATTAAATAATAATGTGGTGAAAAATAGTCCTTTTGTTCCCCATCATATACGTGAATTAACAACTAAAATAGCAACTGAGTTTTTCTCATTTTAAAAGAATATACACCTATTTGAATTTCGGAGAAAATATGTTTCTCTAAAAATATTATAAATGCCCATGGCCCATTTTTGTTAAATCCGACGCCACCTGCAGCCTATTTGTTAATTTTCGCAAAATTTTATTTACTAGGACAGAAAAGCACATATACCAATTTTCACACTTGTATCATTTTTGGTTATTGATTTATTAGACAATTAATCAAAACAAAATATAGTCTGTTACAAATACAGTAAGTTCTTTATGAGTAAAAAATAATTTAAAATAGATCAGAGAGTACCCCCCCTACAAACATGCAACAGACAAACAAAATACTTCAGCTAAGGTACTTTAACATAATTAAATGTTTAATTAACTATAACCAGAACCACAGTTCTTTTTGTAACTTTGCCCTCCAATGTGGGGAAAATTTATCATAATACTGTTACCCACCAAATAGTCGTAGCAGCAGATATGTCACATTGTTGTCAACTCATTTAGTCCAAATTAACTAACTGTAGTTAATAAGTTTTGTAAATAATTACTGGATGAAAGTTAATGTTTGAGTAGTTATTTTTTGAAATTAGTCTTTAAGAGTTCTATAATTTAAGTTGTGTTTTCCTTGATTTTTGTTATATAAATCAGGTGTGGTATATTTGAGCAAACCAAATGAACACATCGTCATTAAATTCAATATAACGACCTAAAATTATTTTTTTTTTACATGTGTGGCTTGAATAAAGGGCAAAAATCGCAATCGCTTCAACTTCCAACCTCTTTGTATTATGCCATACTTATGAAAAATCCCGATGACAAATTGATTGACTGATTCCTCTCACATTATTCGAGGAAATGATTGACTTATCGGTATTTATTAGATCTTTTATAGGGGTGCGTGTCAAGAATAATACCGAGCAATGTCTAAAGCTCTCCCGAAAGGTATTTTTGCCGTCAGGGATTTAAATAAACTTCCCTCTTCTGGTGAACAGTGGCGTAGCAACCCGATATCTCTGGTTATGCTAAAAAACTGTTTAATACTTTAAATAAACACCCTCCTCTTTTTCCGAATGTCAAGTCTATGCTTATTGTTCTCTAAAGATTCTCTTTTGTTGACTCTAGATTTTCTTATTATGGTTTATGCTGGTCTATGTTTGGGTTTGTTTCAGTTCTTTCGATGTTTCCCGTTTTTATTCGATTATTATAATTTGCACTTAAATTACTCTCACACGATGTTTTTTATCTGTATAAGTAATAAATACAACACACTTGGTTATCTCTAATCAAATCTGCATGTTGTATAGTAGTGTCTTGGTATTCTATTTTCTAAATTTTCTGTGGATACGTCCATTATCATTTATCAAAATTTAATCCTCATCGTAACCTCGAGGGATGATTTTTAAAGCCCTAGTATTTAAAATTAGTAGAATAGGTCAAAGTATGAATCAGGTTCAGATTGTTTATATTTCTGTTAATAAAAAAAATATTATACTGCAATATATCCCATGCAGCTGTATTTATTGCTCTTAAATATTATCAAAGTAAGAAACATCCTCTATATATCCACTTCTACCTTTAACACATTTCTATTTCACCATCTATTGTCTTGAAGCCTTCCTTTGTGTCCAAGTTATCTGGTGTTTTCAACTCCTGGAGGATACTAAATTCCCCTATTTTCCATTATTCTACTGCATATTCTTGTTACTCCTAAGTACTAAGTATAATAGTAAATCTTTGATACCGTCATTCTTATAATACGCCTGCCCCTTAGTGTCCTTTCTAACAATTTTAACGGCGTTATTTAAAGCATCCTTTATTCTTCCCATCAGCTTTTCGGGAATAATACAACACTTGTCAAAAATTACAATGTTTAACAACATTGTCAAACATTTTAAAATATTTTGCGCTGACTGGCCTTTCCTTGTTTACTTCATCCTTTATTTTAGACATTGGTGGCTAAAGCTGTATATCAAACCTCCGATATTGTTGCGATTCCAATTACACTGCTCCAACAAAGATATTCTATTTTTAACTTGTTTTATGACAAATATGTGGTCTTCTTGACCTTTCAGAATTTTTAATTATATTTGCTACCGCATTATATGAAATGACATTTTTCGATAACTACCATATTCTTTGGCATCTTCTCCCTAAATCATTTCTCGTTTTGTCTTCTTCCGCATTTTTGTTACTTTTTAAAAATAGTTTGCCATATTCTTCATGTTCCTTCACCCCTTTCTTTTTTTTTATTTAGACCTCTACACAGATCGTTTCAGTTTTCCTTCTGCAGACCAATTTTCATTATTGTTTTTCCATTGCCTTTACTCTCCTGTATTTGTGATAAAAATTAGTATTTCGCTTAATTTTTATTCTAAATGTTGTCTCCCTTTCTTCCTTTTTATTCCTTTCCATAATTTTTTAGGATTCTCTATCAAACCACCAGTATTTGCCTCTTTCCTCTCAAGTAGTTTTGGCATTCGCTGATCATTTAGTTTTACTAAATCCTTTCTTGTCCATCTTCCCTTTTTTACATCTCTTTTAGCTGATCTTGTTTCATTTCGGTTTTAATGTTAAGTGATCACTGTCTGTATCAGCTGCCCTGTAGCTTCCTTTCTATCTTTATATCTATCTATATAGACTTGGCTCTGCATTTTTTCAAGATTTTGGTTATTTTAATTTGTAGTTCTTAAATGACCTACACAACACTAAATCAGTTTTCAATGGTCAACATTGTTTAGAATGTCTCAAACATCAAAACAACACTAAGAGAAATCTCCTTGCCTCCTGCACTGTTCAACAGGCAGAATAATAGCGTCGGAGCTTTTGTTGCGTCTCTATGAAGGGTCCGGAATCGCAAAGACGGGAACGCATTTCCATATGTGACAGGGGTGAATACTTTCACTTTCTTTTCCGTCTTATTTTTATGGAATATCATTACATTTCTATATGCAAGAAGAAGAATATATCTGTGCGTTTTATCTGACGTTAAAAAGAGCTTTTTAGAACTTACTACCGAAAAAAATATTCCATTTTCCTTTGATGGCACATACGAACATATAAGGGCAACTTCGGTTCGTATTGGGAAAACGTATAAAGGAATAAATTTAATCGCTGATATGTAATTTATTAAAATGTGGATGGGAAAAGGTTATTAAGCGAAGTGCGTTCTATCGGAAGATTTTTTGAACGGAAAATTCGCTTTTCTTTCTAACCAATTGAACTAAAAAATTCTTTTCAGGATGCTTGCGAAATTGTGAAGTAGCTGCTAAAGTATTTCTACTACTTACAAATATTTATAATTTAACATTTGGGACTACAATCACAGAAGAGAAACAATTAACTTTAAAAGTAGTCATTATAGCTACTCATTTTAACATAGTTACCACTCTATGCAACAATAAAGTTAAAATAGACAAAAATAGCATTATTAGTTGTACAATTTTTCTACAGGAATCATTATGTATTAAAAATCTAGTACCTAGTTTCTAGAACACAAAAATATCTGTTGGAAGTACATTATCAAAATCTTATCCTATTAATCAATCTTTTTAAGACTCACTCCATATTAAGTAATAAAACTGAACTAAATGAACAAATGAAATAATTACCTACAGTAATCTTTAAAATAAGAAATAAAATAAGGCCAAACAACTTTTTTTCTTGATCAGTTATTGTAAGTAATGAATCGATTCCCAAATATTCGAAATTATTCGAAACCTATTGGGTTAGGTTTTCTGGTATATCTTTATACTTGATTTCCCATAGTTTCTTAATCCCTTCACAGGTTCATACGATTTTTTAATTTTACAAAACAGTGACTTTTCCTTCCGGCTAAAAGTAAATTGAACCTTTGCGAACACAAAAACGTTAATAGTGCCAGATAAGGCAAATAAGAAGGATGATCTGACATGGCCAGAAACATCTTGTTCCACCCGTGTCGGCCGATAAGTAATCCTGATCTAAAGTACATATATTTTTTTCACGGTTAAAGCGAGATTTTCGGATTCATTCACAAATTCTGCAACAATCTCAGGACATCAATGTAGATTAACAGTTTGACTCATGTAACCAGCAAAATAAAAACAGATCTTATACAAACGAATGTAATTTATATTTTTTGTCAAACCCACTGTAATATTACAAAAACAGATCTTTTACTTCTTATTACCATACAGATCTTTGAATGAAGTATAACTATTTTCCTACATAATAATAATATTAAGAAAGTTTTCAATACGATTCCTATTTAAGTAGACACACTGTATATACAGACGAAATAAGAACCTCAAACTTTTTTGAAATCGGTTAATTAATTTTCTATTAATTTCATCCTATTTTCAATTAATTAATTCTACAATGTAAGTAGAATTGGAGTAACGATAATTACAATCAGTTATAAAACATTTAAAAAAACATAACCGACTTCCATCTATAACTAAAAAGCTGAAAATAATTATAACAAAATACAACTCTATCAAATAAATAACACACTCAATGTTGTTAGGTACCTACCCAGGAAGTAAAAAATGTAAACATTAAAAGGTGCTCATTCTGTACAACTTAATTACCTACCAATCTAGTATATTTTGAAGTCGGTGCCAAGCAAATCTAAAATCCTGCATTGCGTATTTATCTACTACTTCATCAAACTTAGTTGTTGCTACCTATATGCTTGAGACGTACATAGAAAATTTTCAAATTTGCAATTAAAACTTCCAGTGCCTACAATTCCCGCACTATTATGTTGGAATTAAAATAATTATGAGGAAATGTCCGTTATGTCACTTCGATGAAATTTTTAAAAGGAATATTGGAATTTTCCCCTATATTCTGCAAAATGGCAAGTTCCACGTCGCACAAAAGTATATGAGATCACCTAGGGATCTTCCTTAATAGATTAAACGTTAAAAAACTATACACATCCATGAGGAGTTTTCGAAAGATCGACCAATATGTAAGGGATATTGGTCGATTTCCATAGACGCATGTGTTGATTCACAAATTTCATCACTTTACCAGTAGAATTCTTTTCCCAAATTTGAAGTTTCATCAATCCGGATATATATACTCTATTAAACAAGAACAAATTCATTCAAAACGGTTCACCACAGGAGAAGATATCAGGTAACATAAATACAAAAAAAAAATACGCGACGAATTGATAACCACCTCCTTTTTGGAAGTTGGTTAAAAATTGGTGGCCTCACCAAATTTGATGGTCTTATATATATGAACCCTTCTTTTCCAATTATTTCGGTCCAACGCCTGCTTCTTCCAGTCCCTGTTTCCCACTTCCTCCAGATTCTTTACCACTTGAAGAAGTGGTAAATTGTTGGAGGTAAAAATTTTTCCCTAGATCTTCCCCTTCTTCTTTTTACCCCCTCACTTCCAAATAGAACTTTTTTTACCCATCATTTGTCGGGCATTCTTGCAATGTGTCTTAACCATCTAGCTCTTTGTATTCTCACCTCCAGAACAATACTTGTTTTTTTGTATAACTCCTCAATTTCCTTATATTCTGGAAAAAAATATAGGATAATTTTAGTATCTACCTTGAAAGAAAACAATGTAAACAACTCATGGAAAACCTTCTTCGTCAAATTATTGAAGATGATATCTGTGTAAGCACGACTTATCTGTGGCGTCTATAATTTTTTTCCAGGGAAAATACTTGTGGTATTCTTCATTTAATTGTTGAAATAATTTTAAACTGTTAACATTATGCACTTTGTGAATTATGGACTATGTTCGCTAACAACGCACTACAAAACGGTAAATCTTCATCAGAGAGTGTTTTAATATCACTGATTAAAGACGCGACATAAACCGTGATGTCATGATATTATATGGAAGCGTAATTACAGCAACAAAAAATGTACAGAGCAAAACAAATGCAATTTCGATGCAAATTAATTATTTTTCTTTGCGTTTAATGTTTATTAATATCAAACAAAAACAAAAACGCCTTCCAGAATATAACATTGTTTTCCATTTGATGTTTTTTTTGGTTAGTTAGCGTCCAAAGCTTGGTTTTACTTTCTGAATAATGCATTGCTACTAAAACTCGATATTCCTGTTACTACCACTTACATCACTTTATTGCTTTTTCAGTTTATCAACTTTCATATTGATTATTACTGTCATAGAAATTGATCAGAATAAATTCACCGTCTACTGAACACGTGTGTATAGTTTTCCATTGTTCTAGAACATTCTAGAAAGAAACAAAAATTTTTTGAATTTTTAGATATTCCCTATACCTTAACTGTTCATACTTTTTCAAAATACAGCCTTAAATTCATTATTTAAATCTTTTTTTTTTAACCAAATTAGCAGTAATTTTTGTATCTAGTATTCAACGTTTTTATCTCCAGTCTAGGAATGTATTTGTTTTGGGTTGGTTGTTCTATGTATTCTTCTCAGTTAAAGTTATTATTATTTTTGTTGAATTAAATTTGTTAAAAATTAGTTGGTTGTAGGAAACAAAATATCAAAAATTTTTAAAATCTGTCAGAAGGCGGATTGCAAAATAATCTGGGAAAAATATTGAAGCGATTTTAACTAAATTTAGTAGGTTGTTATACATTAATATTTATTTTACTATTATATTTTTTGTTTCTGAAAATCTTAAGGGTAACTTAAGTATTTCCTAGCAAGCCAATAGAAGGAAAAATTATTAACTTTTTTTGTTGATTTATGCTTTTTTTTCAACAACTCAATTTCAGTTTAACCTTGTAGAGAATTTATTTGCAAGATTTCGAAATTAGAAACAGTGAAAACGGTCTTTTTTGTCGATTTTTTCCGATTTTAATTTTCATAACTTTTGTAAGTTACGTCAATCGAAATCCGGAGGAATTCCAGCAAAAATCGAGACTATACAGGGTGAGTTTTTTTGATGATGAGTATGGGGATCTCGGAAACTAGCGTAGATAGAGCAATGGTTAAATTGGGAAAGATTTGCAGTTTTACTGGCCCAATTTAATGACACTTTCGGAAGTCATGGCTTACTAAATATTTGGAAAAAACGAAATTCTGTCCATTTGCGTGACAGCTCTCGTTTTCGAGATATGACACAAACTTATCTTTTTTTGAATGGAAACCGTAGTTGGCTATGACCTCAAGAAATCGGACATTTTTAAAGCTTTTCAACGATATAATACTCGATATAGTTATTCATAAAAATAACGGAGTTATGGATGCTTTTCTCTCTTATTTTCACTTTTAATGTAGTTAGCCATGAAATAGATTGATTTATCAATAACTATTCCAAAAAACATTGAACGATTTTTTTATTAGGTATATCAGATATAACAAAAAAATTAAATAAATATGTACTTACTAAAAACTTAAGAAATTAAAGTACATAATAATGGTTACAATTTATGTTCGAAAAGTCCACCATTGTTATTTAGACAAAAAATGCATCTTTTTAAGATTGACCTTACCGCTTTCCTCACAGATCGCCTCTCAATTTCTTCAATTGCTTGTAATAACGCCTCCCTTAGGTCACCAACTGTCTCATTCTTTCTTTTGTTTACTTTGTTTTTTAGCGCACTCCATAAATAGAAGTCTATAACTGCCAAATCGGGAGACGTGGGCTACTTCTTCCAATCCAAGAGTTTGGATAGATATTATCTAAGTGTCTTACTAATAACGACTAATGAGCAGGTGCTCCATCATGTTGAAATCACTCAATGTCTAAACGAGGTCTCAAATTCAAATTATGCAATATGTCTTGAAAAGTGTATTGCAAGAAATGCAAGTAGCATTCCCCAGTAAGTGATTCGTCATAGATAAAAGGCCCCAGAATAGTAGACCCTATGATACCACACCAAACATTAAAACAAAATTTTATCTGGGGTCGTCTTTGTTCTACATGGAAAGGGTTTTGTTTGGCTCAGATATGCTCATTGTGTCTATTGAACATATCGCAGTTAGTAAATCTAGTTCATCTGACCATAACACCTTTAATGGAAACTGTGGATTGTCAAGGCACATGTCTCTAAACCATGTACAAAACAAAATACGTCGATGTTCGTCACCAGCATGCAAAGTCTGAGAAACTGAAAGTTTGTACGGGTGGAACTTGTGCGCTTTCAGTACCTTAACTACAGTTCGTTTAGATGTGGCAGCTTCTGCCGCAATCTCTCGAGTTGATGTAGATGGATTTTGATTTACCATTGGCAAAACATTTATTTGTGCTGTTTCGTTAATTTGATTACGTTCCTTTGGTGGTTAAGTAAAAGATCCATATCTGCTTAAACTATCGTAAAGCCTCTTAAATGTACATAGAGCAAGTTGACGACGATTAAAATATCTATGAAAGTATTCCTCAGCTGCACGAACTGAATTTTTATGGCATATGATATAACATTCTACCATATTCAGTTTTTCTTCGTTAGAATATTTCATTTTAACAAGATAACTTGTCAATATCGACTGTCAGTTCAGCACTACTAATGGAATTACTCTCAAATGAGGAAACGTCAAAGTGAAAACAATCTTTTTCATGGCTATCTACGTTAAAAGTGAAAATAAGAGAGAAAAGCATCCATAACTCCATTATTTTTATGAATAACTATATCGAGTACCTATTATATCGTTGAAAATCTCTAAAAATGTCCGATTTTTTGAGATGATAGCCAACTATGGTTTACATTCAAAAAAATGACAATCATATTTGGGATACAATTCCCTTCAATTTCGATTTTTACATTTTTATTTTAAAATCAAAGACAAATGAGCTAGAGGGATTTGACTAAATCGACAGAATTTCGTTTTCCCAAATATCTAGTAAGCCATTACTTTTTACAAAAATCCGAAAGTGTCATTAAATTGGGCTAGTAAAACTGAACATTTTTCCCAGTTTAACCATTGCTCTATCTCCGCTAGTTTCCGAGATCCCCATACTGATCTTCAAAAAAACTCACCCTGTATATAATATTGGAAGCTAGATATATTTTGCAGGATATTACTGTTTATTCTGGGCATCATAATCCTCTTCTATTTAAATTAACAGATTTGAACAACGCCCTGATTACATAAAAAATAATTACTCCGTTATCTGTGATGCATTCAAAGATACGACAATTATCATTTTATATATTGATCGATAAACTTACGTAAAGTTTCAAGAATCAAACACCAATCTGCCACACCATAATCTGATTTGTACTACAAAGAGCATTACAGCTGACAAAAATCCTTACAAGTACGATTACGCCAACTAATTTGCCGTAAATTTCGTTGCTTACAAATTGACATAAATCTTTTACTTACAGCTTCCAACGGTTCAGATAGAATTTCGCTGCTCTCATGAAATTAAGGTTTCATTTTTCGGTCTTATGGCACTTCGACGGGAAAGTCCTCTACCAATAACGAGCAATTAGTTGAAATGAAAAGCGCATAATCCTGAAATAATGACGCACGTATCCGCAATAAATTAAATCCAGGAAAATCTGACCAAATTAGTCCAGTGGTGGTGAGGCAACTGACTGAAATAGTTAAATGGTTTAAATATTTAACGAATATGTGATAAACTGCTCAAAGAAAAACCCTGAATAGTCTATAAATTATAAAAATTGAATTCCATTCATAAACTGTGTTATCTTAAAAAGTGTAGCTACCAAATAACAATGCTACTCTTATAAAACTATGTATAATAATAAAATACATATTTGTTTTTTTTAATAACTGGAGTAGCCAAAAAAATAGCTATATTCAAAACGTATTTCAAACAATTTTTTATCAACATGTTCCGTTTTTCTATCTATAAACACCTGCAACTCAGTTTTCCAATGTTGAAAGCAATGCTGCAGGGCATCAAGTGTCACCTTCTTTAATATTCGTGCAGTTTTGCGTTCACTTCTAGAGCCAAAATTTTTTCCTTCCCAGCACTGTTCATTTTTGGAGTAGCTAGAAATGTCTTGGAACGAGATCTAATTAGTATCGTGGATGCTCAAGCATTGTGCATTATGTGCCCGCTCTTTGTCAGGGTGCAGAATCTATGAGGTAATGTCTATTTTTTTCTTCCTCAGTCAACATTCTAGTAAGATAAACAATTTGTTTTTGTTTCTGATTGTTTAGACTGTCCCTAAATCTTAACTGTTCGGACTTTTTCAATACACTTAGCCATAAATTTATCACTAAATTTTGTACCTACTTTTCAAAGTTTTTATCTCTGGTAAGGGAGACATTTTTTTGTGATGGTTGTTGTGTGAAATCTTCTCACTTGAAAGTATTATTATTGGTACAGCGTAAGCTAGAGTCTTCCGTCCTTGTCAGTACTTCCAAGCTATATTTGTAAACTTAACTTTGTTGTAAATTTTTGTAGGAAACACAATGTTAACAATTTTTAAAAAATGTAAGGCCACCCAAATTATCCAATCTAAATCAAAATCAATGTACTATTCATTTTTCAGGCTTTACAGTTGAGAAAATTTCACTTGTTTGAGTGAAAGTTGGATTGCAAAATAATCGACT
The DNA here is from genome assembly GCA_034190945.1 of Octodonta nipae. Lineage (NCBI taxonomy): Eukaryota > Metazoa > Arthropoda > Insecta > Coleoptera > Chrysomelidae > Octodonta > Octodonta nipae. The sequence continues at coordinate 11,345,100 of CM067223.1, forward strand.
TTAACTAAATTCAGTGAAGTTGTTTTTCTTTGGGAAATATTAAGGTCCTAACGGCAATCTAAGTATTCTAAAACAATGCAATGGATAAATGTTTTTACACTTTTTTTGTTGGTTTATGCATTTTTTCATTAAGGTTATTGTATTTCAGTGTTTTACTGCAATTTAATCTCAGAAAATTAAAAAATATATAACAAAAAAGTTTAAAAATCTTCCTGATTTATTCGAACTTTTAATTTGGCATTTGGAAATGAGTGTCAGTCACTTTGAACATCTTCTCACCTCGCTCTTGTGTTTTCATATTTCGTTTATTTTTACATTGCTGTTTAATATATTCGTTTTTTTTTATTTTTTTTTAATTGGTTTTCCTTTACTCGCAACAGCTATGGTGAAGGATTCTTTTTTTTTATCTATAAACAGCTGCAACCCAGTTTTCCACTGTTGAAAGCAGTGCTGCAGGGCATCAAGTGTCACCTTATTTAATATTCGTGCAGTTTTGGGTTCACTTCTAGAGAAATTTTTTTTTCCTTCCCAGCACTGTTCATTTTTGGAGTAGGTGTCTTGGAACGAAATCTAGTTAGTATCGCAGACGCTCAAGCATTGTGCGTTATGTGCCCGCTCTTTGCCAGGGTGCAGAATCCATGAGGTAATGTCTATTTTTTTCTTCCTCAGTCATTGTCTAAGCTTTGTCAGGACGTCAGTGTAACATTTCTGATTTACTGTTTGATCTTAAGGTTTCTCAATCACGACCCTTAATCGAAAACAGCAATGAGCATGACCTTTATTGTCCACTTGCTCATTCGAGCGTGTTTGTTTCTCCATAATGTGTGAGTCTTCCACTGCTTGCAATAATGCTTTGTCTCAGAGTCAAACTAAAAAAAATCTATTACCACTGAGCTCAGACAACTGAGCTTCCTTGTAGTCTACAGATGTATATCAAACAACAGCATATTTATAATAAATACTTGAATTAAATTTGGATTAACAATATCTGAAAAGAAGACTAACTCCAATACATTGAACTAGAAGAAAGAATAATGCAAGCAGATATAAAAGTAAAGAAAACTAAAGAAATTGTGACTTTCACACGAATTGTGGAAACATATCTGGTATAATTTCTCTAGTATTAACTTAAATTCTCTGTTTTCTCTTCCAAATTGGTTGGTCAGTTTACTTATATTTTGCCGTTTACAAGTCTAGTCATATACATTGATTCCATACTTCTTCCTCGTCACATTATAACCAAAAAGTTAGATTCCTAAACTAGAGTTTTATTGTGTATGGGTCCATATAATAATAAATTATGAGTCATGGACCCCTATTATACAACAATGTTCACAAATTTGAAAATCCAGGATTTTCGGGGAAACTAGCACATAGAAGTTCCGAATCTGGAGCCGTTCCATGTAATTGCTGTTACCCGTAATTCCTAGGTTAGAATGTCACGATGAAATTTTCAGGTTAACTTCACCTGTCAGAGATATTGAATACTCTCTTTGAGGTGTCACTGTTTTGTACGCAATGACACCTTGAAGAGAGTATTCAATATCTCACACGTGAAGCTAACCTGAAAATTTCATCGTGACATTCTAACCTAGGAATTACGGGTAACAGCAATTACATGGAACGGCTCCAGATTCGGAACCTCTATGTGCTAGTTTCCCTGAAAATACTAGAAGTCGGTTTTTACAACTCGGGTGTACAAATTTTACGAAATCTATCAAATACATAAAGAAGTGTTCGAGAGGACATTCAAATGTGGAAAGCGCAACTGATGAAGGTTTCCTACCCAGAAACAATATATATTATATATATATTGTCTTGCTTACAAAACAGTGACAACTCGAATAGAGTAATGTTCACAAATGTTCGAGTTTACGAAATGTCGTTTTTATGTTCATTTATGCGTTATATTTAGAGTCTCAGAAGTTTCTCCAATATAATATTAGATTCACAAGGAATATTATAGATGCTTTTTTGAATTTGAGTTGTGCTTTTTCGGGACTTATTTTTCACATTTATTGACTCTGGTTAATCTCGTCTTTGACTGTTAAAATCAAGAATAGTCTTTTAGTCTAAGTAGAGTTTTTGCAAATTGTCTTTCTAATAAAGATACTGTGTTCAGCATTAAAATGTCTACGAAAAGCATTTTGTTATTACTTTTCAATTTCTGTTTTAAATTGTATAGTTGATTCTTTGTTACTCACCTGGTGTTATAATTCGCTTAACTCTTCAAGATTGTTTTTTCAAATAAAGTATGTGCGTTAAAATTAAAGCGACCAAATGAAGATTTATTTTCTCTTGAAAAAAATATGAATTGTTTAAATTGTTCCTTAAGAATTGTACTTAATGCAAGATCCAGGTTTGAGTCAATTTCTATATCAAAATCTTGGTCGAAGTCATCATTTAGTTTTTTTTAGTGTGTCAATACTTGTATTGCCTTTCCGGAAATTATTCATTGTCAATAAAAAATAATCTTACAGGTACAAAAACTGTAAAACCATTCAAATAAAGCACGCCGAAAAAAATTAGTATACCCGCAAATACGAATCATGGGTAAATACAATTTCGAATCCATTCCGTAATTAGAAATTATAAACGTTAACGTACCAGAAGCAGCTAAAGAAACATCGAGAACAACTATGAAGGTATAAAGGCGGTTGACGGTTTGTAGGCGACAAATTGAGTAGATAGCAGGTTAGCGATTACATGTTCGGGTATGAAATATTGTTGTTGATTTAAATATTTGTATAAGTCGAATGTATTGTGATTTATTTTGGTACACACAAGCTATTTATATTGAGTGTAAAAATGTGTAGTAAACCCACAGAAAATTTAGAAAAGTACTTTTGAATAAAATAAATTTGCCGTTTATTTCCAAAAATTCATATAGATACTCGTCCGTTACAATATCGTGTACACTCCACCTCTGCTGTAATGGGCTGCAAACAAAAAATGCGAAATTCGACACGTGAGACGCGACATCGATGTCACGCTGCCGAATATACGAATCAAGAATTAGGAATTCGATGCCGAACACATGACGGCGGCTGATGAGCCCCGCTGATGAGGCCCTCGCGTGGGGACCGTCGCAATAGCGGGGGTGGATTTCGAATGTGGTGAAGGGGGACGGCAATTAGCATGAGTACCGGGAATTCCGACGGAAGCAGGGATTCTGATGCACGCCCGACATCAATCGAAATATCATTTATGGTTACAAACGATCGAGAGATCGGATTTTAAATGTTTTCAAGATGAATTATTCTAAACATGACATAACTGCTAGTGCAATAAAAGTTTTGATAACTTAAACTGCATTCTGGAAAGGAATGTCACGAAGGGATACCAGTAATTTGCTATCCCGAGAAAATAGAGAATGTATGTTGATATTTCTAAATAAATAAATAGAAGTAAATCTAAAGGAAAGTTTATGGATTTGGAATACCATCAAATTCTAAATGTTCCTAGACCACAGACTGTATAACTCAGCAAAATCAGCACTTGCACAATATTTGTGCGGTTCACCACTTTTGAGCAAACTTGGTTCTTTGCAAATGCGAAGTATTCTATAGCAAGTAGATAAATTAATACTATCGCTGAGCTGTACAAAGATCGTGTCAGTGCTGGCATCTGCTGAGTCTCTAGAATCTGTGGTATACCAGGATCAAAATTTGATGATTTCCTGAATCCACAAACTCTCCTGTATATTTACTTCTATTAGAAAGACAATTTTCTGACTTGGTCTCATGGTTTCTCCATGACTGAAAATGACTAAAAGAAGTCGAAACTACCTAAACAAATCCTGTTTTCGGACCAAAAAATATATTTACTCTTTTAAGAGATCCTCCAGTCTGGTACAAAGTTGTACGAATTTTGTAGTATGGGATCCCAAAAGTGGTACCATACCTGCACACTTTGTTACTCGTGATTGAGTAAAGCGGGTCATTGGATTCACTTTAATCATGTGTATTAAAATAAATGTCCCATTTTAGATTTAGACCTTTCTGGTCTCGCCAATTAGACGAATTGTGAAGTACTGGGAATATTCATAAGGCGTAAGTAAAACGAACCAGACTTGGCGTTGAAATGTCTCTACAACAGATCTAGACACTCAGCACCTTTGACGCCACTTTTGATATCATAATAACTAGAAAACTATTTAACTAAACTCTAAATAAACATAAAAAAATGTCGTATATTTTCATAAATGTTAAAAATATCGAATACGTAGAAATAACAAAATTGGTACAAAGTGTTAAAACTACCAAAAAATTTGAAAAAACCTTCAGAATGTAAAAAAACACCAAAAATGTCAAAAAACATTTAAAAATATCAAAAAATGGTAATATCAAAAAACCTCCAGGATGTCAGAAAATAACAAAAAATTGCGAACATGTCAAAAAATCACACAAAATGTCAGCAAACAGCATAAAATGTTAAATGTGACAAAAACGTAAAAAATGTCGGAAATGTTAAAAAGTCTAAAAATGTCAGAAAATTGAAATGGAGGATGTCAAAAAACAAAAAAATGTTTAAAAAAGTCAAAAACAATCACAAAAAATGTCAGAAATCAGCATAAAATGTCAAACAAATAACAAAAATGGTACAAAGTGTTCAAACTGTCAAAAAATTAGAAATTTCAAAAAACCTTGAGAATGTAAAAAACACCAAAAATGTCAAAAAGTAAAAAAAAACACTAAAAATGTCGGAAACAGCATAAAAGTCAACTATGTCAAAAAACGTCAAAAATGTCAAAAAATTTGAAATATCAAAATATCTCCAGACTGTCAGAAAATGCCAAAAAATTGCGAACATGTCAAAAAATCACAAAAAATATCAGAAAATAGCATACAATGTCAAATATGTCAAAAAATAGTCGAAAATGTTACAAAGTGTTAAAAACTCTAAAAATTTCAAAAATTGGAAATTCTTGAGGATGTCAACAAACACTAAAAAATTAAAAAGTCAAAATCACAAAAAATGTCGGCAAACAGCATAAACTGTTAAATGTGACAAAAATGTCGAAAATGCTAAAAACTGTTAAAAAGACTAAAAATGTCTAAAAACAAATCGCAGGATGTCAAAAATACCTAAAAATGTCAAAACACCAAAAAAATGTCAAAAAAGCCAAAAACAATCACAAAAAAGTGTTTGAAACAGCATAAATGTCAACTATTGCAAAAAACGTCAAAATTAACAAAAAAAAACGTCAAAAATATTATATATATATATATATATAATATATATCCCCAAGATGTCAAAAAATGCCAAAAATGTGAATAATACCAAAAAATTTCAAAACTGTTGAAAATGCCAAGGAAACAGTAAGATATGGAGACTTTACTATATGAAAACAATTACTGGCGTATAGCAAAGAATATTAGTTGATTACTCAAATATAAGGTACCTTATGCATGTGAAATCTAACGAACTTCAACCTTGAGGTACAATTTGTCCATGTTATCGGCTTTTTGTAACTAATTAGACTGTTCAAATTTAAGAAATTATAGTTTTAGATATTTTAGAATGTTGTATGTTCTTAAAAATAAATTCCGGGATCATCTACAGAACTTGGCTGCTATTTAGATATTCATTCTTTTGACGACGAATCGACAACCACGTATTTTTTAATTATGAACTTGGTTTTCCTTCTTCACATTTATAGTTTTTATTTGTTTATGTTGTTTATTTATTTATTTATAATTTTCTCTGCACAGTTTAAGTAGAAAGACCTGAATACAGTTATTATCACAAAACTAAGGGACATTTTTGCTGTTAATATAGAAAACCATAATACGTTCCTGTATTTATGCCGGAAATAAATCCCGATGACATCGAAGAGTGTACAAGGATCATCCCCAGATTTCTGAAATGACGCTGCATCGGCGATTTATTATTCCAGAAGGGGAGAAACACTGACTCCCCGTGACAGTTTTATGTGTCCCTTTCACTGACATATTTATACATTATACATATTTTCCTACAGGAAGAGAGGAGTATTGTGTTTTTTTCCAGAGAAATTAAATTGTGCGAACACGACACGCCGAGACAAGGATTTCATCGGAATAAATAAATATTTTAATTATCCCGTCGGTGAATTTTTTATTTTTAATTAAACGTGGATTTTTTTTATATTCCGCAGTTAATGGAAGACGCTGTCTTGTTCGTTTCGAGACACGAGACTGCACAACAAGTACAAGATATTAAAACACATAATTTGTTAACCTTTTGCAAGAGAGGCCGATCCTACGTTACGAGGATGATGATCGTACTTTTGCCCATAATATCCCGGCATTACTTACTTCATGACAAGGGGTCTTTAACGTTGTCTTTCGCTAACAGTAACTGACTTGACGGTTGAAGAAGAATTATTTACGATATACTGGAGAATGTGGATAAAAATTCGTATAACGTTTGTAAACAATTTTTGTATGCAAATAGGCAATTTCGTTTCACTTTGAGAATATTTTAATACAGTATGGAAAACTTACGCGAATAATTTTAAATGAGAGTCAATATTACAAAATTTGATTCAGGAACTCTGTGAACTATGTTATATTTGACGGTTTCCTTTCTTCTTCTTCGTTTTCAATGGTGCCTCACTTAGAATCGCAGTAGTCTTTCGATGTTATACACGAAATACAAGTGCAGAAATTATTTTGATTGATTTTTGATAATATTGTATGTCTGGTAAATAAAAATAAGGTTTTTTCCTAGGTTCTTCCCTTATGATTTTAATGGGATCACTGAATCAACAAAGTTCTGTGGTCGCATTTTTCTTATAAGAAAGTCTCACCTAGGAACGCCACATAAAATTCTGAGGATTTCCCTTTCAAATTCTACCAATTTGAAAGGAACTTTATGATTATATGATCTTTAGAAGTTTCTGTGCTACACTGTATATTACAAATAAACGTTACGTCAGAAATCAAATACGAGGGCTGCCTTTTATATTTCGGGATTGGACAACCCTAGTGTTGCAATCTGACAACTGACAGCTCTATCAAGTTTCATTTTTGAGGTATGACAGAAAGTTTTGACTGACATGTGTTGTTTACTCTTAAAGGATTATCTCGTCAAAAAATGGTAAATCGTGAACATTTTTGGATTATTTTTTACAACTTTCATGGATTAAGTCAGCAAGAGTGAGGAACTTATATTTTTGGCGATGAAACTCCATCAAGGACCACAGGTTATCGATGGTATGGTGAATTTAATCGAGGTCGTTTTGACATTTCGTACGTCCAAAAACAGTTTTCATGTGCTATGTGTTGTTTACAGTATACATTCAATATTAACTTAAATTTGTTCGCGTTGGATTTATCTCGTCCAAAAAATGGAATTAAATCGTGAACATTTTCGTGTGATTATTTTTTACAACTTTCGCCGTGGATTAAGTCATCAATTTTTTTGACAGATAACCAAATAGCTTGTCCTTTCTACTATTTTTTTCTATTTAGTTATGGAGTTGTTCACATGAAATTTTTAATACAAAAGTGACAAACTGCACCTATCAAATTTTCGTTTAAAATATATATCTCAAAAACCATAAATTTTAGATATAGGCGAAAGTTAATAATATATAAAAAAAAATATTTAAAATAACAATACTATTTTTCATTTCCGGTATGACCGAAAATGGCAAATTATTATCCTTAAATTCCCCATTAAATATAATACACATATACCAACTTTTATAAAAAGTTTTCGAGTGGTTTTCAATATACAAATATTTTCCAGTTTTCAAGATTCCGAGAACTTTTAGTACTTTTCGTTGTTCTTCAAACGTTAAAAAATGCGGTCTGGGTTTTCGCAAGTTTCAGGATCCGAATCTACATTTAGATATTGTTTGGATTAGAGCAAATTTTGTGTTCTCATCGTTTTGGAATCCTACCAACTGCCCCAATTATTGCATGGTTGCTAAAAAACCTACTTTTGAATCAAACTTTTTGACAAAATAATTATTATTAAAACGTCAACCATAAAATTATGTTATTTTTCTTCAAGACTGAATTTCCAGCATTCGTTTTAACAGGTTTTTATTTGAGTAGCCTGTACGTGTGTATGTATCTTTCAATGCAAAGAAATTTTCAACAACTTCAAGAAGTCTGATTTTTTTGAAAATTTGCACACCAGAATTATGAGGGTAAAAAAATGTCTAATATTTGTCAAATTAACGAACTCTTTCGATGAAATTTTGGGGATTAAATGTATACCATTTCTAGAATGACTGATATTAATATCTTTTTCTATAAAAATTAAGTTTAAAACAGACTAAAAAACATGGCTCAATAGCAAACATATCTCAAAAGTATAAAATAAATGATATTTTAAATTCACCTTTATAAAGTTATTTAATAGCGATAGAGTTCACTAACGCAGTATGGTCAACTGATTTTTAGTAAGTTTAAAATAAGAAAAAAGAGATTGACTAAAAATATGTTTTACAAAAGTATGGGATGATTGCTTCTATATTTTTATAATTAGCTCTACTTTTACAAATAAATATATATAACATTTGATATCAAGCATCCTATGTTTTTTTACAATATAATGATTTTTATCAACCACTTCATTCTTATCTTATATCTTAATAGTAAAGAATATTTATTACTTTTTCTTCAGCTTTCCATAAAACCGTGATTTTTTACTTTTTTTAAACTACAATTTATTCACCCAACAAAATCCCGCTACTCAGATACCTATCTTTCCTATTATTTCATTTAAAAGCATCTCGAACACCATTTCGTTACAAAACACACCTTATCTAAAAGATTTTCACGAAATATTTAGCTCGTGAGCCGGATTTTTTCATCGTGGCTTCGCTAAGTATGTCCTGGCTCGGTTTAAAATTTATTCAAACACGCTTCCACATGTTTTACCTGTACATATACATACCCCGTACCAAAACGGAATATACGGCTAGGTGTCGCTGGAGTAACCGCACCACACCGTGTGCACTTAAATCTAGTGGAGGTTTTTTTATTCCACCATCCTACAAAATTATATGCACATACTCGGGCCGATATGTGGCGAGACGACCGACGATGTTTTGTGGTCTTTTGGTTTGGTTTTATAACTAGGAGAACGTACACGACGAGGGTGCATGTCAGGCTGCATTATTCTGCATCCGTTGCATTATTATATGCGTTCGGCTGTGTCAAAAGGTCAAATACTGGTAGCACCACGGGGTGCTAACGTTCGTTCGACAGCTCTCTTTGGAAACCGACGACCGTGAGACTGAACAGCAGGTATCGATGTGAAAGAATCGATATGTTTCGTCTCTCTTTGGTCTTTATTACATATATAGGTGAACAAAGAAAGTAAAAGGAAATGTTAAAGTTACGAATTGCAATTTCGATCAAGTTGCAAAAGCGCAAGTCACGTTTTTAAAATATTCTTACAACTAATTTAGCACTGAAGCTATCAGAAAAGGAACGAATCGAAATCTTGAACATTGGCTGTAGGGATAAAGTAAGCACGCAGATTGAGTTTACTTAATTGTAATTACCCCAAACGCCCACCTATTTCTCAATCGACCATTAGAAAAATTGCGAAATAAGTTCCAGAAACAGTTCTCCCCAAAAGTGGTAGAAGGACATTTGGCCCCAGGGCTTTTAGAAGACTTTGAAAAAGGAATAGAATTTTGCGAAATTATGATATACCAGGGATTGTAGTTTTATTATCTCTTTCATTATAAACAACCAAGGCCATATTTCCAGATAGATATTATGAATCCAGCAAGTTTGGGCACCACGCAGTTAGTGTTCGAACGTATTTATATGCTTCTGTTCCTGGTGGCTGGATAGGGAGAAGAGGAGCGATTGAAACGGCCAGCAAAGCCTCCAGATTTTATCTCATTAGACTTTTTATAGTTATATATGAAAAACAAAGCATATATTAATTTACTGTCTCGCTTGCTTATTGCATAATTACTGAAGATAATAAGTTTTAACATATATTATAAATAAACATCTGATAACCACCGAAAAAGTCAAAGTGGCTTTCCTTTTAGAGTCGTATATTTTGAAAAATCTATTCTTGTTTGTTTTGTGTGGCTGTGTTATTAAATAGGAATGCATTTCGGCTTGATTCTTGATCAAAATGAGTTAATAAGTACTTTTGATTAAAATTTAGTAAATATTATATATATTTCAACAAATTCAGTAAATTATTTTTGTGAAAATTATAATTAAATCGATTAGTAGCTAATGCTTCCGTATACTATATAATACATCTACCAAAAAGTATCCTTTAGTAAGAGTTGTGTATAATAAAATACAACTATATTAAACTAATTAACTTAAAATGAATTAAGTATTTTTAATTTATTAATCTTTAGTTATTGAATATGAAATAATAAATAATTTTTGTTAGAAAATCAGTAAGTTATTGAAAATAAGTTTTAAAACTAAATGCAATCTATTTTACTTTATAATAGAATGAATAAATTAATTGTATTGAATATTATTCTTGACAGCAAAATTATTAATAAAAATAAACTACACCCTTAAAATAGTTTATACGCTGTATTTTATGAAAGGCCGTTACAAATATGTCAACAAATATTTTGAACTATGCTTAATCTGGGACAGTTCAGAGTTAGGTGAAAAAAAAAATAAATATCGAGGAAAATTACCACAAAACTTCACCAACAGCAGGTTATTTAATGTTTCAATGATGCCACCAATATTTTAAAAAGAAATTTTAGAATAAACATTTATAATATTGTTTCTTCAAAAATGATTGTGCTATAGGTATAAACCTGGAAACACGGATTAATAGTGTTCCGTGGAACACCAAAAAAACCGCTTTAGCATTTTTTTAGACAACTTGACCGGCCACAACATTAGCACCTGTAATGTCGGAAAAAACCATGCCATCTACTACTGGTTGAGAGAAACTAGTATAGCAAGCACCTTTTTTAAACTTACATGAAGATCAGAACTCTCTTTACCGAGTAATTTGAGCAAAGCACTTGAATTAAGAATACACCTCATTTTTTTAAATTATATTTTCCTATAGGCTATACTACACGATTGTTATTTACTTAGAGAAACATTGGTTTAGCTTACTGTTTAAAAAATGACTAATTTCGTAAATCACAATTTGACAAAAATTTTTGACAATCAAACTGATGTTTTGTGTTACGTTGTTTGGTTTAGTTTTGAATAAAATAGATTTCAGTGTATTTCTTGTTTTGAAAGTTGTTTTAATCTTAAATCTGTTTCCCACTCTTTTCGGTCTTTCTGAAAGACCCTGCATGTATATTCATTTGTGTTAATACCATTGAAAACGAGTTCTGATTTAGACCTTGAAACGTTTGGACTTTTTGAAGTATACAGACTTCCAAATTTATGTTGTGTTATTCCCAAAGAATAAAATTTAAGGGTAACATAACCGAACAGGTCTGAAAGTAGTTTTAACTACAGTACAGAAAGTTGTCAGAAAATTAGTAAGTCTTCTGTTTAAGACTATTAGAAAGAGATTTTAGACAAACGTTACCGATTAGTACAACTATGCGATTTCAAAAGGTTTTCTAATTTAGAGTTATATAAAAAAACACATGAAATCACAATTAAGAGTCTAGATGTTGTGGAAGGGGAGAGGAAAATAAGATGAGATTCATTACTATGAGTTGTATTAGAAAGACTACATGGCGCCTACATTTTTTTTTTCAAAATTCCACGTGGAAGGAATAGAGATTTGCAATTTATTATTGATATGCAAAATTTTTGTTCCAATTAATTGTAAGATCTTGATCAAAATGCACATTGGTACAACTGAGAACATTAATTAACCTAATTAAGATATATTTGTCAAACAAAACGTGAAGACGTGTTCCAACAATCCATTTATTAGAGAAATTACTTAATCACGTTCGCAAATGACTTTCAAACAAATAATATTCCGCCCAAGTTCTCGGGCACAGATGTCTCGAGATCTGCGGACCGCATCCTTCGGATTAATTAAGTCATTAGTCCTGTGAAACAGACACGCTCGACAACAGAAAACTATTTTAGGATAATGTAAAATTTCTGTGCCAACAAGACACTTGCGATTGCCATTCGTCCGTCCCTTCGAGATGTCGTCCGTTTATCTTGGAAGTTTAAATGAAGCGAATATTTTCATCGCTCAACGCTGACGTACGGTCGTGATGTTGAGCTTCTTCACGGTTTTCGCGAATGTGCAAAGTCGAAATTTGAAATCGTGAAGGCACTCGGACGCTTTAATTACTCGGAGACGATTGAATAAGTGCGTGATTGACGTTTGCTTAAATTTCTCCAAATACTCCCAACAGATTGGAACAAATTAAGCGATTTGTGAAACTATATAATGAATTACATTTTTTGAATTCCTTGAGTATATAAAGTTAGGATACCTTTGTTCTGTACAATTTTCAAAATGATTTTTTAAATGTTTTTCAACTAGTTGATGGTGAAAGCCATTATTTTGTGATATACTATCATTATGATTGTAGAAAAACGATAAACGATAAGTAAATAAATTAGTGATATGAAACAAAGTAATTCGTTTTTCCACAATCATAATGTTTTTAAACTGTTTAAAGCACTTCTTTTATTTCACAACTATAATCCCTATAAACAACTTTAATTTTCTGGGACCATTTTAAACATTCTTTAATTCTATCAAATGGATATTCGAAAGCGGAAATTAAAGGTCTAGGAAAAAATTTTCTTTTCCGTTTTACAAAATTAGATTATATTAAAAACTTACCACGTAACTGCAGGGTTTTTATTTGTGAATGGCAAGAACGCTGAAATACAAGATGTTTACTGGGAACCGCAAATTTTTAAATATTGAAGAAAAACTTTATTTATTTTATCCAATGTGTTCTAAAAACTCGTGGATGGCATCCTTCAACTCTTGTAATGTGCGTAGTTTTTCAGCGTAAACACGTGACTTCAAGAAACTCCCAAAGAAAGAAGTCCGGGATTCTCAACTCAGGAGACCGTGGGGGCCAAATCACATCTCCAAAACTTTTCCAGGGAAAGCTTGTCATCGAAATTCTAGTAGTGTCGGCTGTAGCCGCATCTTGCTGGAACCATATATTTCGCATTGCTATGCGACGACTGCGAAGTGCAGGCAAGAAAAAATGATTAAACATTTCCAAGTAGCAGTCTGCGTTAGCAGTAACTCACCTCCACTTCACCTATCGCACACCACACTGTCACTCAGGCACTGGGTAACGGTTTCACTTGCAATATTTGAAATATTCGATTTTCTAGACACCAAAATCGATAGTTCTGCTTATTTACAAAACCGCCGAATGAAAATGAGCCTCGTGGCTCATAAGTAAAACTGCATTTTCGTTTTCGTCCAAGATTGTCAACATCATTCGCTGACAAAATTGTAAAAGGTGTCTGTAATCAACAGGGTTCAGTTGTTGACATATCGCAAGCTTATACGGATAGAAATTGAGGTCTTTAATCAAAATGTTTCATATCGTATAGACAGAAATGCCGAGGTTTGAGATCCGCTTTTTTAGTGAAAGTTTAGGGCTCTCCAACGTAGCGACGCGCACACGATCAACATCCACCTCAAAATTGTGTTACGATCCGGAATCGGCCCACGCGGCGGAACATTGAAGTACTGGCGAAAGTCTTGCTGTATCTGTGTCACGGACTCATTGTTAGTGTAAAACCATCTCATAACAAAAGTGCGGTGTTCAAGGTCCCATATTTTGAATGTTCCTGAAACTTCCAACTAGCCTCCACCTTCCCAACTGTCATCCTCCAGTAATTGCCGTGTTCTACCGAATACAAGAACATGCGTTTCACGGTAATCACCCTGTATAAAAAAATCTAGTTTTAACCTTTGTACATAATAAAGATATTCCACCTTTATATGTACATTCGTTTACAATTTGTGTCATTGTGACCAGTTTAAAAAAGTGAAGTTTCAAAGTGTGTTTGTGAGAAACAGACGAAACGAATGGAGTAACTAACATTTGTTTTGTTTTCTCATCCTTGAAAAAGCCCCTGATAAGTGTGGGCGAAACGTCGGACAACTTTGTTTATATGCTTGTTTCGAAAAAATGACGCGGACCAAATACGGAAAAGCAGAATCAGCTATTCCCTGCTCATCTGAACCTGGAATATTAGAATCTTGAAGGTTGTACGGAACCCTTAGTATGCGAGTCCGACTCGCACTTGACCAAATTATGTTTAACTATAGATTAATTGTTGCTCTCGTAATGCACCGATACAGACCGACTCAGGAGAAGAGCAACTAATGATCATGCTCATTAGTTGCTCAGATGATGCTGTATTAATAATAGGGAATGAAGATGATTAGCATCTGTTGTTCAGATTTCAAAAGGCCGAAAAATAGTTACAACATGATTATTTGTACAGAGAAAATACAACCGTTGTGTTTTTGTTCAATGAAGCTCAATTAACGTATTTCACAAATCTCCAGCAAAAACGTATACAAAGAAACCAGGAAAAATACTATAGAAGCCTTAAGGATATTACCAAGCCTATGTGACGTCATCTGAATCAATAAATACTGAGAGCAAGGTATCCAACAGAAACTAGGGCCGAAAAATCAAGAACAAAACAACTAATGAGAAGCGCTAACAAGAAAATATTGAGATCGTTAAAAGTAGTAAACCTGTAAGATCAACCACGGAGGAGTACCATAAGAGAAGAATGGGTAAAATCTAGGTGACTAGAATGGAGGCACAACGTAAATAAGATGAATCAAAACAGAATGGCAAAAATTGGCCTAGACTAGAAACCACAGTGAAGAAGACCCCCCAGGTTAATTTTTAAAGAGATGGGTTCGAAAGCTAGACGCCAGAATGAGCTGACGCATCTTAGCCGAAACTTAAAATTTCCCAATCTTTAGTAATGAGTTCTTATGATTATACTATATTTGAATGGAATCTAAATCGTTTTGCACAATTTGGCGATCCCTGTAACTATTAATGGTTGAAAATATTTTCACATCGTCTGTAAAAACGGTTTACCTGATGTAATGACATCGCTTAAATCATTAAAAAAATACTAAAACTAAAATCGGTCCCAAATTTGACCATAGGGGAATGCCGGATGTTGAAAATAAACAGAAAAAAATTAACTTGTTATGTGGAACAAACTGGGTTCTGTTTGTAATATGCGATTTCATAAAAATTACACAGAGACTTGTTGTAAGAAAAACTTTTGGTCACGTAGAGAAAAGAAGTGAGGAGAAAACCAGGCAGGATAATCAGAGAAATTATTTCGGAATTATTGATATAATAATATTCAATATCGTAGAATAAAACTGACAAGAAATATCTGCCCAACCATTCAATATGGCGAACAGCCGAAAACCTTTGAATAAAACTGAACTTCAGCCAATACAACGAATAAACTAAAATAGAACCTCATCATATTATCAGATATAACTCCTGCTAAATTCCTGAATCAAAGATGACCTCTTTATCTTTCATACTTTTCAAATTAGCTTGCCAATGAAAAATTCCTTAGCTAGAACTTTTATTTAATAAAAAGAGCATAAAAAAAGTAATTCCTAACAAATCCCGAGTCCCAACGGATGCTCCGTTAGAGACATCCGTATTTTTTTTAATTCAAAATGGCACACTAATAACAGACATTACCCGAACACAATCGTCGCGTACAATAAAAAAGTAATAAAACACAGCCGAGAGTAAGAAGTTCGTAGAATAGCAGGATGCAGGAAATTCAGGCATACAAAAGCACGTAACCGAAAAGCTCCCCCTGAAAGTCATAATAATAAATAACGTCGAAAGACGATGACGTAGTGGATGTTTTCATCATCAAGTGGAAAGAGGGGAAGAGCAATCAAGAGGATGATTATCGGCGAAAGTCTGAAAGAATGAAATATATAAGGCCGATGTTCTAATGGGTACGTTTTTATTAATCATTTCAGGTTATTCGTCTTGAGAGTTTTTTATTATTAAACACTTTTTTATCGTACAAACAAACAGGGGAATTGCGGAACAAAGGTAGTTGTGTTCATCAATAATTATAGTTGCCAAGCAAATATTCAATTTATGCACAGACCTTCTTCTTCAAGTACCTTCTCCTTTAAAGAATTTGTTACTACAATGGAAAATATGTTTTGGTCCTGAGCATTTTTTAATGCTTAAGTCTTTCTATCCACTCTTTTAGATTTCGTATCCGGCCATGTCCACTTTTTATATCCATTTGTTGCTTAATTAAGATTTTTGATCATATGGCCAAGGTAGACGGAGGTTTTCGCGGCCAGCGACATAGCTGATTCTGCTTGTGTGTGGGGCAGTATACATCAGTGAAATAGGTCGATCTACAAACATTCGTCTGGGTGAGCACAAACGTTGTTTGAAAACGGGCCTGCTTTCTCCTCTGTCGTGGTCAAATCTCCGTATTATTTCACCAGAAAATTCCGTGAAGCCGTTGAAGTCGCCAAGAATTTCAACGGAGACAAAGGTTTTGAACTTTCGCCCATTCTTTCCCCATGATTCGATCCTCTCTTCTTCCGTTTTATTAACAACCCATGTTTCACTATCATATGTCACTGTCGCTCTAATTACTGTTCTACATACTCTTTCTTGAATTTGCTACAGACAAATTTCGATTTCATCAAAACTCTCAGCAATCCATACTTCCTGCTTTTCTTTGCTATCCTTGTTTTATTCTCTGCGCCCTCTCTTCCATTTTCTTCAACTTTGACTTAATGCAGGTTCTGTGTTACTCTCCATTCCCATATATGTTGTTTTCTCTTGATTTATTTTCAAAACCATCTTCTACGCCTCCCTATTCTTACTGTACCCTTATTTTTTACTATGATAATAACGCCATCCGCAAGGGCTAGGCATTAATATTCGTTTCTGAATATTGTTTTCCTCTGTTTTAATCTTACTTCTTATAATTGTTTTCAGTATCAACTGAATAGAGTTGATGATATGGGATCCCCTGCTCTAAGTTCCCGCTCCACTTCAAAAATATCTGAGTTTTGGGCCTTCCATGTCTGCTCTAGCATCATTTGAGCGAGCTGATTATCTTGCTCGATATTTACAGCTCTCTCATCGCGTTATAAATCTGTTTTCTGTTAATTCGATCGCCCGCCTAAAATCCACAAATCCAATGTACAGCGCATTTTTGTATTCATCGCAGCTATTTCTTTTAGTGTTAAAATGTGGTCTGTCACAGATCTATTGTATCTAAAGCCTGCCTGATACTCGCCTATTTCTCTGTCTGCGTACTCTCCTAGTCTGCTTGTAATGCATTGCGCTACTTCTTGTGAGTAGGACATATGATTGCTTTTGTCCAATCCTGAGGCAGCTTTTCTGTTTCCCTTCCCTATCTTTGTTCTATTTCTTCTTTCGTGGGATGATTCACTTCTTGTCCACTTTCCTCCTCCTGTTGTGCTGGTCCTTCTTGACTGTCTCTATCGTTGTTTAGTAATTTATTTAAATAGCATAGACAATTACCCGTAATTGGAGAAGAAATTACACAAAATAGATTAAAAATCATAAATATACCAATGCAGCTGGATAACCAGAATTAGAAGCGTCCACAAAAGCAGCAAAATACTCTTTTTGAAGCCTAGAGCGTCGACTTTCCAATGTCGAGTGCGCCATTGAAAAATGGAATATGGGGCTCCAATATGGTGCACGGAAGTAAAACTAAAATCGAGCGTCCATCAAAAATGCATGTAAATATAAAAAAGGCCAACCGATTGACTAGCTCAAATGAACACGAATTCAGTTGAAATGAATACACAGTTATTTCTTTTCTTCTTTGATCTTCTTTATTTCTTCACTGGTCCTTTCATTTGCAGGTTAGTTTTATTTTATATCTCGTTTTGACTGCATGCTAAATTCGGAAATTCTTTAGCTTTATTCTTCATTTTAATAATTCGCCATTATACTACTGAAATAAATTTGAACTTTAATGAAAACTGTAGTCAGGTATGCCCTGTGCTTCTACTTCATTAAAATTTAGGCTGCCTTCTGCTTAGCTATGCTGTACTCAATAATACAATTGTCGTTTCTAGATTATTTCTCTATATCGACCGTTTATGTGTTAATCTAGTGCGCTTATTAAAATCCCCAATTTATATTAAATATTTTTAAACTCATTTCTATTTTCGTGTTATGGGCTGTTATTTTCTCCACTGTTTTATTTATTTCGACCGCTAATTGTAAAATATTTTTACGATGATAAATTCAAAAAGTTTGTAAATGTTTAATTATTTAGTTTTTGGGAATTAACCTCATGAAAATGAAATTGAGTAAATCAATATTGGTTGATTTTTGGGTTACTAGGAAGATGACAAATTTGTTGTCGAAACTACTGTCAGTTATAATAAAATAATGTTCGGTGCTAGGGTATAAATCACTAGGTTTATTTATTATGATAAGAAATATAGTTAGTTACACCCCTGTCTTGCTCTTTAGTACTTTGGGACGTCACTGTTTATATTTTTCTTCAATTTTTGACTTTTTTCAGCCGTCCATTGAAAACAATTTTTAAGTGTAAAAGGCTTGTGCCTATGTCATTCTTTACAGTACCTTAATATAGCGTTTTTTATCATATAAATTGGTTTTGTAGGGGATTAAAACCTTATCATCAAGATAATGATAATAGAGTAAACCAAAATTGCTTTGGTTTTAGATAACTTGAAGATGACAACTTTGTTCTCGAAACGTCGTTCGATGTGATAAACTAAGGGTTGATGGCAGGACACAATTCACTATGATTTATTTAATAACAGTAAAATATGATAAGAACATTGTCTATAACTTAGTCTTATGCATTTAATGTGTACAGCGCTATTTAGTAATGTCAGTTTGCTTTACTCGTTTCCTTACATAGCATAAGCAAAACTAAAATATTTTCGTTCGATTAGTTAGAATGCAAAATTTCACAATGAAACTATCGTAAATTATTAATATCAGTATTTAACAAAAACACCGCTACGAGTTTTCTCACATTTATCAATCTCGAAAATTACACACCGAATATAAGCTTATCCTAATCCTTACACACGACTCTCGAATCGTATAATGAATTACCTATCAAAACAATTGTAAAACCACCATATACGGCACTGGCAGTCCATTAGTCTTAGCCAAATACGCGAAGTAAAATAGCAAATAATTTCCCCAAACAAATGTCATACATCCGCGACGTCTCCCAAGCATGACACTCATTGACTAGATTGCAGGCTCTCGGCTAATTGCACCTGATCCTCGAGTTCGGACATAACGAGGGAACACAACTCAAGCGTAGGCTTGTGTGCACTTCATCGTCCATTAATGAAAGTCAACGCCATCTAATTTTATAATGACAATAACCGGTACTCATTTGCATTTATTTGCATATTTCTTGTCGTCTCGACTCGCATATATTTAATATCACCTACGTTATTCCTTTTATTTACTTAGGGTGGCCCATAGAAAACAGCACAGTAAAATTAACGACTCTGTATGCGAAAATTAGACAAAAACGTAGGATTTTGTTTTCAGGAAGACAAGGTTTGCCTATTAACCCCATCGCTCTAATTTCAACCTCTTAGGCCCATGTGTATAAACAATCTGAATGCCAGTTCAGTATCGAACTGCAGATCAAGAGTAAATTTTGTGCTTTATAAACGTTGAACGTCAGTCAATCGGTAGTTTGAAATGAACGTTACATTTTGGCCGATCAACGATTTGAACCGAGTTCTGTTTTGAAATTTGACAGATATAACGCTACTTACCTCCAAGCGGATTTTTCATTATGCGCTTATATCCATTATTGATAGCTTACTATAAATTTGAAGACGCGAGATGTAAAGACCGACATCTAGGATTTTCGGGGCAACTAGCACATAGAGGTTCCGAATCTGGAACCGTTCCATGTAATTGCTGTTACCCATAATTCCTAGGACAGAATGTCACGATAGAATTTTCAGGTTACTTCACCTGTCAGAGATATTGAATACTCTCTTCGAGGTGTCATTCTTTTGTAGGCAATTGCGTAATTATGGGTAACAGCAATATATGGAACGGCTCCAGATTCGGAACTTCTATGTGTTAGTTGCCCCGAAAATCCTAGATGTCGGTCTTTACATCTCGCGTCTTCAAATTTAACGAATTGTATCAAATACATAAAGAAGTGTTCGAGGGGACATTCAATTGTGGAAAGCGCAACTGATGAAGGTTCCCTAACCAGAAACAATATATAGTATATATATATATATATATATATATTGTCTTGCGTACAAAAGAATGACACCTCGAAGAGAGTAGCTTACTATAATTGAAAAATGGCCAGTTCGAATAAGGTTTAACACATGCCAAATATTTTTGTGTCGGGTTTTTGCAGTGTTACATCACATAATTTTTTTGAACAGTTAAATCATTGACATATATGGGCCGAAACTGAATTTTTACAAAGATTTTGTATGACCCAAGATGAACAACATATTATTAAAACCATTTCCTTGGAAATAAAAAATGCAGTACATTATTTTGTTTATTCAAACATTTGAACAATAAATTATAAACACAGCTGCTTTTTCTGCAAAACCATAATTTTCAGTTGCACTTCTGCTACCGGTGCTATGTCATTTTGTCTTTGTTGTGACTCATGTCTAGCTATTTCTAAATCCTGCTCATACCGTCTAATTCGAATTTTTTCAATGGACCTTTCCCTGTATCTGTGAAGGGATCTTTTTTAAATATTTTCACATTTACTTTTTAAAAGTCTTTACCACTATCACTATAAACTGGTGCTTTAATTCATTATTTGTGCAATATGTGTTTTCACATTCTATTCTGCCCTTTGTCGACCAGTCTATTAAAATTTGTACATTCGTTGATCTGCGAATCAACTGATTTTTATACAACGGGGCCTTAGAGTGATGACCCTAGCCATTATTTTCTTATATAGGAATGATTATGTCTGATACGTCTTTTCCGAAGAGAGTGTGCTTTTTTTTAATTTGAAGTACAGAATTTTGTCCTACATCCTTGTCAACAATGGACTTGAGAGACGAAAATAAATATGTAAAGTAATAATTGTGAGTCGAAAAATCCATTCTTCTTAACTAAAGTAATTATTTCTGTTCTATTCTTTTTTTTTTCAATTAGATAGTGAAAATGGAAAGAGAATATCAAAGTACAATCGCTTGGCGAAACGTCGCTACGCTAACGGCCGCTCTAATCCGCCGCATTAGATATTTGCCATCAAAATATTCTTATGTACTTCAAAACATATGGTTCTTATGGTTAGAAAATGTTTTTTTGTTGGAAATTACGCGAAACATCATTTCTGGTTGAGAATCATCATCAGTTGCGCCATTCTCAAAAGAACGAACTATCGGAAAGTTATGCATTATGGGAAGCTATTAATGTTAGCATGAAAAAATTACCGTTAGCAGTTTTTGCAAAAAATGGCCTGCTAGATTACCCTTTTTCTGTGTTCTTGGATTTTTTGGTGGATACATCTACAACTCAACCTGTATATTCCCAGAACGTACCTCATGTGCAATGTAAATCAACAAATATACCTACATGAGATGTTCTTCAAAAGATCAAAGAACATTTTTTACAATTTCTGTATTATTGTATGGAAAAGAATGTCCAGACATTTGACCTCTTCTTAGATTTGTTTGTTAGCCCAGACTTCGACTGGTTCCATTTGATACTAAAGAGTCTATAATCTAGTTTTATTTGATTTAATTCTTTTCCAGGCGCATAGATCAAAAGCGCATGACTGAAATACCTGCAGTATTATATTTCTAGAATAAAATGGATGAATGAAAATTAATTGGAAACATGTAATTTATCAGATATCTAAAAAGCTAATACAATAATAATAATATATCGCAATTTCTTGTATTATCGACTACAAAAATGGAAGTACCACATTCAAACCCAATATAAATTTTATGTAAAAGTATCGGAATTTAAATGTTGATATATGAAGAAAAATAATTATTTAAAGGTCATACTACTAGGTCCCTAAGTTCTGTGAAGGCTCCTTTATGTGGATGGATTTCCGTCCTGCATTCAAACATCTTATCTCATGTCCCGAGTAACCATTCGCCTGGAATGCACGATCAAAATACACTAGTTCCTGTTTTAGATGATGTGGTTTGCAGAGTCTGTTTGCTCTGTCCATGAGAGTTTTAATTATAGTCATTTTTTTGACTGGGATGATTATTGGACTGTTTGTTGAGATAAAGGTCTATATGGGTCGGTTTTCGGTATATATTGTGGCCAAGGGTACCATTGCCGTTTATGGTAACTAGAACATTCAGGAACGCTAGTTGTCCGTTTATTTCTTTTTCCATTGTAAATTGAATACGTGGATGGTTGCTATTCAAACGTCGTGTAAACTTAATCAGCAGATCTTCACCGTGACTCCAAACTACAAAGGTATCATCTATATATCGGAACTAACACTAAGGCTTGAAAGAAGCGGTGTTTAAAGCTTTCTCTTCGAAGTTCTCTATGTAAAAGTTACCGATGACAGAACTGAGAGGACTTTTCATGGCGACGCCATCAACGTAAAATTCCTGGTTCGATTTAAAATAGGTTGTGGTCAGGACATGTCTAAACAGATCGGAAATATCTCTAGCGAAGATGTTTTGCACTTGTAGAATTGTTTCCTTCATGGTGTACAGAGTACGTCGATGTCTCCTGGTTAAATTGAGTGTTTTTAGTTTCTGAATTGACTGGTCTCTAATATGTGGTCACAATGTACTAACTCACGATAGATCGTTTTCAAATATAATGAATATTACTGCATAAATTCTAGCGCCAATTTTTTTAGGTCCCATACAAGTTCTTTTGTGCTTGCTCCATTTAATTATTGCCTACATACAATTTTGAATTTTTAAAAATACATTTTTTGCCGAAATTTTTTTCTGAAAAACCATAAAGATAACCGCCATAATTACTCCTCTCTTTTTCATGGTCCACCCTGTACTAATTAATTTCACCTACGTTTCTCGTTTTATTTATATATGGAACGGGGAGAGTTATTTTGTTCTTACTAATAATTATTGTATGAATGTACTTTATAGCATCTTAATCAACCGCATATGTTTTGTAAGTGCTTGATTGAGACGACGATAAGGACGATATAATGATTTTAAAGATGAAGACGTTCGGATTAATTGCTTACATAACGAACGTGAATTAGTAATATGAGATGATATATTGTGGTCATTTAGGTTTTAAATGTTTTATGGAAATTTCTTCAATGAACGTATACTGATTCATCAGTCTAAATGTATTAAAATGGAATGTGGCAGGCTGCTTAAAAAATTTTGGAATTTAAAATCTTGATGCAGCAAAAAGACGTATATGAATAATTCCGATTTTATAATTCACATAAATTAAAACAGCCTTTAAGCAGTGTTCTTAAAAAACAGTCTTTTTTTTCTTCATTACAATTCTTATAGTCCAGGCAGTTGCTTAAAAAATTTTGGAATTTAAATATTTGATGCATCAAAAAAATGTATATGAATAATTCCGATATTACTATTCATGCTAAAGAAGAGCTGAAAATTCTCTACAAGGTAGAGTAGGTCACAAAGGGTGAAACAGAACTTCTAGCAAAATCACAAAAACCAAGAAAAAAAAAGATTAAAAATATGTATGAAACTTCTTATTCTGGGGGTGGGGTGCAACAAAAACTTTACGTAATAGTTAAACAAAACCAAAATTTTGTTAAAATCCGTTCAACCGTTTTCACATAATTTCTAAAAGCCTTGTGGGCCATGATAAAGTGGCTTCAATTGGTCGATGATTATTTTAAGTATAAAACCCTCAAAGGCATATTTTAAAGTTAGAATAATTTGAAAGAGCTCAAGATTTTTTAAAATTGTGAACTAGTTAAATAACTTAGCAAAGATTGGTATAATTGTGATTTAAGGAAAATGGGTGGAAATACTTGGCAAAAGGCCTCATTTATAACAAAGGAAGTTAGATTTGGTTCTTTTACTTGCGAGAGAGATATTAGCTCTCAAAGTTGAAGTTATTCATTTATACAAATAAAATATTTATTAAATTCTAATAAATAGAAATTCATTTGAATTTTTAATATTTGGTACTTTTTCATAAAGGAAGTCACTTTATTTTACAATATATCATTGAAAACTGTCAAATGAACGAGGTCAGATTCAAAACTTCAAATTATTTTCTCAAAAAAAAAACAGCGAATATAATGGAGAAGATAAATAATCCTCAGAGAACTATTTTAATGTCGGTGGCTTCAAAGATTTTCAAATCTATGAAGGCTAAATTATCTCTGTGATTCTTAATTATTTCTTGTACCATTAATATTCTCTCAGTTTCTGATATTTCCTTCCCAAATCCTACTTGTTTTTCATTTATCTGATAAGATAACTTGTAAGCCTTATTATTTGCATATATGTTATACGCTATGTTTAGTTACCTTATTCATATGTAGTATTTACACTCATTTTGCTAATCCAGTCCCTATGTAAGAACATTCCAAGATATGTTATGTAGTCCATCTTTGTTGGTTTTGCACGTTTCAGTTTTCTGTTCTTCTGAAAACTGGTATATATTTGACTAAAGTAATAAAAATCTTATGTCCGGTCTGCCACAGCTCCTGTTCTTCAAACAGCTCTTGATAAAACAACTCTTGCCAGTCATATGACTTAAGGACAGCACGGATCATCACTTTCCTTCTTAGATAGCCTATCCCATTCTGTATCAACATCATCATCACTAGCCTATGCAGACCATGGATAATGCTCTGTCATATTTTACCACATTTTACAATATTTGGCTACGAATATCCAATTTTCAGCGCTTTATTTACATCACCACTAAAGCTTGTAAGCGACCGTCATCTGTTTATGCTTCTGCTCTTAGCCTTTACATTGCACTTTGTCCGTCTCTTATGGTCTTTTCGAGAGGTGACCATTGCTATGTTCAATTTGGGATTCTGTCTCGAATGGTGATTCAAATCCGATCTATAGGCCACTTGATATTCTTGACTTGTTTCTCAAATTCTGTGTCATCTGTGGATAGTGCAACGCCTTGTATGTTGGATGATCTTTATGATGGTCTGGTATGACAGTTGCCTTGAATGCAAAGATGTTAAACGAATGGTTGAAACCTGTTTAATGGCGTGTGTCAATTAATTAAGGCTGAGATATTATGACCTCTCCGTGTAGATATTAAGACAGAATCATGGTTTATGTAGGCAGGAACCCACTGCAAAAATAGGTTTTTTTGCCAGGGTCATTGGAGAGTACCTATCTGCTACCCAGTATAATATTTCCTGAATCTACATACAAATATTAGAAAATATTTGTTGTTTAGTAAATTTCTATGTGGTTTATATCAAATCTGAACAACTGAACTTATACCCATATTCTTAAGCACTTTCTGGAAAATAACACCCAACCAAACGTTTCGGAGTCTAGGTCAGCCTCCGTTGTTAATGGCAAACAAAATATAAAAAAGGCATAATTCTAAAATGTAAAATTAGAATGTTTGACAATATCTATATTATTTGACTCAGTGATCCCATTAAATTCATAAGGAAAAACCTTATGAACTATCCCGTTTGGGTTGTTCATAATGATCATAAGGACATAACCATTAGCTATTTCCTCCTTAATCGTCGGCAAGCAGGAACGATTGAACTCCACGGAGGTGGTAGCAATACAATAGTTTTCATTTAACAAAATTAAACCAGACTTTTTTAGTTTTCGTTTTATGTTGTGTTCTTCTTTGTGTAATATGTTTAAATTTTGAAATTGTATGTCCCAAGGATGTTCACAAATTTTGGATTTTTCAAACTTTCGTTTTTGAATGTAATTCTTGTGTTCGTTTATTCGTACATTTAAAGTTTAGAGGTTTCTCCACTCTTTTCAGTCTTTCTGAGAGACCCTGTATTGTAGTATAGTTGTTGTAGTGATGTGATTATCTTGGGAGTCAGTATTGCTTGCTGAAATTTGGTGTTTGTTGTTGGCGACCGGTTGGTATTCGATTTTGTTTAACTCTTTATTAATATTTTTTTCTGGATAATTATTGGCAGAAAGAACATTTTTTGTAAAAAAATTTTCGTCGTTGCTTTGAAGGTACCTCTTTTTGCTGAATTTGGATGATTAGATTTAAAGTTGAGATACCTGTTAGTGTGAGTCGGTTTTCTGTAAACTTCTGTTTCAAATGTCGATTCTGTTTTAGTTATTAAAATGTCTAAGAAAGATAATTTGTTATTCTGTTCAAATTCTAGTGTAAACTGTTTATGTCGTTAAATAATTCATGTAAGTCTTCAAGATTATGTTCCCAAATAACGAATACGTCATCAATATAGCGCCACTAGTCGTGGTGTCATTTCCCAGAACGTGCATAAAAATTGAAAAAATATCCTTCAGATAACAATGTACCCATGTACTATCTTCTATATTTTAAATTGTTCAAAATGTATTAAAATTAAAAATACCTAACCAATAAATACCCAACAACTTTATCAAAGAGCGTTAAACATAAGTTGAGTATTGAAGTCAAGATTATTTGAATCGTCTTAGAATCCAGACGTATGTAGTTTCACAGAATCGATTCTAACCCCTCGCTATACGTTTCGAAATGCATTATGCATTCTAAGGGATTATAATAATCACAATAAGCAATTAGACAGACATATATGCATCGCGTATGTTCACATAGTGTCTCGAATTCAATACACTGCACAGGGAGGAAACGACAATAACGACAATAAAGTGAACCTTTGTCAAATGACTTCGTGTTCTGCTAAAATGGAATTTATAATGGCGACTTAAAGGTTTGTAATATATAAACGTATATATACGTCAAAGCTGCACTTGATGTAAGCAGTTCGCAGATTTGTCTTTCGTGTTGCTTCAGAACTGCGGTGACGGATATTCTCTGCGGTCTGGTGTGTCTGCGTAGCATTTTTGCTTTTTTCAAACAACAATTGTGGTGACGGAAAGAACAAGGTAAATAAAATTAGTAATACTGCCGACGTAACAGCGATTATTTTTTATGAGCTCTCCATGTGTCTGTCTGATGCATTGTGTTCTCTAGAGTTATGCCTTTTTTATAAATTTGTCACAGTAAATAACATTATATGCACTATAATTTTAGTTTTAACGATAGGTTAGGTTAGAGTACAATAAGACAAATTACAAAATCAGATCATAAGAGAAAATTACATAAGAGTTCGGAAAGAGAAGACATCTTGTATGAATCTTATTTAGCCTATATAGTTCTATTATACCTCACAAGTATAGTAGATCTAGTAATAGGAAACAGTGAAGAGCGGGACGAAATAGTTGTCGCATAGTTTTTTGACGATATTCAACAGTGAAGTACTTAAACACATGGAAAAATTAAAGATAAATTAATCACTGGGAAACTATGGATCTTTTAGTGTGTCACAGATGTATAAATAAAAGTTTTGTACCAACATTTGTCATCATCAAGGCAGCGGTGTACACAACTTTGTCATTATACAGGAATTAAACACTAATAATATAACAATCAAGCTTTACATAGGTCATGCTCCAGACAGTTAATCAAGTAAAAATTCAAGGAATGATATAAAAACTCATGACATTACTTTACAATTTGAATCTGTGCAGTTTCAAATATGCAGATCTAACCATCTAATATAAAAATAGCTATGAAGGTAGGCCACGTTCCTAAAGGAGATGGTATGAAAAAATTTTCGTTAAAAAGAAATTGTGTTGAACCAATCTTACTTACAAAAATTCAGTCACATTTGCAACGGCATGTTTATCTTTGAGAAAATTTTGTGCCATCAGTTTGGTATGAGTTTAATAACGTCAGGGCACCAGACAATTGGAAGATAGTACAGTTAACTGCCAGATTACAGATTCAGGCGCTAATTTATCTGATCAAGGGACCTTGCGCAGAATAAACACTACAAATGACGTATGAACATACAATCAGGAGCATCTAATTAACGGCCACATTAATAAACTAAGACTCCTCTACTATACTTTATTGGTCATTTTAAAATTTCGTCAAAAAATGGCGAAGGATTGGTTGTCAAAGCAGGAAGACGCATTTAAAGAGGAAATTTGGCCTTTCACTAACCTTGGACCACAAATACCTATACAAATCTTGTCACAAATCAATGTAAATTGGTGATATAAATTCAAAATGGAAATAAACATGATCATTTTTGAGTATATAGACATTTTTTGTGACATTTTGACATTTTTGACAAAATTGCCATTTTTAAATTTGTGACAATTTCGACTTATTTGTCATTTTTTACATTTTTCATATTTTTGACCCTTTAACATTTTGATGTTTTTTGCATTTTACAAACTCATTACATACATACATAAAAACTTTTTCTAATAATTTTTGCAGCCTTTTTTCATTTCTTTCGTCGAATTTACTGAAATTGCTGTAACTATGTTCCATATACTATCTGCCAGCCAAATTTTATCAAGTTCGTATCAGCCTCTTGGGTTTTCCGTACAAACTTTGATTCACCCCTGTCTTGTCCGTTCTTGCTCTCTATCTAAAGAGGAAGAAGCTACTACAACATAACCCTCGGACTAGTTGACATTTCATAGTATATTTTTTTTACCCCAATTAAATAAACAAGGTAATATTGTTGATAGCAACCTACTACCGGCCAATGTTTACCTATTCCAGAAAATGGCAATGCCTTTTACTTATACCTTTGACGATGACAAATAAAAGCAAACCTATCATATTTATTCCATAGAAAAGATTTCCCAAGGAGAAATCAAGGAGAAATTGAACAGTCTTGTGTAAAAATTAATATCCAGTTTTGATAAACTTCACAAATGCAACCACATATGTGGAACATACACAGATTATTAAGAAACAAAGGTAGACCTGAAGCAACACTGAATTTCTATAAAACAACGGCAGCCCCTATTTTACTTTATGGCTATGAAAGCTAGACAATGTGGAAAAAATATACGTTAAAAGTACAAGCGGCAGAATAGAAATTTCTATGAAGAAGAAGTTAGTATATTCCATCAACCATAAAATTAAACAAAATGAAGATTGAGAAAACCACATTGACGGACTTACCGACAGAGATTCCCTAAACAAATTAGATGTTACAAACCAAAAAGAAGCAGAATTCGGGGAAGGCCTACTTAAAGGTGGCATGAAGAATATTGTCGGATCTATAAAAGATAAGAAGATAAACACGGTTAGTTTGATTATTTGTTAATTATCATGTAGTTTCAGTGTTTTAAATGCAACAATGGCACCTACATATTCTAGTTGTGTCACTCTTCGAAACAGTTTATGTTTTCACAATTTTTTCTTCCTTTTTTTTAAGTGTGTGTACCAAAACATTTCTTCAACTTAGAGAATTGACAAGTAACCTACTACAAAATCTTATCGTTAGACAGCAATAAAACCGTTTGACCGTGTTACCTCACTGGCGCCTCAGAGATAAACATCATGCGCCAAAAAAGATAAAAACAATGGCAAAGAATAAAAAACCAACTACGACAACAACATTAAAATGCACAGAAGAACGCCAGCAAGGGTGGGTTAAACGTTTTCAACTTCAAGACGTGAGTTTTTTTTTTCTATAAGAGTGGTGCTCGAGACCACACAAACAAACAAACTGAATACACAGAGATTGTCGAGAGAGAATGTCAAGAGAAGAGTGTTGCGGATTCACGAATGAGAGTTCTTGAAGTTGAACGGGGAAGTAAGTAAAGTGTACCGTGCAATTACGCAAAACACGTGCGCCTCCTTCAGGTTTTCATTTCGTTCTTGTCAAGTAACGAAATGAGTTTTTCTGTTCGAAATTTAAATGCTGAGGTTTTTTCATTGTGTCCAAAAAATAAACGTGTATTAATTGTGTTTTTTTGAACTAAATGCTTACCTATTAACTAATTTTAAGTAAAAGAAATATAATATACTTTTAGATTAGTTTTATTCCAGGCTTACAGTTTAACTAGAAACTATTTTTGATTTTATCGATATTTGTTATCTCAGATCTTCGTCATTTATCAATCAATTTAGATACTTTTTTTTTATTTGTCAGAATATACTTTCAGTGAGGTTTCATATTTTTTAAATTTTTTTCTGAAAAACGGTACAAGCCATTATTTTTTTTCAGAAAATTAAAATATTATTTTATAATAAAATTTGGCGAATGCATTCAATGATGTTAATTAACCGACTTTAGAAATATACAGGGTGTACTACTTGTAAGCTATCGATACTAAAATTTTAAAAATTTGGTAACGTAGGTAAGCCGATAGGATATGAATATTCAGAACTGGGCAGTTCAATCAAACAGAACAATTGGAAATTTGGATGTAGATCAATTTTATTAACCGACAATTCTCAATTTGCATTTTTATGATGACAGATGCAGTTTGCAATTCGTGACCATCGCGACTTAGGTTATCAGTATTTTTTCTCGTGTGATTTCTTCTCCGTGCCACTAAGTGAAACTTCAAATTTTGAATTCTATTGGTAAACTGGTAAAATTTGTGAATGAACACATGCGTGCGGAACAATATCCCTACCGATAACTCATTATGGATGTGGGTAGACGTGATCTTATATACTTTTCTCATAAGCTATCGATATTAAAATGACATAACGGTTTAATTTTAGGCAAATTAGAAAATTTTCTATGTACATCTAACGTAGGTATTTTCGGCTCCTTAAATCAATGAGTACCAAGCCGATAGGATTTATATGACCATTTGTTTATCACATTCTCCCGGGCTAATATTCAGTGACACACACATTCAGAACTGTAGCAAACAAAATCACAAAGTAAAGTGATAGAAGGAGTTGCATTTATATGAAATTGAAATATAGGACGGACTAGAATGATAGTGGTCCGTAAGCAGCTGTATATACAGGATGGTTGGTATATACTGGACGTTTGGTGGTATAAAAATGTTGGAAAAAATGTGAAATTAAAATTATATAGGGTGATTAAAAAACTGAATGTGGACATAGTCAATGGTTGAAATATATGCTGGAGTATTTTCAGTATGATTAAAAAATTATTTCTTTTATAGCCCTTACGAAGTTGCATAATGTGTGGAGAGGAATGTTACACAGGGCGATAATATAAAATGTTAAAAATGAAATAATTTATGGAGTAGCCCCAAGGAGTTATATACTGTTGAAATATAGGACGGTTATTGACTCCGTAAATATGGGATTGATTCTACTCCGTCCTATAGTTTAGAGAAGGCAACTAACAAATTTATGCTTGTCCGTGGGCAGTCGTATGTACAAGATGGTTGGTACATAGGTTGGAGTGGAATTATCTATAGTTATACAGGGTTGTCAAAAAAAGTTGAAAAAAGGTTACATGGCGTAGTCCATAAGGCATAAATATATTCTGGGCGATATTACCTGGTTCTGTCTATTAAGGTTATACATACAAAATAAAAAATAAAGAATGAAAACTACCTGATTTCAAAAACACTAAAAAGTTGAAAATAAAACATTTTTTAAAAAAATATAACCGACTTCTACCTATAACTAAAAAGCTAAAAATAATTATAACAAAATACAACTCTAGCAAATAAATAACACATTCATGATTTTACCTGTAAAAAATACAAACATTAAAAGGTGCTCACTCTGTACAAATTAATTACCTACCACTCTAGTATATTTTTGAAGTTGGTGCCAAGCAACAATCAAGTTTGATGAAGTAGTAGATAAGTACGCAATGAAGGATTTTAGATTTGCTGGCACCGACTTCAAAAATATACTAGATTGGGGTATTTGTCAGAATGAGCACCTTTTAAGTTTACATTTATTACTTCCTGGGTAAGTACCTGACAACACATTGAATGTGTTATTTATTTGCTAGAGTTGTATTTTGTAATAGTTATTTTTAGCTGTTTAGTTATAGGTAGAAGTCGGTTATATTTTTTTAAAAAATGTTTTTTTTGGATGTCTTATTAGAAGACTCAGAAGTAAGCAAACAGGAGCTGAAAAAATATCACCCCTTTTTATACAGGGTGTTCTTAAAAAAATTGTGAATATGACAATCGCAATATGGTTAAAACTCAAACATTTTCAAAGTAGAAACTCCCAATTTGTTTGTCGGTATCTTATTTAGCACGAATAATGAAGGTAACATTGTATTACGTTCCCTATATCTGAACTTCATAACTTTTGATTAAATTACGAATAACCGTTTTCCGACAATTAAGTAAAAGATGATGACCACTTTGCTTGGAAAAATCAAGTTGGCCCTGGCATCTAGAAAAATAATTGGCAGCTACCAAATGTCACTCAGTTTTTCAAAATTGTCAATTATGCTTACACGAAGAGTAAAAAGAGTAATTTTTTCTCTTTTATCTTCTCTTCAAATTTAAATAAAAAACGC
Organism: Octodonta nipae; assembly: GCA_034190945.1. Classification (NCBI taxonomy): domain Eukaryota; kingdom Metazoa; phylum Arthropoda; class Insecta; order Coleoptera; family Chrysomelidae; genus Octodonta; species Octodonta nipae. Next base: position 11,377,475 of record CM067223.1, read on the forward strand.
TTTACGAAAAAATTATATTTTAATGGATATATAAAAAGTTGGTTTATGAGATTTTTTTAAATAACATTTTATGAAACAACAATAAAGTGCTCATCAGCCACGACGCACTACTTTTCTTACATTTTTCGTATTTTCTACATTTTTCCGTTTTTTACATTTCTCACAATTTTTACATTTTCAGCATTTTTGACATTTTTGACGTTTCTATTTTCTGGCATTTTTTACATTATTAATATTTGTGACAATTTTGCCAAATATGACATTTGGACGTTTGATATTTTTGCATTTTTTAATGTTCTATGACATTTATAACATTTTGGGCATTTTTGACTTTTTACTCATTTTAAAATATTTTTTTTTAACATTTTTGACACGTTTTACATTTCTCATTTTTGACATCACTTATTGACATTTTTGCCTTTCCGTTATTTTTGCATATTTGATAATTTGCACAGTTTAAGATTTATTTGGAATGTGTATTTGAAAAATGTTGCAACGCAATATATAGAAATTCTATAATACAATATAAAAATAGTCGAATAATGATGACAATATTAATCCAATTAGAACACCAAACTATATATAATCAATATTTTCTAAAAAATCAAAACTCGACTACAAACTAAATTAATTTTTATTATAAATTAATTTCAAGACATGCTAACAATAATGATACTAAAAAGTAAAAAATATTTTAAACAAAATAATATGTACTATAAAACTATGTTTGAAGTTGGTGCCAAGCATGAACAAATGTTTAATATTCCAATATAAACAGCTTTATTAACTACTAACAAAAAAAAATTAATTTATAAAGCTATTTATGTTCAATATATCTAATATTTCTTTAAAATACCCAATTGAGTAACTTTTTACTTTTAGTATCATTATTGTTATTATGTCTTGTTATCTAATAATTTAAAAAATTATTTATGATATTTATGATTGCGTTCACGAAATGATAATTTTAACCATAAATAACATTTTAATAAACATTTAGTACAAGTTTTTTCATTTATTATTAAGCGTATAAGAAGTTTTAAATTCTTCTATGCCTAAGTAGTATTCTGTATACCTATATAGTTCCTCTATAGTTCTATGACCCTTTTGAGGCAAGATTGCTAGCATAAGGATGAAAATACTGCACAAACCATATTACAAAATTCTGATTGCTTGTATGAACAAACCTCATATTTTAATAAGTTATAAAACCAACATCACTTTTACTAATTTCGTTATTATGATTATGAGTACTAATATATATTAAATATATATTTTGGGCTCAAATACAAATATTTTAATTTAATAATTGGTTGGGTTATATAATAGCGTTTATATATATTTCAGAATCTTACAAAATCTTATAAAGATGTCGCCGCCCTTGACACCTCATTCAAATTGAAACCATTCCAAGTTATTATTAACTTCAAAAGGCACACGCAAGGAGCCCCGAAGATCTCTTTTTAAAATTCGTCATGAATAGAACAAGCTTTCCCCATATTACTTCCATCATCTTGCTGTGCTATTTTCTCTCGTTTTCTCGTCAGAATCGGAATAAAAGTATGATGAAACCGACTGTGCCTCTTTCCTTCTCTCTCTGTTTCACTCTCTGATCTTTTTGCAAGTTTAAATTGACTCTAAAAAAGCCTTTGACTTTGTAGAACATTTATTTAGATGCTGGTTTCGAGAATCCGAACGACAAATATGAAGTCAAAATATTTAAGTTCGCGCTGTTCCCTTCTTTTTTGATATCATGGCATTTACTGAACGTAATGGGAAAGTTCGCAATGATTTATGATCTATCGCATTGATATTGGAATTTAATGAGTTTATTAAACATATTATTTGATCCCTGAGACTGTTATATTGGCGAAGACTTGAGAAAAGTAATCTCTAATTCGTGATTAAACTTTAGTTTTTAGTATATTAAGTCACAAGGAAAGTTAACCTTCCCTCTCAAATAATCTTCTGAACTAGACTTAATGTCATGGTAAATAACCAAATTTTTCAAATTTTTTAATTACATTTTATAACTATAATTTTACTATACCATTTATTACAACCAACCAGTATATGCAACTGCTTCTAAAATTTGTGGAACCCATTTCTATAACTATATTATACCCTCGCCCTATAATTCAAATATCCTAACTGCTTATGTTTAGATAACAAACTTTTGATACACCCTGAATAACAATAATTTTACTTCACCCTCACTTCAACAACCTTTTAGAAGCAACTACTTATCTTAAACACTATATAACTTTTTTAATCACTCTGTATAACTAACTCCACCTTATATTTCAACCATCCTGTATTTTCAACTATTTCAACATTTTTTGAATCCTTTTACCCCGCCCTATAATGCAAATATCCATAATGCGTATGCATATTTAACAATTTTTTAACGTTTTTTTATCTACTCTTATTTGAACCACCTTGTATACGCAACTACTTAGGTGCCACCCAATACCCACCCTGTATAACAATAATTCAATTCCACCTTATATTTCAACCATCTATGCAACTGCTTCTCTACCACACTATATCACATGCAGGGACGCAGGCACACAACATCCACAACTTCAACCGAAAGAAGCTGACTTACAAACGTTACGTTACAAACATCCTCTACAATATTACATTTTACATTTCGTTTTTTTGCAGATATTTTTCGGATTTTCCGAAAAACACTGGCTACATTTTACATTATAGAAAAATATACGAAATCAAGCTGGGATATACTTTTGTAGAATACATTTTAAAAATATTCAAACTAATGCACCCGCATTAGAGAAAACAGATTCATCGAAATTCATTGAGTTGTAGTCCCTTAATTACGTTTGTTTCTGATTTTCCGGAAAACCCTAAATCTCACGTTATAGAAAATTATATCCTACTTTTCTGTAATATACCTTAATATAATGCAGTTTAAATCGTCAGAATTGCCCACGCATACAGCAATTTTTGTTTTCGAGAAATTAATTTCTTCTATAAATAAATAATAATCTCTCATTGCCCGCCCCTCCTATTCCAATAGAATTATCTTAAAATGTCGAATCATGTCGCTATTAATTTAAAGAATTAATGTCATAAATTTCGTGGCTGTATATTTTGTGGCTCTCGAAAAATATTGAGTTTTTCTAACACCACATCAAATAAAAAGCTGTATATTGAAAGAAACTACCAAACGTTTCAAAGTCATTCTGAAAATATATTTTAAAGTCATTGACAACGAAGGCAGAATCGACATTAAAATGTCTTTCAATATACAACTTTTTATTTTGATGTGGTGATATTTCCCAAGGAAACGAAAATAACCCCTAAATATGACTGAACAACAGAGAATTTAATAGACACATATCAGTTTTATAGATTTAGAAAAAACCTTAGACAACCCAGATGGGAATACACAACTTGTAACAAATCTGTACAGAGTATGTCATGAAAATATCATCTATGAGAACAAAGTAATGGTCTTTTCAGGCAAATACCCTGTCAGATCTAAGTTAGTGGTTAATAATGAAATATTATCACATAATCCACATAAAGGCATTGAAAAAAAACTTAATAAATATACATTTATTTTTGGAGCAATATCTAGAACACTTAAACATAAAACCGGGAAATAAACACGAATAAAGTTTTATAGAAGGCAGTTAGACCTGGACGATGACCAAGAAAGATGAACACAGGTTACAAAGTCAACAAATGAAATTCTTAAGAGGGGTTAAACGTTGCACACGCATGAACAGAACAAGAAATGATAGTATAAGAAGTTAACTGAACATTTTTAACATAAGTATTGGCAAACGCCAAATATCTGAAATGGAGAAGAAGAAGAAACAAAATATACTTTGGAGGTTTATTGACAAATATTTCCTTTTGGAGGTTTAGTGATAAAAATTCCCTTTTGTCTTCGGTTGTATTATACAATAATATTTACTAGAATCGCTTGTGGTCGAAATTCGACCAATTGTGTCAATGAGTAATGAAATTCAACTTCTTGTTCATATATAATTAATAGGACTTTATTTGTGTTGAAATTCATAATTCTCAATTTAATATGAAAAGAGACAGTAAGTGGCAGTTAAACACAATTTAGTTACCACGAAATTTCTTAGAATTAAATAATTCAGCAGCTCTATAAATCATTTTTTTCTAATCACCCTGCATAACTAATTCCTCTCACCCTATATTGCATCCATCCTATATGTGCAACTGTTTATGGACTACAAAATGTTGCATTTTTAAACCCCTCTGTATTACTATAATTCTTCTCCAGCATATTTCCAACATACCTTTATATGTACCCCTATATAATATTTTAAACACTCTGAACGTGCAACTGGGCCACCCAATAAGACATCTGGTTTCTAACATATCTAGAATCACCCTGTATAATTGTCATCTATAGCGCCTTATATCTCAGTCTATTTATATAAGCATATGTAACGACTCTCAAAACTACTTTAGTGTGTGCCTCAAATTAATATGAGAACACATAGCTTTTTGTCCATCCAAAAATGGCTTAACCAGCACTTTTTACTTTAAAATTTTGAAAGGTCCAGCTATAAAAATGTATTGCTAGAAAAACAGTAATGAATTTTTTATAAGATCCTGCACGTCAATTTACATTCAAAGAATTTTTCATAGCAGTTTTATTCTCAAGTAGGTCACCAATCACCTTGTATTGAACAAAACTGTCATAATTGTACCGGTCTCGTTCTTTCTCAGTAATAGAATTTTTCCCGAGCAATCGATTTGTAGATGCCATAACCCTATAATAGAATTTCGACTAAATGATAAAATATACAAACATTGTATGTATTATATTATTAGATAAATAATTAAAAATATATTTGCAACATTTATGTCGCATCTCGTTAAAAGAACATTAAACAATTTTTGACTGACTGCTATTTTAGATCACATCTTAAAATTTATTTAAAAGATTGCCTTTGAAAGCAGTAATGGATAAAAATATTAACAAATTGTTATTAGATTTGTGATAAATTCATGACTGAAGTAATGTATATACTCAACTTGGTCAGGATCGGAAATAAACATTTATCAATTAGCTTTAGAATCTATAAATAGTTATTGTACTTACGTAAAACTTTTCATGTGAATGCTTCTGTAAATCCGCCAAATTGCTTAAAAACACATTCAATTTGATCACAAAGCAATAGTTTCTGAAGTCAACGTTTCTGTAAAAAAGTAACTTCAGTCATAAATGAATAGAAAAGGATGTAAGTAAAAGTGATTATTTAAGCAATATTTATACTTCTCTACATGATTGGGATTTTGTCGACTGTTGTCAAATTTCGAACATTTAATTTTAAGGCTTAAGTTGTTCATAGTGGGCACCATCTCATTTGGTTTTTATCAATAATTTATATTTAATTTACTTATTTTAAAAGACATAAATAAAGATTCTTTATATATTCTGCACCTCTATTAATAATAGTATGATTCCTATTTTTTTTATTTTGACGCTGATTTCAAGAATCAGAACGAGAAATATTAAGTCAAAATAATTGAGTTCGCGCTGTTTACTTCTTTTTCTGATATCAAGGCATTTACTAAACGTAATGGAAAAGTTCGCAATGATTTATGATCTGTCGCATTGATATCGGAATTTAATGAGTTTAATAAACTTCTTATTGGATTTTCGTGACCGCTGTATGTGTCGAAGACATGAGAAAACTAATCACTAGTTCTTAATGAAAGTTCAACTTACTTCGAGTAAATTGAGTTTAAAACGAAAACGATCCTTATCCGTCATAACGAATAATGAACGGCGACGTGAAAAAAACTTTACAACTGTAAGATTGAAATAATTCTTCCGTATTACAGAATATGGGAAAATAAAATTTTTATGATTTCCTTAATTTCCTGCACAACGGAAAGCATTTTGCAGACGGCATCAGAAAACATGGTATTGTCGAAAAGCTACAACCGTGAAGTTTATTGGCTCGTAAACGTAAACCTTCAAGACTTTTTATTGTGACGTATAGTAATTCAATTCTATACACAAATAACATAAACGTAAATTTTCTAAGAAGTATGTAGTAAAGAATTTCTGCGGCGTTTTCGAATATCAATAGACAATCCTGCATCATCCAATCATCTAATGAAACATATAAATGTACACAATGTTTTGTATTATAAAAGCAAACTTTTCGTTTTTACATTCGACCACATTTTAACAATTAGGTTGCAATCTGTGAGCTAAATCTAAACTTAACATACTTACAATTTTCACTAAATTGTCTTACCGGTGCAAAATCGACGCACAAACTATGGAAATAAAGCTGTCATCTATGTAACATTTTCCTTATGAAATCTATAAGAAAAAACTAGATGCTTGTTTTGAAGCTGGAAGCCATTATTTTCAAAAAAATTTGTAGGCTTTGCAGGACAATTCGTTTTTAATCATCAAATGTCGCTAATTTCACATTTTTTATTCTCAGCAGTTCAGTAATACTCATCCTAATATTAGTTTCTGATAAACCCTCAATCTCATGTGACCCTTCCTGAGTTGTTCTGTCCAATTCATACATTTATATTGATATAGTAACACATTCAAGGCTAGTAGGACCAGATAGCTAAAGAACTAGAGAGCATAACAATCTCCAACCCAAGATTGATTTTCTAACCTCTCAGATGGCAACAATTTAAATGAGTCGTTTAAGCGCCTTCCTTTTACGAAGAATCAGCTCACTCAAACCCCGGGAAATGATTGAAATTTTTCTTGGATCTTATTTACAGTCGCCATGATGCTTCACAAAAAGTGCTGGCAGCTCCTCTAACAGGCTTTAGTATCGACAATTATTTTTTTATTGACTGGTCTTAACATAAACAATAGACAGTGTAATAGAAAAATTTCCACAATTTGAAGATATGGTGCAAAACTTCATCATGAGAACAAATTTTATGATTTACCACTCTCCATTCAAGTTTCATTGTAGCAGGTTTATTAAAAAACTAAGTTCTGCTCTGTCGTAAGAGCTCATGAGGAATTGTTTTTATTTACATTAACATTTTGATTTATCTATACTACTTTACTTTACATCTATGCACTTACTTCTTTAACCCCACTGTTTAGTGGCATCGTCTGTATGTAATGTAATGCCAGTCATCATGGTCATTTGTTAGCATGTCCGTCACAGTCACTTTTTCTAATACAATAAAACATTTTAAAAAAAATATGTAACCGACTTATTCAAAACGGTGCACCACAGGAGAAGAAATCAGGTAACATACATACAAAAAAAGCGAAAAAATCCGCGACGAATTGATAACCTCCTCCTTTTTGTAAGTCGGTTAAAAATACGCGACGAATTGATAACCTCCTCCTTTTTGGAAGTCGGTTAAAAAGAGGAAATAGACCATTGGTGCAAGGTGATTAAAAGTAGACGAAAATCTTGAATCTTCTTCGTTATTATTATTATTATGCCAAACATCTTCCCTGGGTCTCAATTTTGGATCGCAACTCTTAGTTTTGTTAGCCTTTTACAGTATTCGTCAGAGATAAGTTAATTAATCTACATCTTGTCCATACCGCTCCAAAACTGTTGTGCATTACGCATAATTGTTAAACATTTTGGGGCCATTTTACAAGTCTCGACACCAGTTTTGAACTTTTTTATCATTCACCAGGCATATCTCAAAATTGATTTCAACAGCTGAAGAATTCGTTGCCAGCCTAAATCACATAGAGCACTTCATAACTGTATCTTCCATTGCAATCTGCTCTCACGGACTAGCAAAAGATTATTGAATCAAAACACAACAAATGTAGTAATTTCATTTTAGGTTGCGCTGGGTATATTCAGACCTACAGTCAATTAAATAATCCCCATGGCACACTAACAATTCTAAATGAGAATTGCCTTTACTTTGAAGTATAGTCCAACAGGTCTAACAGTAATTTCGTGAACTTGTGATACATCTGGCAAACGGTAACCTACGTCATAGAAACTGGATAAAACACTAAAATGGCTTTATTCAATTTTCCACATACATCTTCATCGTGTGTAACTTCACCGACTCCTCCTAATCCTCCACCACATACATTAGCTCAGTCAATTACTTACCCCACAGGAGCCTTGCGAATTCTCAGGGCTTTAGCTAGGCCTAATCGTTTTACACCAGGGATAGACTGCCATCGATAATCTAGACATCTATCTACTCTCATCTACCTAACAATCCATCTACGTCTGTCATCAGATACCCTTCCTTCCTGATGTCTGCGTTTCGTCTTCCTTCCATGCCGATTGTTCGGTGACGTATTTACCTAATAGCCGGATAATTATCGGTGGATTCAATTTCCCTTGTTGACATGACGGGTTTAGTGCTAATTAGGACGGGATTAACTATCTAATCGAAATAATTAATCGTTCCATGTGTAATTTCCATTGTTAATTTGATCCCGCGATAGAATTTCTTTTGGAAGAGTTCAACTTATTTAAGCAATTAAATTCATTTACAGGGTACGCACATAGTTAAATTCAATTTCTGACTTTCAATTCCGTCGATAAATACCCGGAGCCCGACGGCTTGAATCGCTTTACCGGATCAAATTGAATTATCGTGTATAAACGGTTCGCACAATACGTAAATTTTCGACAAGATAAACGTTTATTCACCCGCCGAACGCTTATGTGAAATATAAACGTTCATGTTGTAAACGTTATGGGATGTCTGCAAAAATTTTTTGTCAGGTTTGAGTGTACTTGTGTCTATTAATTCTTCATGGATGTTATTTAAACATTGGAGAACGGGTTGATGTGGCTGCAAAATCATATGTTCGTAGAAAAAAATTACTGCGTGTAATATCACTACTTTATTTATTTATTAGTTAAATAAAAGCATGTCTTTTAGTAAAAAAATAATTGGCAAATGTTAAATCACTTTTATTTAACTTAAAATGACGTAAATGTTCGAGATATAGAATATTAAAATTCCTACAGGTCATACCAAAATAAAAGTTATTGCACTCTGAACATTTTGACTTATACAATCCTGATTTCAAGAACTTAGCAGTTAGTTTATCATTTGCCCTAAAAATATGATTTCACAGTTTTGAATTGAGATTTGAAACTAACTTTAATATTATATTATGTTTTGACAAAAGATTCGCTATTCTCTCAAGTGTGATTCCGAAATAAATTGATTATTGGTACTTTTATTTGTAGTCATAATCGTTATTAATGGCTGTAGTCCTGACAATATTCGGTTCATTTTTCAGATCTGTCTTAGTTGCTCTGTGAATCATCGATTTGTATGCCGCTAGTTTGTGTGAACTAAAGGATGAGTTTGGAATAGTATTGTCGGTAAATGTTGGTTATCTGATATATTGAACATGCTTTTATTACATTCGTTAGTGAGGTAAATGATAGAGAAATTAATTTCGATTTCCAAAGTCTATTTTATTTTAGGAATGACAGGTAGTTGTGGAGTTCTCTCTTCGTGCATGTGAAATAAGCTAAAATGTCGTCCACGCACCTATACTAGAATTCTATGGTTGAAACTTTTTTTTTGCGATGATTACTGTAATAATAAATATTTTTTCAAATTTTATACGTGGTTTTCAAAAAAATTTAATTTTTCTTAATAGTAAATTACTTCATTTTTGACTATTCCTAAAATTGTTAAGAAAAAAAGTTAATTAAACTTAATATTACATCTAATTATGGCAATTTATCACTAAAAATTTTTGAAAACACAATAACCAATAGCTGGTTTCTAGTTGTCTTATATGATAGAGCAAAGACCAACTGTTCTGATGATAATAGATTCAACAAAGAAAAAATAATTATAAAAAATGCTCTCACTGGAAACAATTACCCCACAAAATTTTTCAACAAAGAGTTAAACAGACTTGAACAGAAAACAAACCTTCCGAATCAACCAAGAACTTCTCTTATTAACACTACTACTACTCAGGACAACTACATTATAGTTACAACTATACCATATATACAGGGTCTGTCAGAAAGATTGAAAAGAGTAGGCCACAGATTTAATGTTAAAACAACATTCCAAACAAGAAATACACTGAAATCTCTAATATAGAAAATAAAACCAACCAACAAAACCCAGAACTCAAAAAACTGCATATATAAGATTCCTTGCGAATGCAATAAATTTTATATTGGAGAAACATTGAGACCATTAAACGTACGAATAAATGAACACAATAATTACACAAAGAAACGACAATTTGAAAAATCGGAAATTTGTGAACATGCTTGGGACCTAGTAAATAAAATACAATTTGAAAATTTAACTATACTTCACAAAGAACAACATAACACAAAACGAAAAATAAAAGAGTATGCCTTAATTCTTTTGAATTCTACTTCTGTAGAATTTAATCGTATCTAGTTACCGACAATTAAGGAAGAAATTATTAATGGTTAACCTCCTTTTGAACAAGCCAGTATCGGGATAGTTCGTAAGGTTTTTCCTAGGTTTTCCCTTATGACGTTAATGGGATCATTGAAACAATAGAATTCTTTGATCGTATTTTTGGCGAATGCGCTATCTTATAAAAAAGTCCTACCTAGGAACGCCACTTATAAATTCTAAAGACAACTCTTTCAAATTCTTCTAATTTGAAAGCTGTTTAACTATAATACATGATCTTTAGAATTTTTCGGCTACCTGTATATCTTAAAACAACAAATTTTCTAATGTCAATTTAAATGTCATAAATCAAATTTTCATGTTGCAATAAATATAAAGCCATTGACAACGAAGTCAGAATAGACTTTGAAAGTTTGGTTTTCCTTTAATATACGTCGTTTTATTTCGATTGTGGTGTTATTGCCAAAAAAAACATAAAAGTAAACAATAACCAACTTCAAAATATAAAAAAGTAAACTTGATTAAAAACCAACTAAAAATATTTTTCTACGGCAATTTAATACTTATTTTGATATCCACTTCGAGATTTACACTTTATTTATTATTATAAAGTGTAGACCTCGAAGTGTATTTTTCGTTTTTGTGTTTCCCATCATGGATTTACATCAAGTATCAGCCACAACAATTCAGTATGTTGATGTTGTTCTAAAGAAGAATTTAAAAAATACCTATCTAATAATTAAAAATCCAATAACTAAAGATGATGTGAATGAGGATATTGTATTAGGTATTCAAGATAATGCCACACATATCAAATTGCCGATAAAAATAACGTAAGTCATGCAACTGTTCTTAAGTGTCTCCATGTGAAGAACAACATTAACATTAAACGAGGAAGTAAAGCTCCAACACTCTAGATATTGGTCAGCAGAAGATCCTCATTAGATATTTGGGACGCATACTCCGATTTTTATAGATGAAATTTTGTCAGCCAAAAAATATTTAGATGTCATTAGAGCCGAAATCGAACCTGCATTGGTAAACTTATATCCCAATACAATTGATCTACAGACTGAATCCATGCTTTAACGCCAAAAGATTGGCCAGCTAGATCACCAGCCCTTACGCCGTTGGATTTTTTCTGTGGAATCACCTCAAAAGCAAAGTATATTACCAACAAATTAGATGGAGAACATTTTGAGCATTTATTTTAATATAATACAGCTAAATAATTCGAGTATATAATGCATTTAATTTCTTAAAGGAAGCGATAAATAATTTCAAAATTTCACTCTGTCCCATTCATATTAGGCACAAATGTTATAGTTCATTGAAATTAGCTTAAAAATGTATTTAAAAATGAATGAAAAGTTCCGACTTTGCTAGACTTATGTCCATCAACCTGTACGTTTAAATTTTAGTTCGAAAAATGTACAGTTGGATTCAAAAGTTTAAAATGTCCCAGCATTGTTTATAAATTTAATAAAATTTGGTCACAATTAATTTTATTCCAGCATTATTATTGTAACATTTTTTATGTTACTAGTCACAGATCACTACTTCTTCTCAATAGTTTATATCGAATTATATGTGTTTAATGCTATGTTTTTCTTTCAGGTAAGTGTCAAAAGAACATAATCTACCCAAGAACTCAACACCAATGTAAGTAAATTTTGTCTTAACCGAGATACTAAAATCCAAGATACAAAACATAATTGTTTAAGCACTTTCTGGGAAATAACACCACAAATTACGAAATTTCTGTATATTGCCAACCAGATATAATATTAATACATCATTTAAAACAAGCGATACAGTAAAATCAATTATATCATAAACAAAACCAAAAAACACAACTCAAAATACAAAAAATTGCATTTATAAAAAAATGAATGTATTAAATTTTATATTGGAGAAACCTCTAGACCTCTAAATGTTCGAATAAACGAACACAAAAATTAAAGAAGAACACAACACGAAACAAAAACTAAAATAGTCTGCTTTAATTTTGTTAAATGAAAACTATTGTATCGCTACTACCTAGGTTTTCCCTTATAATTTTAGTGGGATCACTTAATCAACAATATTCTTCGCACCTAGGAGTGCCACATAAAAATCTGAATATCACCCGTTTCAAATTCGAAGAATTTTAAAGGAACTTTTTCATTATATGATCTCTAGAAGTTTTTGTGCTACCCTGTATATTATGAAATTAAATTCTCTTAGTTACGTCATAAATGATATAATAGATATTGTCCCCGAAACGTTTGAAAATATACATAAATTTCGTGATTTGTGGTTTTATTGCCCAGAGAGTGCTTAAACATTGAAAGAAAACAACAAAACATTATTCATAACGAATTATAGTTATATGGTTGATTGAGAAACTAGGAAAGCAAAAAATCATCCATATTATATTTCTACAGGCAAAACAAGTTGTAAACGCTTTTAATTTCTACGTCAATGCGTTTCAGGTAAGCTTTTTTTAAGCATATTACACCAAAAACTTGATGTAAACATTTTACAGTCCACTGGTAGAAAAGTTACCCGAAACAATTAGATTTAATTTAAAAATGTTGTTTTGGATTAAAAAGAATCGTCTACCATTGTCCTTTCGTCAATTGCCTTAAAAAACTCTCAAATGTTATGATGCAATCTGACAAAGTTAAAATTTTTCTTGTAGGGTATCCTAACACAACAAAAACCAGTTCACGAAGCATTTATTTTCCCCCTAAACATTTTTATCACAACAAAATATCTGTTTCCTATTGATTCGGGGATTCACTTGCCCAAAAATGTTTTGCAATTCGTTGTGCAATAGCATCCCGACCAATTGAAAACACCAAATTTACCCGATGCTCTGCATTTAATGATGATGATTTGCTTGAGGGGGACAAAAACGTCAATTCATGGAAGGGTATTTGGAGAAGAAGTCATTATCGTGGAATATGAATAGCTCTGGCTCTAGAACCGGATCCTCCTAAAGAGTAATTTTGGTTGTAAATTATTGTACTCGATGACAGAATCAGCGGTCTCTTATAGAAATTAGTTTGGCTGATAGTTATAACTGTATAAATGAATAAACCCAACCGTAAATCGAATGTATACTTTTTGTAAACATTTTTTTCCTCCTAAAAGAAATATAATGTAATACAATATCTGTAGTATATTCGACAGTGTTTTTGTTACAAAATTTAAAAAAAATTCTTTATTTTTCGAAATACTGCACCTTAGACACCGGCTCTAGGCTGAATATTCAATTGAGAGTCTGTTCTTTATTTCACGTTCACAATTGAGCAGTCATATAAACAATATTCGTCTTGAAAAAGATCAGAAAAAGTAGTTCGTGGTTAGTCCACTTCTTCTTATCTGGGAAACTTGGAAGTATGCAAATTGAACCTCGAGTTCGTCTTAGCCTCTGTAAATTTATACCTGACCACATAGTTTGTTAAATAAGAGTTTGGGGTGTTCATCCGTGTACTTGATAACCATTCTTAGTGGCATCATCTGAAAAATGTTTCGGCTCAGAGTTTACGGTTGTCTTCATAGAAATTTCTAGTGTTCTCAAACACATCTCTTTGAGTTTTAATACCCCTTCCTATATATCTTCTGTGACAGTCTGTGCATAGAATTTAATACACTTGGTGCTGCTCTTAAGGTAAGGGTCTTTGGATTTCTTAACAATTTGTTTTTTTGTCCGTCCTGCAAATGGTTCTATACTTTTTTCAATGTCTTCAGTGTTACTCTTCAGATGACGGAGCTTATACGTTCCCAAAATAATACACAACTGAGTTATATAATACATAAGAATTAGGTGAGTAAGGTAGAAGGGCTGATAACAAAGAATTATGGGTACTCTTACAGGAAATGAGTAACGCAAGCTACCAACCAAATAAACAGTGGGAAATATAATTAAAATCGAAATTTGTATGTATGTTACCTGATTTCTTCTCCTGTGGTGCACCGTTTTGAACGAATATGGTCTTGTTTCATAGAGTATATATCCGGATTGGTGAAACTTCACATTTTGGAAAAGAATTCTATTGGTAAAGTGATAAAATTTGTGAATGAACACATGCGTGCATGGAAATCGACCAATATCCCTAATATTTTAGTCGATTTTTCGATAACTCCTTATGGATGTGTATAGTTTTTTAACGTTTAATCTATTAAGGAAGATCCTTAGGTGATCTCATATACTTTTTTGCAGAAAATCGCCGAAAATTCCAAAATTCGCCATCTACCCAACATCATTTACTCTGACACTGGAAAATGAGTTCAAAAATTAAATTGAGTGACATTGGGCACAGAAATGGACCGACATTTCCTTTGGTTCGACGACGATATTCTCCTCATAAACAAATCAATGGGAAAACTAAAAATCCAATCTGAGAAAGAGAGAGAGAGGGAGAGAGAGGGGGGGGGTTGTCCTGAAGCTAGAGTGACAACGTAAAGAAACTCGCTAGAAATTGCCTAGGACAATAATAATAATGATACAAACGAATAATGTATCAGATATCTAAGTGATGCATTCGCACTATATATTGTCATTGTTCAAAATTGTTTGCATTAGTTCATTGATTTTTTAACTTTTTCACCTGAATATTTTCCGTCGTGCCCATGCTAATTTACATTTCGTGCTTTTTTGCGTGTAAGATAACTAAAATCTACAGAAGAAAGGAAAACCGAGAACCCCTTCCCTCAGGGCTTCGACATTTACTGATTAACTGTTAATTAGAGACTATCGTACGGTGGCTTTACATTGTTTACATCGTTTGTTGTGCTTACAAGTTCCTTCGTTTATTATTTGTTTGAATCAGCAATCTAAAAACCGCAAGATCTAATCATATTTTTCAGTAATCTTCCTTGGGAAACACAACTCTTATGAAAACTACGACATAAATAGAATTACTTTTATTAATTAGTTTTGCAATCTTGTGTATGCATCCATATTAGACTGGGTGAAAAAAAGAAAAAAAAAATACGAGTAAGTATGTGTAAAAAGTTTCTTTGAGACAAAAAAAATCTCCTAAAAGTTGAGCTAGTTGTCTCAAAAATTGAGCTGATGC
This sequence comes from Octodonta nipae, assembly GCA_034190945.1. Classification (NCBI taxonomy): domain Eukaryota; kingdom Metazoa; phylum Arthropoda; class Insecta; order Coleoptera; family Chrysomelidae; genus Octodonta; species Octodonta nipae. The sequence continues at coordinate 11,392,921 of CM067223.1, forward strand.
AAAGAGGGTCCTTTTCCCCATTTAACAAACACTGTAAAAGTTCCTTTCTTTTTATTTTTAAAATAACTACACGAATAAAATTTGTTACAAAATTTTGCTTGTCACTATCCTTTAGGAAATTAAATCCTCTTTAAAATTGTCTTTTTTTCTCTAAACTTAACACAAACGAAGTTACAGAGGGCTGAATAGGAGGAAAATCTAACTAAACTAACTAAATTAATAACAGAACAAAATTTATTATTTCAATTTATCAATTAATTAACTCAATATACTTCATTATTCATCAAACATTGTTGAATCTAATATTATTTCGAAATAATAACAAATCAAAATTTACAATCAAATAGAAATTAATTACAATTATTATAATTATACATTTTTATATCACTGTTGACTAGTTGGATTTATATAACATTTTTTATAGCACGAATGGTATAATTTGCAATGATACTGTTCAATTTTCCATAGATTCTGTTTTTGTTCTTCATCTTAGTACAAATTTTATTCCTGTAGTTATTTTAAAAATAAAAAGTGTTTTTTAAATGGGAAAGAGGACCCTTTAGCGCCAGCTCACTTTTTGAGATATCGAGCTCAACGTTTAGCAGATTTTTTTGTGACAAAGAAACTTTTTACTTATATTTACTCGTAATTTTTTTCTTTTTTTTGACAGTCTAATCCATATGTTAACACCTCTTAGAATAAATTGCTGGAAAATAAATAAAAATAAGAAAAATCTGTAAAGAATCTGTTGAAATATTGCGCATAATTTAATAATAACATCTCATTTCAAAGCACAGAACACGAATCTCGTATTTCACCAATTCGCATCTATAAACATATCTTTTATACCTGCAGCATCGTGTATTTATTCACAAACAACAACATAACTATATATTTTCATGAAAGTTCCACTATAAAGATTTCCTTATAAGTATTCCGCTCGCCAAATTTCCCATATTTTCATGTTCCAAACATCCAGAAAATATTGCATACGCGATCTTCTCCACAACATAACAAGGAATCGCGATTACTTTTTCCATTTCGGAGAAAACATCGCACGTTTTCTCAGGCACAGCACCAACTTCCGATTGATAGGAGCACGTTCGAATACTCTCGACCGAGAAACTTTTTACTGAGTGTGGGTGAATATTTTATGAAAATGGAAAACTCATCTATAAACTGAAGTTACGTTGAGAGATGTTTTGGGAAGTTTTAGAAAAATAAAATGTCAATATCTCGGTAAATATAGTTGGCAACAGAATATATGTATTGGCCAGTAAATAGCGATCTGTTCGTGATAAAAATACTATCCAGATATCAACTGTGTCGTCCTGTTTTGTTATGTTATCTAGTTACAGTTTGCTACGCTTCGCTATAGTTGTCGGATATGAACTGAATAGGAAAATACATGGGTAAGATGTTTCCCCGACGAGTGAGAAAGTCACAAAGTATTGTAATCATTATGTTCCATTTTGGTGAAGGTGCCAGGAAATATAAACCATTTTTATACTGAATATGTCTCCGTTGATGACTTCGACACTAAGTCAAATTTCGAAAATTTCAATTTTTATAAACCTACACGAAACTACATGGAATATTTTGCAAAAGAACTGGCATAAATCTGACGATTAGATTCCTAGTCTTGGGATCATAAAAATATGTAAAGACTAAAACTACAATTTGTGTTTTTTTCCTAAAACCCAATAATAATGAAGTAATCCTGATAGTGTATCCATCGATTTTAACCAATGAAGTTACCAACAAAACCGAACTCTAAAGAAGTATCGTTAGAATTTTCCAAACACGTCATGGAATTTATAGATCTGCTGAAACTATAATTCTCTGTTCAGATCGAAGAAACCCTATTTTTCTAAAGACTACTATAGAATATACAGGGTGTAAACGAATAAGTACAAAGGATTTCAAGATGAGCTTTCTCGTGTCACCTTTTGACGAAAAGTTCCTATGAACATACTTAATGTTTGTTAATTTACTCTCGTTGATTTTTACTAACACACTGTTGTGCGCGAATTCTCTCCAATTCTCACCAATAGGGCGGTTTATTCAAACGCAAAAATGGCTGACATGCATTTCGTCTACGGTCTCCTTTCTAGTAATTCCTTAGAAGCGAGAAGATATTCTTTGGGCGGCTTCATCAACGACAAAGATGACAAATGATTGTGGTCGCCACCGGGATATTACAATACTAAAATTCGAAGAAGCTGTACCCAATTTAATTGACGAGCAACTCCATACCAGCACTAGGAAAATTGCTTTACAGCTACATGTTGGACATATCACGATATTTGTTATCGTAAAGAAACAGCTGTTATATCCATATCACGTACGAGTCCAGACACTGTTACCTAGAGGTTTTCCTAAGCAAGTTTATCAAGGGAACCAATTTTTAATCATCATCTCAACCACATATGGGTGGAAGAAAATACTCACCACCAGGAACCAATATTTTTAAACGTATGGATTGGAACTATTGGAGACTACCTAATTGGCCCACATTTCCTTCAACCTACATTCAATGAAGATACACACTCTGAGTTTCTAAGCAAACAGCTGCCAGTTCTACTTGATACGATTCCTTTAGGTGTCAAAGCGGAAATGCGGTTTATGCATGATGGCGCTCCCTCCCATTTTATCCAGATCGCTGGATAGGTTGAAATGGACCTCAATTTTGGTCAGCTCGTACACCTGATTTAATTCCGATAGACTTTTCACCTTGGGGACGTTCAAAAACATTGGCTTATAGTGGAACTCCTGTTCAAGACATACACGACTTAATAATAATAATAATAATAAATAAAGCGTTTTTATTTTTTCATCCATGTAATACACATATCTATACAGCATGCACATACATAAATCCATACAGTATACAGATACACAGCAAAACAAAAGGCGGAGTTTAGCCTACGGCTTCTCTTCCACTCAACCCTAAATAAAATAAATTTCTCCACAAAATATTTATTGCCAAAGTACGTAATTGAGGCAATTGAAATTGAAATGAAGGAAAGTAATTGACATTGACAAACTACATTAAGACAATTTAAAAACAAAAGTGTCGTTAAACAAGAGTTTTTTAATTTTCTTTTGAAAACCAAGTAAAATTGTATCATCTAAATTTTCCAGAATAATTTTGTTATACATTTTAACTGTGTTAAATGAGAAATACCGAAATACCGCTGAAACATGGTTGATGAATGTCTAGGGACATATAAAAGATTGCTGAATCTTGTAGATCTATTGTGAATTTGATTAGCATAAACTATTTTTTCCCAAATATAATCCGGTTTTCTCCTGTGAATAATACGATGGACAAATTTACAAAAATGATATTGCGAAGTCTTTTTCATTGTTAACCAGTTTATCTCTATTAGTTTTTGACTTATATGGTCAAATTTGCGAAGTGCGCAAACAAGTCTACAACAGGTATTTTGTACTTTTTGAATTCCTTTCTTGGTAAACTCAGTTAGGCAGTGATAGTACACTGTATAACAGTAATAGAAGATTGGCAAAACAAATGTTTCACACAATTTTTTCTTCATTTTGAAGTTTAAAATTGACTTGACTTAAGAAACTGCATTATTGTTTCTTAAGTTCAAGATTCTGGGATTTTCAATCGACGTCTAGACTCCTGTGTAATGTCCGAAGGTGGCCATTTTGAGAACTTAATTTGATCTCTTCGTTTTCAAAGTTAGGTAAAAATCTGTAAATTTGATCTTCTTCTCGTAACTTTACAGGATTAGGAAGTGTGCTTGTTCCACTTCACCATCTTGTGCTACATACACACGTTTTTAAGCATAATCATAAAGTTTTAAACACAATAAATTTCACCGAAATATGCCCAGTAGTATATACCTGATACTCGAACAAAGACATTTACAGTTTTATACGAGGGCTGCCTTTTATACTTCAGGATTAGAGAACAAAAACAAATCCATGAAGATCTATACACTTTTGCATGCGTTTGAACCAATTGTCGAAGCACTTTTTCCACTCTGATTGAGGTATCTCCAAAACATGCATTCTGAACGCAGCAACCGCTTCTTCAGGTGTCGAAAAACAGTGACCTCTCAGTTTGTTTTTTACGTACGGGAATAAAAAGAAGTCATTTGGTGACCAGTCAGGACTATACGGCGGATGACTCATCAAATCGATGTTTTGAGTGGTAAAAAATGCAGTTGTTTGAGCCGATGTGTGAGAGCTCGCATTATCGTGGTGAAGAGTGATCCGTCTTCGGCGGTTGGTTTTCCTCATTTCTTGGAAGACAACTGGCAAACAAATGGTTGTGTACCACTCAGAATTGACTGTTCTGCGTTGTTCTAGTGGTACGGTTGCGACATGTCGAGTTTTTCTGAAAAAAAACAGGCGTTCATTTGCTTGGAAGTGCTTCGTGCGCGAACAACTTTTGTTGGATTCGGCTCATCTTGAAACATTCATACAGTCGACTGCTGTTTACTTTCGGGCTCATACGCGTAAATCCACGATTCATCACCTGTCACTGTCATAAACGTCTTTTGAAGCACCGCGATCATATTATTTGAGCTTTTCTTTCGACCAATCGACACGAGCTTTTGAACAATTGACAAAGTGTGTGGGATCCAACACGAACGAATTTTGTTGACATTCAAATGTTTATGCAATATTGAATATATGCTGGTCCCACTAATGTGTAAGGTTGCTGACTTAATCCACGTCGAAATTTGTAAAAAATAATCCCACGAAAATGTTCACGATTTAATTCCATTTTTTGGCTGAGATGAATCCTCTAAGTTACTGTAAACAACACATAGCGCTCGTATGTCAAAACGTTCTGAGTACGTATAACCTCAAAAATGTCAAACTTTACGATAGAGCTGTCAGTTGTCAGATTGCAACACTAGGGTTGTCCAAGCCCGAAATATAAAAGGCAGCCCTCGTATATGTATATAGATAAAAAGATTAATAGTTAAATATTCAGTTTTGTCTTATTTGGCTTTATAAGTACTTATGTATCAATTTGTTTGTGCTGATATACCAAACTTAAATATCTTAAGTTTCACATCGAAGCGACAAAACCAAACTAAACATATTCACTAAATCAAATAGTTATCCGCTTTGAGTTTCAAGGCAATTCCAATCCTCCTAATAACTATAAATTCGTAAGCAAATAGAGTCAAGATTAGCAAGAGCCTGACTCGGCATCCAGAGACGAGAGAGAAAACGGCTTCCTAAGAGGTTTTCGCCTGGCTAGATTAAAATACGGGTTAGCAAGATTGTTTCTCGCCCGTTTTCTAGGCAAAAGGGCACCCAGTCTATTACTTAAGCTCGCCGACAACGTCACAGGGGGTGAATTACTGGTGCGAAAACCCTTTGTAGGACGAAACGACATTAGAATGTGAGATTATTGACCACGGGGGGACGCTAGTAATACAGAATGTGAATGTTTGCACAAGGAAAAACGTATTAAATCAAAATTAGTATAAATTTCTGTTCAAATAAATTTAGCATTCAATTGTGTTCCCAATTTACTCGAGAACTAGCCCGGAGCCATCTCAGGGCAACTCTTCGTGGGAGAACTCCCAAGAGATTCCATTCTATAAACTCCTCATTCTATTTCAACATCATGAATATTTCCATTCATTGACTAACTTTACGTTTTTCAATTTCCTGTGCCGAAAATTAAAAATCCCTCTAGTCACCGAAAATTATCTCGAATATCTCGTTGGCAAGGGGCCAAACTGAGTGAGTAAAGTGTGGCCTAAGGCTGGCAAATTTCCTGCAAATATATATTGAGGGCGGTGCATGGTATTCACCCAGGAACATCCTGATCGCATTTAAAGGTAATAAATAGAAAAGGCTAATCAATAAATACGGGGAGCGAATAAAATGTTTTTAAGTGGTTTAAATGAAACGTTAACATTACGTCAAAAATCTATATGAAGCTAAGAATAAGAATAACGAATTGGTTTTTCAGTAGACGGATATGTTTAACTAATAAAGTTCAAAGACTGAGCTCTCTGACCTATATATAGTAGAGTGTCACATTGAAATATTGTGGGTTTGAACCTCAGCCCAGCTGAGCATTGTTGCTAATTTTTTTAATTCAAGAAAAAATATCCTGTCCCAATACTTTCTTTAAAACCCTACCAGAAATTAAATGAAAGAACACAACTTTTTGCAGAGACTTGTAATAGCTGACTCGACTGCAACTGCCAAAATCACTGAGATAATCTTAGAGCAGCTACTTCCTAGAGAAAGCCTGCAGTGTATAAATATCGTGCCAAGGCTAGAAAGAGAGGGCAATAGAGAGTGTATGCTCTAAGGTGATAATACTCGAGTATTTATTTACAGTGGAATCAGTAAAGTAGGGAGCTGTTATAATATATTTCTACGAACATGCAAAAAGTATTCTATGTCCTATGTAGTGAACCTCTGTTGTAGAATGTAGAAAACTTTCCTATCACAGTGACTACTAATGAGAACGTAGACCCCTTGTTGAGGACACTTCTCATCATATGGTTACGAAATTCTCACATCCGAACTTAATACGAAACAATCAAGTGCAGGATAGGTACCGTCTCATCAGAAATGAAGTTGTACTCAAATAGGAATGCTTGCAATAAATAAACTTCTGTAGAGAGATTACTTGGTGTAGCGGAATCGTAAGACCACCATTTCGATCCTGGCACCAAAATTTAGAGTAAAGGAAACCATCTGTGCTTTTCCACCTTCTGTAAATTCATAATGATAGCATAAGCTCAGGAGGGGATATTCCCAGTTATTTGTGAAGCTGAAGGTGTAATTTTGGTTGAATATCGACACAACTAATAAAATACTTTTTACCTAAATTTAAAAAAAAATGGTGCACTTATTTTGTTATAGTTGCATTTATTAAACGGGCGACGATTTGGAATCTGATTTTCCACGATTAGCCTGTAGAGACTACAGAGTTTTCCCAAAACTGGGAAAGGATAATGTTGACACCAGTAAATGAGTCATTTGTAGCCAATCGCATGCGATCAAGTGACATCAAAACATAACATACACCTCGTAATTAGAGGTCTTAGTTGTCCTAACACAGAGACTTCAGGCTATTTATTCACCTTGTTCTGAACTCGGGATATTTCTAACTTGGACTCAAGCATAGCAAAGGGAGTTGCAGGTTCTGTTCTATTTTCAGAATCTGCAAAACACAACAACACATCAACATTGATTAAACTAATACGTACAAAAACAACAGAAAAAACAACTTACGTAAAAAATATCGCAGGAAAGAATCAAAATGATAATAAACAAACAACAGGGCAAGAACAAAGAAAGAAAATTCTGACTACGTAAAGACCACACACAACTATAGGAAAATTGCTAGGAATCGCAAAGAACAAAATACCACTAGAAAAGAATGTAAAAGACTTTCCAAAATTACACGTCGACCACAAACTGTACATAAAAATCCAATAAACTACTACAGTGTCATTCAGACATGAAAATGAAACGGAAAATAAAACAAATTTTAACTGTTGCAAAGAACTCGCTAACATTGCATAACTATAAAATTCCATTCGTTAAAGAGATCTTTGATATCCAAATCCGAGGCATCCTTTTCTCAATACAGATGTTTTACTTACATCATCATCACCAGCTACTTCTCTTGTGTATTCCTGGGGGTTTTCCTCAACATTTAACAATACATCCAATTTCTTGTCATCATTCAGTTTTGCGCTCTCGGGTTTGGGAAGATCTTTGGCAGTTCCAAATTGACGGAATTTTTGTTCTAATCAAGTCACCCTAGACTAACAAATGTGACGGTCAGGATACCTATTATTAAAAATTCCAATTAGTATTAATATCTCAAATTTTTGGATCTTAGAAAGGTTCAATTAAAAAATTCTTAAAAAAAACGATTAATAACTAAAAAATATTAACGATGTATAGCTAACTGTTCACCAAAGAATTGAAAACCCTTTTAAACAGGTGCTAACCTTGATCAATTAAAAAAAATGTAAGGGCAGTTATTACCCCTAGATCAGGTGAATAATTTTATTCGAAAAGAGCAGTTTCATATGTAAAAATTGATCTGTTTAAGGATTTTTCATTTACATTCATAATAACGTAGAAAATGAATTTATCTGTTACGGGCCTCACTGTATGTATATCAAAACATGTTTGCTTAGTATAAAATTTTCTTTTGTCGTAATGCCTCCCAAGGTGTAGGATTTCTCTCGCAAACCAACCAAAAGTAAATCAAATTAAAGCGAGTAAATGACATTTCGCGACCGTCAATATAAATAATATATGTAAATATGTAAGAACTTGTGATCGCCGTTAAATAAACATTTCTGATGAGCAGTTTTATTATGACAGTGAAATTTACGAGGCACCGCATACTTTGACTTTCGACTTAAAGACGGACATAGTGACGGCAAAATAAAACCACCAACTTTAATATATTTATCCGGTCGGTATTTATAGATTTATATATGCCCGCATATTTACGTGAGTTGAGGTGGTGTTTGTGTGTATACATCACTAAACTTTGAGCAAGTTCAATGGGAATTATTACACTTGTGAATAATTTATTCAAATTTTTAATACATGTTTTTACTAATGTGAATAATTCAAAATTATTAAAAGAAAAAAATTGTTGACACTGTCAAAATTAAATCAACGTCCAGCATAACTTGTAGTTAATTGTGAGCACAAACTAGTTTAGCTAACAGAATCATCGTTCAAAAAAACATAGAGGGCGTTAAAATATCGAGAGGAGTAGGTAGAGAAATTACCGTTACACAGGGAGGTTAGATAATATATAGAAAAAATAATTATAACGGGTAAACCAGAAACAGTTGAATCCATATGGCAGTTGAAAGATAGAGCGGAGTAGAACAGTTATTATACCTGTAGAGTAGCATCTCAGCAGTTGCATTTATGGTTAAGCAGGGTGGTTCAAAAATGTTACATTGAGTGGGCATTTGCAGATGCATATACAGGGTGGTTACGCTTGCATATATAGAATGGTTGTAACCTAGGTCGTAGAAGAATGATTTATACAGGGTGGTTAAAAAAAATTTAGAAAAAGAACTGATTTAGTTGTTGCATATATATGTTTGTTAAAATATAACGAGGAATGTAATTATAGTTATAGAAGGTGGTTAAAAAAATAGGCAGTCGCATGAACAGTGTGCTTGGAATATAAGGTCTTTGAGTTATATAGTTTGGTTCAAAAAATTTAGAAAACATGTTATAATGCGGGGTCCATTATAATATATTATGGAGTAGAATTATTATAAGAAGTGGCTCAATAAATGTTTGAGGATTAGAATTAAAGTGATTAATTTCGTCTTGGGCTAATGCCCGATTATTTGGTTATACATACCCATATTTTTTACGAACGCTTGAATCTACGAATGAACTTCTCTAAGCTATATATTTATTTCTTAAATTTATATATATAGAATTTTTTCTAAAATAAAAGCCTTACATATCACCTTTCTTCTTCTATTGTATACGAAGTTCAGCACCAACTTCACTTTTGTTTATCTGCACTATGTTATTATCTCGGTTATTGTTTAAAAAACTATATATGTCGGATATCTACACGTCCGTTGTCCGCGAAGACGACCACTAACGTTGGAAAATTTAAACATTCAATCTACCAGTGAAAAGAACAAATGTATGGGCATTTCAACGTACAAATGTTATCGGTTGTTAGGTGTCACTTAAAAACCTCCAATGACTGAACTATTGGGTACACTTTGTTTCCTTCGGCATTTGAAAATTTTTATTTTATTACTTTTTATTGCACCATTAATCCTTTTGGCCTGGCAGATATTGAAATTTCCAACCATAGATCCCTTGCATCGAATCGCACTTTTGAAATTACCGACCTTTGGGGGAGATAGGACTGATGGATCGAAAAACACCTGAATGAACAATATTAATACCCAACGAAAGCAAAAAATGGTACAAATTGGTCGATAACATCTTTCATCGTAGCAAACTGTTTCGTTAGTGGAAGAAATATACGGAATATATTGATTCATATGAAACACAGTTTAAACAAGTGTTAAATAGTCCATGGGTTCAATTTAAATTTATAAAACTAATATTTACTGTCACTTTTCTAGAACTTTATTTACATCCAATTATATAGAACAGCTGATTCACAATAACATTACGATATACGCTCGTCCTCGCTGCTAACGCGGGCTGCTTCCTTTTTAAAACTAGCATCGAAAATGCTAGTAAAATCAACCATCAACTCCACAGCCGCCGAGCCATTTCCAGAACATTTTTTTATGCTAGAAGCGATCGTTGTCGTATTGAAATTTCGTAACACAAGGATACGAACCCAACGTGGGTGGTCATCTTTTGCGGACGACGGACGTGTATTACACAAGCTTAAGTCTTCCGCTACCTATGATTTCGTTATAATGTCTAGAGTTTCGCTTGTATAATTATCCACCTCGCCTAGTATGTTATTTCCAAAACACTTTACTACCGTTTTTGAACGTCGTTCAAAACTGTTAAATCAAAATACCACCGTAACCTTTTCCCTCGAAATTGCTTTCCAACTTTGTTGTTCTGCGAGAGTTTTACACACCGCATGTAACCAAAATAATTGGTTGTACTTCTCCATAATAACACCCAAACGATTTTCTGTTTTACTCCATAATTAAAGAAAGTAACTTTCCAGCTCTGCGTGCTCGAACGAGTAAGACGTCCCACTAATCGAAAAAACAAACACACACACAAATACCACACCGACCATAAAACTATAACCGAAATTATGACATTGATGGTTGTTCGGAGCAAATTTATGACAGGATTCCCTCTTAATTATGTAGGTATTGATATGGTAATACGGCCGTGCGTTTTAACGATACCAAAGACGATCTGGCGTGGGCCGTTTTTAATTACAACTGAAAGAAGAGAAATATTTATTTAACGGCTCGTTTATGATTTGACAAGCCTATAATTTGTGTTTTCTTTCGCTAGGAAAGTCAACGCCGCTCTGGCGGTCCGCGCGGTCGTGGATTAGCTCATGTAGGATGATGTTTTCGTTATTTATTTGAATTTTTTCGGGTATTAATTATAATTTGTGTTTTGTATCGGATCAGTTGCATTATTATTGATTACTATTTTAATCTGTTATGTTGATCAGAATAAATGTTTCCATTAAGGATGCTTTGTTTAATATTGTGTATCTAACAATTTTTTTGGCATTGCAAAATGGAACAAACTAAAAACAAAAACAAATAATATTTATAAAACGTTGAAGAAAATAAACTAATGATATGTATTACTAGTACTTCACAGGGAGTAGATAACAAAATTAATCATAATGAGAATATTGTAATTTTTTATATAACCCAATAGCAACCGGGTACAATTGTGAATCTAAAAATTCAACGTACTCATTCCACTCCCATTCTCAAATTTGAGCCAACCATTTAAGAGGACTTTTCTTACAACGATCTTAGCGCTACCTGACATGTTAAATAAAAATGTAACCCATTCAAACACACACTTAAAGTTTCATCACAACCGTTTAACAGGAATTGAATAAAAATTTCCGACAAGATCGTAGAGCAACCTATCGGATCCAAGTGTGAATACAAATCTTCCAGTGACCTACACAAATACTCACAAAAAATTCAAATAATCATACACATTATTTAGTTATAAAAAAGTGGCCTCTCTGGGAATAGAACCTCAGACCTTCACATTGTGGGCAAGACGCTCTAACCAACTGAGCTACTGTGCTCTCTTATGTAACAGTCGTCAAGCAAATATAGCAAATTAACACAAAATGATATTAAATTATACGTATAAACCTTTATCTTAGGACAATCTGTCTGAATTAAAATCCGTTTTCGTAGTTTAAAAAATCTAAGTCGTAGAGGGATGACGACAGGAACCGACTTTATTCTATATTATGTAAAGATTAAATAATTATTAATTTAGATTCTTAATGTAAAATAAATCTGAGAAGATAAAAACGTGGTAATATATACAACGTGTTGGAATGGTGTGGAAATGCTTCATTATTTTATGAAATAATAATTTTCTAAAGATGAATTTAGCCATTTTGTAGCCAGATAATTTAGGTTTAGTCCAATCCTTGTAAAAATTATATTCGTTGAGGAAGAACATCTCAGTTATCACGATGTTGCAATCTCAATTCAGTCAGTTTGCGGTGTAGTTCCAATTTATGTTTAAATATGGAAAATGTGGTTTATCAATGTTAAAGTGATTAGTCAACCCATTTGAAGGTTTACAAGCACTTTCAGTGCAAACTTGTATGTTTGGCACTATAAAAATGAGTGCGAAATTCCTAAGATTTTTTTGACAAAAATGTAGCTGTTTTTACAAAAATATTGTAGCCTCAACTGTTATTCTTCAAAATATTTGCACTTATACCGTTTACACTCTGTATATTATCTTGTATGTAGCTATCTAACAACTGTGCAGGTGCGTTTATTTCTTGAAGCTCTTTTTCCTAGAATTTCTCTATAGCTTAGAGGTTAAACTACTGGGATCCTATGACACATCGATGGCATGTCCATCAGAAGTATCCACCTCAGTTCTTGTAAAATAATATCGTCAATGTCTAGAGGGTAGTTTGTCACTGTGTCACCAAAAAAATGGTTCAAACAATGGATTAGGTGACAAAAAGACATCTTAGGTGTGACAAAGTTGACAAAAGGTGACAATTTGTCTAGAAGTAGATGGGGACGAGATCACCAATAACCAGAAGGGTTTGCTGAGAAAAGCTGTATTACTATCATCTTCGCTAGTGGTTTGTCTATCCTTGTTTAGCGAAGGCTGTCTTTGTCTGCCTTGTATGAGGAGCGGGCCAACCCAGCGTATTAGTTACCAGGTTTGATCACTTCTTCTTCTTTAGGATGTATATTTTTCCTGTCTTTGTTTAACACATACACCACTTAATCTTCTTTGTTTAATAGTAACAACTTTATTAATCACTGTATTATAAGTTCGGCCAATCAGTAGTTTTGATCTCTTCTTCTTCTTGTCTTTGTTTAACCCATGTACTGCTAAAAGGTTCATGTTTGATAGCTACAACTTTTTATAGTTTTAGCATTTCTTTACTTTTATTTTATTATTTTAGTTTTATATAAGCTTGTAATTACCATTACAGATTTGAACCTACGGCAATAATGTTATTAGCATGATGCTCTAACCAACTGAGCTAATGGACCTTATTATATAATATTTTTTCATTTGTGTAATATTCTAAAAGAAATGAAACAAGTATGGTTTTATATTCATTTACATAGGTATAAACAAAAAAAAATTAATTTTTATATTAGGTATTAATTTTACATGGTATGTCTATATAATACATGAACAAAATTTTTATATTCACATAGGTTTACTTCAACTTTTTCAAAACATCCTTCATGTCTTAAGCGATAATTTAGTAATTCGTAAAGAAACTTCATGTGCAAATAGCTCATTGTAGGCAAACTGTACACATGGTAGAAAGCATCATAATTTGAACTTGCAGATGGTAGAAAGTCTGTGCTATGTATTTGTTTAATTATTTCTAACGTTTTAGTTCCTTTCTCAACTTTTTTGTTAAAAAATGTTTATTTTATATTGACGTAGATTTGCACTACACAACTATGACTTTAACACAATATTGTTCTGCTGCTACTTTTCCAGACTTTTGGTAGAGTGCGTTAGTATTCCCAACATCATAGTTCATAATCAGCAACCAAAATACTTTCTTTACCTTTTGTATGAACTTTACTTAATTGTTTTTGTTTGAACTGAGGATAGCGTAGCGTTAATTTTTTGTAGAAGTGTGTAAGCAATCAATCTGTAATCGATGTTATTCATCCCGTCAAAGAATTAAAAAGGGAAGGTATCGAATTGAACAAACACTAAAAAGGCGTATCGGTCAGAACACAGAAAACTGGACGTGAAGTAGATTTATTAGCCTTTTTAGCAACAGGGAGGATTGCAGTTGAAGGGAACAGATTAAAAAAGGCGAAATCGATAAAACATTTACAGAAGTAGGAGAGATCGCTTCGTGTGCACTGAATATCGAAATGATCTATCTATTCAATTATAATACAACAAATTTTCAAATGATAATGCGGCACAATAATTTTAATGAGATTTCTGAACATCTCCGGCCTCTGAAAATTATTGAAATAGTTTCAATATCTTGCTGTGATTTTAATTTGAAATGTAAATCTCGGAATGCGGTACCGTAGAAATTCAATTTCCAATTTCTCGTTGATTATATTGTTACGGCATCAAAGGATAACGTTATTTTAGGATATCGTGAATTGAATTTGTGAAACTAATTTCAAGTTTGGAAATGACTAGTCAAGCATATGAGATCGGTATTCGCTAAAAGACAGATAAAAACCCTAGAGTTCCAATTCAATTAAGAGAAGATATTTGTGATCTTTTGATTCATCAGAAAGTCATTGTGATATAAGTATTACAGGATTTTGAGTACCAGTAGAATATTTTTGTTCGTTGCAGAATTTTTTGTAGTTTACTTTCTCGTAATTTCTTATTTATTCCCATCCAACTAAAGAATTATCAACGTTAACAATAATATTTAATAGCTGCTGCTTATGATATTTTGATCAATTCTAACATTTTTTTCTAAAGCATTGCTAGACTAAAATCCGACCAAACTTGCTACCGATTAACTGATAATGTGATTATGGAAAGCACCTAACTACGCGCCAAGTATTATTATAACATCCGACTCGACCATACAATGTATGGTATCACACTCCCTCTAAGGCACGCTATGAGTGCCTTTAGGGGAAAATTCACTACATCCCAGATATCCTAGATACCAAAAGGGTTTAGCTCTGTGGGAGCCATTGCCAAGTTTTCAGGCCCGTAGTTGGAGTCGTGGCGGCAGTATCCCATGAATTTCCTGACCGTCCTGGCTGTTCCTAACAGGACGGTGTTTTGTATTTGTTTGTAAAGGTGTTCGTCCAGACCGAGGTATTTTAAATTGTTTAATAGATGTTTTGGGACTACTCCTGTCGTTGACATAACAACTGGTACAGTTCGTGTGTTGTTCATGTCCCACTGAGTCTTTATTTCAAATTCCAAATCTCTATATTTGGTTATTTTCTCAGCTTGCTTGATATTTATATTATTGTTGTTAGGAATTGCTATGTCAATTAAAGTTGTTTTCCGAGAGACTTTATCTACCAAAACTATATCTGGTCTATTGTGAGCAACTGTCCGATCGGTTAGTATCGTGCGGTCCCAGTACAGCTTTTAGTTGTTATTTTCTAAAACAGATTCTGGTTTGTATTTATAATATGGTAATCTTACCGACTGTGATAATTCAAGTTTCAGTGCTAGTTCCTGGTGAAGTATTTTTGCCACAGCATCGTGTCGTTCTTTGTATTCAGTTGCAGCGAACGCTTGACAACCTCCTGTGATATGCTGGATAGATTCTGATGTTTGGCAACCGTACCTGCATCTGTCTTTGTTAATAGAAGGATCTTTAACGATGTAATTTAGGTAGTTCTTAGTTGGAATTACTTGATCTTGGATTGCCAATATAAAGCCTTCCGTTTCAGGAAACATATGACCAGAGATCAACCAGTAGTTCGACGCTGCACTGTCGACATAATCTTGGTTCACGTCATTTATATGTCTTCCATGAAGGGGCTTCTCTTTTCATTTCAGCAGTTTCTGATCTGTGGTCTGCTGGTGTAATTGGACATGCTGTTCTGTCAGTCGCAGTGGTGTTGAGTCATCAACCAGGCACATGACTCTGTGTAGATCAGAAAATTCTGCGAGTTTCTGGAAATGACTTCTGGAAATGATTACATAAATTTGTTGATCTAATAGTTTGCTTAGATCTGTCAATCTCTTCCTCCTTCATACCATGGCAAAGTTGTACTTTCGACTGAGCTCTTTGGGTGGTGATTTTGAGCTTTTGTTATTAAAACTCGAACTTTTCCTTGTAATTGTTCAATTTCAGTCTTGCACCAATTAACTATACCGAAATAGTAACTGAGCACTGAACACGCATAGGTGTTAATAGCCTGAAACAGATTTTTACTGTTTAATTTAGTTTTCAACAGTCGTCTTACCCTTTTATAAAACTGTGCTGTTAGGTCCTTTTTCATAGTCATGTGATCAATACGTTCAGCCTGCTTTATTCCAAGGTATTTATAACATTATTATTATAATAATAATGAAACGTTTCTCGTATTTTCTTATTCCCTATCCAACAATAGAATTATCAACGTTCTACAATAATATTTAATAGCTGCTGCTTATGATATTTTCATCAATTCTAACATTTTTTTCTAAAGCAATGCTAGACTAAAATCCCACCAAACTTGCTACCGATTAACTGATAATATAATTATGGAAAGCACCTAACTACTCGGAAAGTATTATTATAACATTATTATTATAATAAGCCCTGATATACAACATTCCTGGTCGTTATAGAGAGGAAGCGTCATTTATTTAAAATCCACGTGAAGCAAACTTTTAATGGGCCATTTGAATTTTAAAAGGAG
The DNA here is from genome assembly GCA_034190945.1 of Octodonta nipae. Taxonomy (NCBI): domain Eukaryota; kingdom Metazoa; phylum Arthropoda; class Insecta; order Coleoptera; family Chrysomelidae; genus Octodonta; species Octodonta nipae. The sequence continues at coordinate 11,409,468 of CM067223.1, forward strand.
ATCGGTTGGGATTATTGGAATACGAGGTATAAACACTGTTTCTCCCCGGGCAGATCTAGCTTCAACAAGATTGTAAATCAAAGCATTTACTTGCACGTCCTTGTATCGTTACATAATGGTTTCTATTTTTTAAGAAAAGCATAGATGCATCCAAACTGTTCGAAAACAAGATTTCTTTTTGAAAGGGTTAAATAATAAGCTTGAGTAAGCCCTAAAGATGGCTGCGTGAAGTCAAAACTTTAGTCTTGAAAGAAGAAGAAGAACAACGTGAGAATAATTGTGATAATAGTTGTAAATTGTATTGCAAGAAATTCTTCTACACTGGTACTGTACGAATAATGTTTAAAGTGATTGTCATCCAAACAACGATAGTAGGTCGTTGCAGCGATTAATTATCCGTTGAAAAAGTTTTGTAAAGTAATGTCCAATCTTAAAATCAGTGCAGCATATATCGTAGACATTCAAATAAATCTCGACACAGTAAAACACTAAAAAATAATGCTTTTTGAAAACATTATAGGAATACTACATCCGTTCTGTATTAACACTAAACCGATTAGTATGCGATACAAGTCAAGCAGAAATGGAGGAAGGATTAATAACTTGAAACTTGTCGATATACTTTTTATTAATCTTTTTTATCATTAGAATTCTGTGGACAACAATAATAATGGCAACTGTGAACAAATTCGCGAAAAAGCCATTTGTAAAGGTTAAGGTTAAAGTATTCCTACAAAAAATTTGTTCATGCTTAAAAGGTTGTTAGTAAATCTTTATGCGGCAACAGTTTCAGCACATTTTTTCCTTTTTCAGGTACGAATATATTAAAGTAGAACGTTGGCAATAGATTTTGGAGGTTATACCTCAACAAATCTAACTGTTAATGACCCACTTTCGATTCCACTGTGATCGCCGTGACTTTCATATAGTTTTCCACTGGAGAAACTCGAAAGTAAATATTTAAAGGGTCACAGTTAGCCCCTTGAGCAACTAACTTTTTTCTAGGAGGGGATTAGAAAGCTTCATATACAATGAGAAAATTCGTTTTTGATAAATAAAACTACGTAGATCAATACGTCATTCCATTTGTACTTTTATCTAGAACCGATTCGAAAAAACTAAAAAAAATTGGTTTACATTTTAAACACCGCCACCCTTATTTTCAGATCAAATTACTACTATCATAGAACATATTTCGGTGGTCTGAGGTTAAAACGTGTGTAATTCTCGATGGATTTTTGATTTTTAACAAAAAAATCGCATAAAATTGTTAATAAATTAATTTTTTGCCTTTTAATTGAATTCCACGTGTAAAATACTGTTTGTTACCATAAAACATTACTGTATTGAATTCATTTCAATACCTACAAACCTACAAAATGAGCTACTATACGCCCAAGTTCGTTATTTTATTCCCTAGAAAATAGAATCCCAACTTAAATTAAATCATAAACTTAATTTGTTATAAAATTTTCTACTTTATTGTAGAATATAATATTCTTTTTACCCTGAAAGGGCAGATTATCTCGTATCAAATCTATGTCAAATCCTTAGTTTTTTGCAAAATTTCAGTTAAATCTATGGAAAACTTTTTAACACAATTTATCTCTCCAGATGATTTTATCATTATTAGCAAACCAGCATAGGAAAGTGGGAAAGTTAATCTAGACATCCCCCATCTTAGATTTCCAGAATTTTAAGTACATAAATACATATAGTTACTGAAAATATTTGGTCATTCAGAAGCAGTCGAACTGGACGAGACCATTCAAAAAATTGCTAAAGGGTGGCACTAATGAAAGATATTCGACCTGTAATCAATCATATTTGTAATTTAGAGAAATGGAATGTGAAAATTACAATAATTCAATATTATTTAAAAAAATAAAATTTACCTTCTCCATTCAGTGATTCTACAGGATGAGTTTTTTTTATGATCAGTATGGGGATCTCGGAAACTAGCGGAGATAGAGCAATGGTTTGGGAAAGATTTGCAGTTTTACTGACCCAATTTAATGGCACTTTCGGATTTTTGTAAAAAGTCATCGCTTACTAGATTAATTTTGAAAAAACGAAATTCTGTGGATTTAGTCAAATCCTTGTAGCTTCTTTGTTTTTGATTTTATAAAAAACATGTAAATATCAAAATTGGAGGGAATTGTATCCCGAATATGGCTGTCATATCCTCGTTTGCGTGATAGCTCTCGTTTTCGAGATATGACACAAACTTATCTTTTTTTCAATGGAAACCATAGTTGGCTATGACCTCAAAAATTCGGTCATTTTTAGAGCTTTTCAACGATATAATACTCGATATACTTATTAATAAAAATAACGGAGTTATCGGTGCTTTTCTCTCTTATTTTCACTTTTAAGGTAGGTAGCCATGAAATAAATTGATTTATTAATAACTATTCCAAAAAACATTGAACGATTTTTTTATTAGGTATATAAGATATAACGAAAAAACTAAATAAGTAGGTACTTACTAAAAACTTAAGAAATTAAAGTATTAATAATGGTTACAATTTATGTTCGAAAAGTCCACCATTGTTATTTAGACAAAAATTGCAAAAGATTGACATTACCGCTTTCATCACAGACCGCCTATCAATTTCTTCAATTGCTTGTAATACCGCCTCCCTTAGGTCACCAACTGTCTCATACTTTCCTTTGTATACTTTGTTTTTTAGCGCACCCCATAACAACTATAACTGCCAAATCGGGAGACTGGGGTGGCCGTTCGCGTGGGCCATTTCTCACTATCCAAGAGTTTGGATAGATATTAAAAAAAAGGGTTTTCTTTAGCCCAGATATGCTCATTGTGTCTATTAAACATACCGCAGTTAGTAATTCTAGTTTCATCTGACCATAACATCTTTAACGGAAGCTGTGGATTGTCAAGGCACATGTCTCTAAACCATTTACAAAACAAAATACGTCGATGTTCGTCACCAGCATGCAAAGAAACTGCAAAGTTTGTACGAGGTGTTACTTGTGCGCTTGATCAGTTTAACTACAGTTCGTTGAGATGTTGCCAGCTTCTGCCGCAATTCCACGAGTTGATGTAGATGGATTTGAATTACCATTGCCAAAACATTTAATTGTGCTGCTTCGTTAAGTTGATTACGTTCCTTTGGTGGTTTAGTAAAAGATCCATATCTGCGTAAACTATCATAAAGCCTCTTAAATTGTACATATCGAACAGGTTGACAACAAAATCGAATACCTATGAACAGTATCCCTCAACCGAACATCATACTTAAAACACTTCCACCATATTCAGTTTTTTTTCGTTAGAATAATTCACATTTTAATCACGAAAACTTGTCAATATCGACTGTCAGTTCAGCACTACTAGTGGAATTACTCTCAAATGAGGAAAAGTGAAAATATACAAAAATGTCCGATTTTTTGAGGTCATAGCCAACTATGGTTTCCATTGAAAAAAAACATAAGTTTGTATCACATCTCGAAAACGAGAGCTGTCACGCAAACGAGGACAACAATCAAATTCGGGATACAAAAAATTGCATTTATAAAATCAAAAAAAAGGAGCTAGAGGGATTTGACTAAATCGAACCCAGAATATCGTTTTTTCAACATATCTAGTAACATGACTTTTTACAAAAATCCGAAAGTGTCATTTGTGAACATGCTTGGGCTTGGTCAGTAAAATACAGTTTCATATTTCCCAATTAACCATTGTTCTATTACTAGTTTCGGAAGATCCCCACAATACCAAAAGAAAACTGTTCAGAATGACTCTGTCTTTAATTTTGGGTTTAAAAGAGACAGCCTTTATACTTACGATATGTATGGCTACTACCTCTCGTAGAATTGCTTGGAAAAAATTCAGTCTGTTCCTGGTTAGCGCAATCGCAGTAAGAAGAAAACGAAACTTGTTGCTCGTCTTTCGTCCAGTACGGACCTCATGTCCTTGTGACAACCCAATACCAGGGAAAAACGTTTTCATATGTGCTCGCTAGGTTTGCAACTCCTTATGATTTTAAGTGCGTGATGCAGCTGATTACTCACTTATTGTAAACCCCCTCGTGAGTGCGCATTTTTGGCGAATACACTAACATTATAACCTCTAGTTGTGCCTAAAAACCCTAGGGTTAAGGCCGGCTACCCGCGACGAATGCAGACAAATACATGGATAGCAGATTCTCCCGAGGTTTCAAATTACTTTATGATCTATACTCGATCTTTAGACAAGGTAAGAGTTCTGTCCTGTATGAAGGGCAATTGAGTCAAATTCTCTTAGTTACGTCAGAAATAGAACCACTTAAATACTACAGTGACACTTATATTTTCAATTCACTACACAAACTCACCCTGTATAATACATAGTAGCCTTTTTTATCCATACGGTTTCTTAACCATTGACAACGTAGTCTTTTAAGTAAAACGTTTGAAATATACAGCTAATTTTCGTTTAAACTGTGAGTTTATTTCCCGTTGAAAGTACTTACAAAATCGCACCTATAAGAAATATTGAATTTTACAACAATTAGTCATGTTTTATTTTTAGACAATATTATTTTGTTATTGTTCAACTACTAATTTTGCACGTATTTTCGTAAACGACCTGGCTTATTAACATTTCTTTACAGTATAATTTACTAACAAGTTTTGTAAAATTCTTTAATGAATTAGGCACAACCAAAACCTAATGAGCCGAAACTTTCGGACAGCAATTTCCACGATTTGCATTGAATTTCCATCAGTTTTTGTTTCGTTAAAAGAGCCAACGTACCGTATCAGGAGTGCGTCTGGCCTATGCCCTTTTGCAAATTTATGGAGTTTGTTAGCAAATACTTCGCTTACCCATAAACAAGTGAAGCTAGCGTGGAAGAGCAAAGCGGGCGCATAGCATTAAACAAACCATAACGAAAATGAAATGGCCTCTCGAGCGTCTAAACGGCTCTTTTGACCCAATAAGGCAAATAGTGTGGTCAACTTTGTACTTTAACAAGCAAAATCCATTATATTACGTCCTCGCTTTCTCTGTATAAAGAAAGTGAGTTTTAGGAACGTTTGGTAGATTCTAAACAAAGGATCTGAAAGAAATTAGTGACTTTGAGTTTTCCGTTTTAACGAAATGAGTCTGGGATTGATTTTTCAGCAGGATTTCAGTCGAACATTTTTATTATTCAGACTAAATCTTTTTAATTTGTTTCTGTAATGTAATATGTGTCATATCCAAAATTGTTGAGCAAGGTTTGCAGCTTCGAATCCTGAATAAAAAAAATGTTACTCGTATCCTTTCACTGGGTAATTGTCAGTCATGTCGCTAAGAGCAGCTCTGCGTTTAATAATTAAATTTTTTTATTTATTGAAATTAGAAACGTTTTAGTATGGGGACAGATCCTGGGGATGGTTGCCACAGCTTCTAGGGAAAATAACCCAGGCGGTCAATAAAGAAACCAATACTTTTTGAGAAAAATTAAACATTTTACTATACCGAGTATTATTTAGCTGATAGAAAAATTAGACCGGTTTACAGTGCTCGGTTCTGAAAAGAAACGATTGTCAAATAATTAAAATTTTGCCAATATTAGTCAGAAACTAAAGATTGGAACTAGAAAACACAAGTGCAAGAAAATGTAGCTCCACTTTAACAAAATGTTTGATTATGTCCTCTTTTTATTTTTTCTAATCGTGCACAAACATTATTTTCCGATGTCTTTAAGGTACAAAAATGGTTTTGCAAAGTTTTTTAAATTCATATGTTTTTGTAGCACTTGATTTCGAGATTAGCTGAATACCTTGAAAATTGACGAAATGTCGCAAGTCACCAAAATATGGGCTGTTCTTAAGAACCTCCCAAAATTGTCTGCTTTACGTTTTTGTTGAATGCACTGAATTGAGTCTCTAACACACCTTCAGAATTTCTCAAGAAGTCAGACTTGGCGAAACAAATGTCAAATAAAAAGTGTTTGTTAGTCTGAAGTTGGGAGACAATGTAACTTAATCGGTCATGCGTCGCCGGTCTGTATGGACTACCCAAGATTCACAAGGCTGGAGTACCTCTCAGACCGATTACAAGTTCGCGCAACTCACCAACAGCAGCACTATCGAAATTCCTTCTACTAAGCATCCAACCTTTGGAGGCCAAAATATCATCGCACGTCAAGGACTCAAAGCACTTTGTCGAAATCATTGGATCCATGGAACTTGGGCCAGAACATCGCTTAGTAAGTTTAGACGTTAAAAACCTTTTCACGGACGTACCAGTAGACGAATCTCTCAACATAGTGAGGAAGAAACTTACTGAAGACGAAACCCTGATGAAGAGGACGGAGCTACCATAGACTCAATCATGGATTTACTTGAATGTTGACTCAAGAACTGCTACTTTCAGGAGAAGGACGGTTTCTTCATGCAAGAAGATAGATGGCCTATGGGTTTTCCGTTACCACCAACCACCGCCAACATCTACATAGAATGGTTCGAAGAACATGCACTGAGGAGGTACGAGAAGCAGCCTAAGCTATGGTTGAGGTATGTCGATGACACCTTTATTATTTGGCAACATGGAGAGACAGAAATACAGGCATTCCTGGAGCACCTGAACCAATCCGAACCATCCATTTGATTTACCATGGAGATGGAAGAGAGTGGGTGCCTACCATTCCTTGATGTAAAGTGTCAAAGGACTAGGACCGAAATCCTGTCTACAGGAAGGCTAAGCATACAGGATTATATCTTCACTACAATTCCAACCACCCATCAGGAACGAAAACTGGCATCATCAAAACACTAATCCATAGAGCCAAAAATATCTGTAGCACACCAGAAGCACTCAAAGACGAACGAGTGAAACTTAGGGAAGACCTTTTGGCGAATGGATATCGGGAAACGATCATTACCAATGCGTTTGAAGAGCTGGACAAACCACCTAGGCAGGAAGAGGGCACCACGGTAGCGTGTTGGAGAAACTTAGAAGAATCGCAAACAGCTATGGAATCAGAATGATCTTCAAAAGCAACAACACCTTGAGGAGCATGATAACAAGAACGAGGTCCGACACCAGCAATATCAAATAACTGTATATACAGCATACCGTGTGCATGTGGCAATCTTTACATTGGAGAGACGAAGCGACCGCTGGATACCAGGGTTAAGGAACACCGCACAGCTACCCAAAGGGCGGAGTTAACGAAGTCTGGGCTATCTAATTACGCATGGACCGAACACCATAATATCAACTGGGACCAGGCCAGAGCAATTCACAAGGAAGAACACTGGTACAGAAAAAAATTCATAGAGACAGCATATATAATCTCAAACAAAAATATAATTAGCAAGGCCAGCTACGACGACGATTAGACCGGATATGACCCAATGTCCATGACCGGCGACGCATGACCGGTTAAGTGTATAATATAAATACGACCGATACTCTGAATTTCCTATCATTCACCTGATGAACATAGCAGATACGCAACTATTGAAACATTGTGAGATCAAGACGTTGGAAGTCCAAGGAAACTTGGCGAAACAAGTGTTTGTGTTTTTAAGTAAACTTAAAAATGATTTTCATCAAGTGAAAACTGAAACAATCGTCAACGATTTACAAATGCTTTATAACTTGTTTTCTAAAAAATACGTTTACATGATATAAATGAGAGTACCCTAATAAGAGGCAGGAAGCATGAGTCATTTTAAAATAGTTGATCAGTATGTTCAAGCCTAATATATGGAGCTCAAGTGTGGATCCTCACTTCATTTGTACGGCTGGTCTTAACCTGCATCTCCGAATTCTTGTCAGTCTTATTGTATGGAGAAGAATCGTGGACGCTCCCGACTTCAGTCATGAATCTATTGGGAGCATTTGAAATGTAGAGCTAGCGGTGAATCCCTGGACCGACCACGTCACTAATATAGCAGTATTACAAACCTTAAATAAAGATAGAGAGTTACTGCATGCAATAAAAGTGCATAAAACCTCGCACCTGGGTCATATCCTGAGAAATATTAAATACTCTATACCTCAATTAGTCATGAAGGGAAAATAGGAAGGAAAAGCATTGGTAGAAAGAAACCTTCATGGATAAGGAAGGCTAATTGAGTAGGACCGATATCCAGGTATTGACGAAAATTAAACTTCAGATCCGGAATATGTTTATAAGAGTAGATTTAATAAAATCTTCTTCAGGTTAACTGTAATTTTATGTCACGCATTTCTGGATATTTTTAAATACAAAATGGAAATCACCGTGCTGGTACGCATCTTAACAAAAATGTTTTAAAAAAATAATCCTGTTTATTCGAAAATTTCATAATCTCCCCGAGACGTCGTTCCTTCCATATAACTTGATACCGAATTCAAGACCCCCTTATAAAAGATATAAAAAATATCTCCGCACCGACGATAATTTACCAACCGCCGACCGACTCACCTCAACGGGAAGCTCGTACATATTTTTTTAAAAACACATTCCCAACGAAGAATTCGCCTTAAAACAAAATTAGCGCAATAACAATTTTCGTCTTGATCCAATTTCCTCGTCATCATCCTCCGATGTTTTCTGCTTTTCTCCTGGTGTTCCTTCTCCTCTCCGTCTCTCTGGGGGGAGTTATAACTTCATTTGGAGCACGTTTTGAATGATCTAATTGGAAAACAAAGTTTCCAAGAAGAATCTAATTTGAATTGAGGAAAGCGAGAACGAAAATTGGGAAATGAGGTCGTGAAGGTAGATGGAAAGGAATGCGGGCGTACGGAGACACGCATTAACTCGTTTTGTAGCTTCAACAATTAATTATTATTTGAAACTTTTAAATTGACATAAATTTGTAGCGTTTGAAGTAATTCGAGTAGGAGTTGTATAAGGGGTTTTAAATATAAGATTATTATATTTGTATTAATGAAATTTTACGAGAAATATCTACTTTAGGCGTTTAGACTCCATACCTGATCGTTTTAATTAAGAATATAGTAGCTAGGTGACCGAGCTTCACTCATAAATTCAAGATTTTATCATAAACGTACATATATGCAAATAATCGGACATTTGCTATGTAAACTAATTTAAACTCCCCTAACTTAATATTTTTTTCTTACATTTCTTATTTATATGGTGTTACTACAATTCAACTCTTCCCTATATTTCAATCACCCTATATATGCAACTTCTTATGAAAAACCCATCCAAACATTTTTTTCTAACATTTTTTTAATCACGCTACAATTCCACTCGATTCCACATTCCAATAACCCTGCATATGCGACCGCTTTTGGCCATTCTACAAACACTTTTGTTTCCAAATTCTTTCATTTATATTGTAACATTTTTGTAAACACTTTGTATAACTATAATTCCGCTCCACCCTATATATAACTTTTTACAGGCTACCTAATATTTTAAATCACACTGTATAACTATAATTTCACACCACCATATGTTTTAACTACCCTGTATATGCATTTGTTTATGACCACCTACTGTAATTTTTTTGAACCACCATGTATAATAATAATGCCAGTACATCCTATATTGCAACCACCCTGTAAAGTCAAATGCTAATAAGCTACCCTATAGGCAAAATATTCTATTTACATTTTTTTAGCGACTTTCATAACAATACTTCTACTCCGCCCTGTATGTCAGTAATCATTAATTTCCAACTGCTTATGGGGTACCCTACACAATTATTTTTTCTCGCTTTTTTCTAGCCATACTATAATTCCATTTGACGCTATATAGCAACTCTTATCAACCATCTAACATATTTTGTTAGACCCTGTATAATTATAATTTTACCCCACCAATTCATATTATATGCATCAAATTAACATGCGAAATCCTGAGATCTTACTCATCCAAAATTTTCCTACCGTGCCAAATTTTTCACCTTGAAAACTTGAAATGTCTAGCTATAAACATGTAATGCTAGGAAAATATCACGGAGGCATAAAATAGTTATATGTTCGGAACATACAAATACAATAGTATAATTCCAGTACATCCTATATTGCAACCACCCTGTAAATGCAAATGCTAATTTATTTATTTATTTATTTATAGCATTTATTGCCCAACAGATTTCACAATCCAATTACAGAGCAATGTACAAATTCACTATAATAGTATTCATATATATATATATATATATATATATATATATATATATATATATATATATATATATATATCATTCCAAAATACAAAAAGTATAAAAGTTTAACAAAATAACAGTTACTATTAAAATTAAATATAAATAACAATAAAATTAATAATCTTAAAATGAGAAAGGCTTAGAACTAAGTGAAAGTATGACGAGCTACATGTTTTATGTGATACAGAGAATCACGAAAAATGTCACAAATATTTGATATTTTATTAAAGTTATGGCACATAGTATTTAATGGTGAATTCAAAAGTAAATTTCTGCGTGATTTGTAACAGTAAAAGGCTATGTTACTCCTCACTTGGTATTGTGGCACATAAAAATTCAAGAGAGCCAGTAATAAGCTACCCCATAGGTATAACATTCTATTAACATTTTGCGACCCTGTATAACAATACTTTTATTCCGCCCTGTATGTCACCTATCATTAATTTCCAACTGCTTATGGGGTACCCTATAAAATTACATTTCCTCGATTTTTTTCTAACTATACTATAATTCCATTTGACACTATATTTTAACCAAATCCTGCATAGCAACTCTTATGGACCATCTAACATATTTTGAAAGACCCTTTATAATTATAATTTTACACCACCAATTCATATTATATGCATCAAATTAACATGCGAAATCATGAGTTCTTACTCATCCAAAAATTGCCTACCGTGCTAATTTTTTCACCTTGACAACTTGAAATGTCTAGGTATAAAAATATAATGCTTGGAAAATATGACAGGGGCATAAAATAGTTAAATGTTCGTAACATACAAACACAATTTTTATTGAAAGAATGTTTAAAAAAAGTTTCACTCTCAAATAGGTCACCAAATCACCCTGTATTAAAAGAATTTTTACAACATTTACAAAGCAGCCGCCTTGATTGTCACAAACTGTCAGTAAATTTTTTAATAATTGAACTTCTCAGTATAACGATTTTTCCCAAAGATGAGACTCTCGCCAATCGATTTCTATCCATCGAAACTTCCAAATGGGAAAGTATCATCGAAATCGTTAGAGCCGTTTTCCAGAACTCAATTACATATATATACAAACAGTGCTCGTATTAGATACAGCATTTTTCAATTATACGACACATAAAATCAAGTTAGAAAAAAAAATTATGCCATGAACAGATACGAGGATGAATCAAATATGAACCAGACTTTTGTTTTAAATATTTTATTGGTACGATCAATACAAATTTTAATACATCACTTATGTATACATTTTTCCCACCGAATAGGAAGTTTTTTAATACCTTTCACAAAGAATGAAACTGGTCGTGTCGATAACCAATTGCGCATAAAGTGGCCCAAACATGTGGTAGTCACATCGCGACAAATCAGGACTGTAATTCGGGTGTTCAAGGGTTTCCCAATGCATTTTGTTCAATTTTCCTTGAGTCAATGCAGCTGTATGTGGCCGAGCGTTGTCATGCAACAGAATCACACTTCGGATAGACATATCCCGCCTCTTTTGCCGATAGGCAAGTTTCACTTATTGGAGTAGTTCGCAGTAATTCTCAGCATTAATTGTACGGCGTTCGTGCAGAAAATCGATCAGCAGTACGCCTTTCGAATCCCAAAAAACTGTTGCAAAAATTTTCCCTGCAGAAAGACGGGTCTTGGCTTTCCGCGGTGCTGCCTCTCCAGGTTTTCGCCACTCCATGCTTGCACGTTTGGACACCGGGGTATAATGATGCACCCACGTCTCATCACAGGTCTCAAAAACTCATCCCCCTCTGCTCGATATCTTGCTAACAGCCTTTCACATACGGCAAGACGGTTTGCTTTCTGATCTTCTCTTAGAAGGCGAGGAACCCATCTTGCACACACTTTTCGGTAACACAACTCATCTGAAATGGTTGATTGAGCACTCCCGTATGATATTCCAACGTGTTCAGCAATTGCCAATACTGTAAGATGGCGGTCACCTTCAATCAGCTCACGAATTGCGTAGATATTCGCCTCATTGATGCTTGTCGTGGGACGGCGTGCATGAAGCTCATTTTCCACTGTCTCTCGGCCATCTGAAAACTTTTTGTGCCAGTCGTAAACTTGGGTCCTTGAAAGTGTTTCATTGCCGAACTGTGCAGATAGTCGACGCAAAATTTCAGACGGTCTAACGCCCTCCCGCGCCAAAAATTTGATAACAACACGTTGCGCAACAGACGTATGCTACTAACAGCGCATCGACTACGCCTCACCAAACCGACGAACTCCCCTCTTCTTAACATCCCTACCTAACATATATCGAGACGTCACGCCATTCGAATTACCTACAGGGCGAGAAACAGAAAAGTCCGGTTCATATTTGATTCACCCTCGTAGTTTTTAGAGATGTTTTGGAAGTTTGTTGTAAAATTGTAATAATGAGACAATATAACGCAACAAAGAAACTAGGTGTCCATATCTTCCTAAATTGAATTTCGAACTGATTACTACTATACAACAATTTTTCAGTAAAGCCTAAACCCGTGTATTTGCTAAACTTCCTAAAGAAATGTTTTATTGATTAAATATATCGTAGGTATTTATACTTTTTTGGCGGACCCTTCACTCAAGGGTCACATGTTGCGAACGTACAACTAATATGCCTCGCCAGATTAATAGCCTCATTATGTATGCAGCCTGTTACTGCAGCATCGCAACGTTTGACATAATCGTCCAAAATTATAGTCCATTAAGATCATCGAGATACACAAAGTCACCTCTGGAGCCCCGATGCAATACGTAACGTGTACGTATAGACTTTGTACGTACGCTTTCGATGTTCAATAACATTATAGACTACGAGGAGCACAATTCGAGTGCACTTATCGCTGCCTATTACCAGACAGTAATCTATTATCATAGATAAGTTTGACAGGTCGGTGTAGGGCTCATGTCCGTACAACTAATGAGCTCTAACTAAGTAAAGTTTGGCAGTTTGGAGAGTGGATATTGTTTTTTGGGTAGTAGTAATGTGTTTGCGGTAAAGTAATTGCTTGTGAATCAATCAGGATCAGCCAAGAATAGAGATTTTTTCAATCGGCTGTCTGTATTTAAGTTAAAGAACTGTTTATATGCCTTTTGTACTTATACATGGTGTGCTTGAAAACAGTTTGTTGGTTTATAAGTTAAGTAGGAGGTGTCGTAAGCAACAAAGTATGATCATACGAGTATATATACAGAGTGTAAAATAATGCAGTACAGGTGTTTTGGTAGGTGATATAACTGTACAGTTTAAATTAAAATAAAACATTTAAAATATATATATATATATATATATATATATATATATATATATATATATAACCGACTTCCCCCTATAACTAAAAAGTTCAACATAATTTTAACAAAATACAACTCTAGCAATAAATAACATATTCAATATTGTTAGGTACCTACCCAGGAAGCAAAAAATGTAAACATTAAAAGGTGCTCATTCTGTACAAATTAATTACCTACCAATCTAGTATATTTTTGAAGTCTGTGCCAAGAAAATATAAAATCCTTAATTGCGTACTTATCTACTACTTCATCAAACTTGATTGTTGCACCGACGTCAAAAATATACTAGATTGGTAGGTAATTAATTTGTACAGAATGAGCATCTTTTAATGTTTACATTTTTTACTTCCTGGGTAGGTACCTAACAACATTGAATGTGTTATTTATTGCTAGAGTTGTATTTTGTTAAAATTATATTGAACTTTTTAGTTATCGGGTTAAGTCGGTTATATATTTTTTTAAAAATGTTTTATTTTCAACTTTTTAGTTATTTTGAACTCAGGTAGTTTTCATTCTTTATTTTTTATTTTGTATGTATAACCTTAATAGACAGGACCAGGTAACATCGAAAGCCTCAACATTACACAATGATACATTTTCATTTAAATTGACAGGTAAATGACGAATAAAATGTACTAGTACGCGTTGACTTAATAAGCCCAAAATATATTTATGTCTTATGGACCACGCCATGTAACCTTTTTTCAACTGTGTATAACTATATATAATTCCACTTCACCCTCTGTACCAACCATCCTGTACATACGACTGCCCATGGACAAGCATAAATTTGTTAGCTGCCTTCTGTAAACTATAGGACGGACACTTTATGCGACTTCTTATGCACTATAAAATAAATAATTTTTTAATCACACTGTATAAATATAATTTAACTTCAGCATATATTTCAACCATCCTGCATATGATTTGTTTACGTCCATATCATATAACAGTTATTTAATCACCCTAAATAACTTTAATTTCACATTTTTTCCACCAATCGTCCACTCCACCCTATATACCATACATCCTGTATATACAGTTAAACGGCCTAACTTATATTTCAATCATCATATAAATGCAACTCCTTCTGTCACTTTACTTTGTAATTTTGTTTGCTATAACTAAACATCCTTTATATAAACCCACAAATAGCAGTTTAGATTTACTTGACATGTGTTGTCACTGAATTTTCTATTAGGCCGGGAGAATGTGATAACTAAAAGCACCGTCTTCGCAAAATGGAAAAATTTTCATTTAAATAGGTATTTGCCGGTTATACAAACAAAACGAGCTTGGTACTCATTGATTTAAGGAGTCGAGAAGACTATGCTTTACTACCTATATGCTTGAGATGTACATAGAAAATTTTCAAATTCGCAATTAAAACTTCCACAGCCTAAAATGCCCGCACTATTACGTTGGAATTAAAATATTTATGAAGAAATGTCCGTTATGTCATTTCGATGAAATTTTTGATAAGAATTTTGGAATTTTCGGAGATTTTCTGCAAAACTGCAAGGTGCACGTCGCAGACAAAAGTATATGAGATAACCTTGGGATCTTCCTTAATAGATTAAACGTTAAAAAACTATACACATCCATAAGGAGTTTTCGAAAAATCGACCAATATGTTAGGGATATTGGTCGATTTCCATGCACGCATATGTTCATTCCATATTCATACAAAACGGTTCACCACAGGAAAAGAATTCAGGTAACATACATACAAAAAAAATACGCGACGAATTGATAACCTCCTCCTTTTCGGAAGTCCGTTAAAAAGACGTATAAGTTATGTCAGAAAGTTTACGGTTTATGAGAGGAAAAAAACGTAAAAATGGAGACAAAATTTGTTAATAATTTTCAACATTATTGAAACACGATTTCATTCGTCAAGGCAAAAAGTAGTAATATGTGATATTTTTTTATTAAGGAATCGGGAAGTGCGGGAAATTTTACGTCCTGACATGTATTGAGGTATGAGGTTGAGGAAATCCCTAGACGTGAAATAGAGGTCAAATACTGACTTCTTAAAAATCTCGCGAGTTCAGTGGTAAAACAAAACAAAACGGTGACCTTGGATTAAGACTTACCTAGGGTTGTTTTGTTTCATTATTTGACCTCGATTTGACGTCTAGGGGTTAGCTCAACCTCTCATACCTCAATAAATGTCCGGCCGTAATATTTTCCGCTCTTTCCGATTCCGCAATAAAAAATATGGGTTCTCGTTTAAAAAAAATGAGGTTGACCTCAAAATAACCTCAAAAATGAGGTTCAAGGTCAAATCCAAGGTTGTATTCCTTGATCAAAGCTACTAAAGGAATGACCTTGCCCTTTTCCATAAATTACGTAATTTAGCAAATATTCAGCCGTTTCAGGACTTAATTGACACCATGTATAGAGTAATTCATATTATCAGAAATGGAATAGCGTAGTTTAACAAATCAAGGATACATATCTATTATATGTAGATATATTTAAAAATTATTTTTACTATATACAGGGAGTCCCAAATATAAGCAACATCAATGTTGCATTTTACTCATAAGATATATATATTTTTTCAAAATTGTTTCGGTTAGTCGTGATATTCTGTGTCAAATAAGGTGAATAACCCTCTGTAAGCAGTAAAGGTGCAGGAATAAGAAACTTGGAGCCCTCTACAGTTGATTCGTAAAAGTAGGCGAACTCTTCCTAACAGCTTTAGCATTATGAAGGAATTACCATTGTTTCATCTTTTTACTACATCCTGGTAAATACTTTCCTATAATAATCTATAAATAGGCAAAGACAAAACGATTAGGTACCATTTTCTCCTCTGTCTCCCAACTGATTTTCTTCATTTTTGTTTTGTTTAGTAGCTACTGACGACCTTCAGTGCAGAATGATAATGTTAATTTATAATATTGGTTCATTCATTAAATAAAATATAATAAAAATTTATTATTTACTTCCATAATGTCAACGCCAAAAAACTGAATGTGCCGCCGCCGCCAGACTCAAAACATTAAGTAATTATATATAGAGGGACCAATGCTGTTATATACTTAGAGCATATACTTCTGGAAGTGGCATGCAAGCGTTGTTATTGTTTAGTGGTAAGGTAATCGTTGTATATTATAATTATACAAGGCGATTCCAGATATGTTAGAAATCATTTTTTTCGTGGGTGGCACATAAGTAGTTACATATATAGGGTATTTAAAATATAGCGTAGAGTGCAATTATAACTAATAAAATAATTATATAGGGAAGCCCATTAGCGGTTGAATTTACAGGGTTCTTGGAATAGAAGATGCAGTAGAATTACATATATACAGGGTGGTGCAAAAAATATTATACAGAGATGCATATACAGGGTGGCGGAAATGGAAATGCAACATTTCGTAACCCATAAGCAGTTGTATATACAGGGAAGATGAAATATAGGGTGAGAGGAATTATAGATATACAGGATGATGATAAAAATGTTAGAAAAGGAAATGATTTATAGAGTAGCCCACGAAGAGTTCCATACATATGATGATTGAAATATAGGTCGGACTAGAATTATAGTTACAGAAGATAGTTAAAAATTTTATAAACAACAAGAGTGAATACGGTGACTCATAGTTAGTGTCATATACAGAATGGTTTACCGGGTGGTTCAAAAATGTTAAAAAATATTATGCGTGGTCCATGAGCAGTTGCATATACAGAGTGGTGGAAATATATAATGAGATGGAATTATTATCATGAGGATTTTAATAAATGTTAGAGAATTGAGTGCAATTATTGCTATACAGGGAGGTTAGAAAAAATAAATATGTGGGGTAGCCCATTAGCGATTGAATTGTTCGCATATTAAATTAAGAATTACGAATTTGAACACAAATAAAGTCCTATGAATTATATCTGAATTAAACTTGAATTCAGTTACTTATTTGTAGAAGTGAGATGTAAGACCGACATCTAGGAGTTTCGAGGAAACTATCACACAGAGGTTCCGAATCTGGATCCGTTTCGTGTAATTGCTGTTCATCCTAAAGTCCTAGGATAGAATGTCACGATAAAATTTTCAGGTTACTTAACCTGCCAGAGATATTGACACAATTGGTCGAATTTCGACCACTGGGCGACAGCTAGTTGTAATTATTCTTCAGAAGTGTTAACTTAAAATGTTTACTTTGTAATACGAAGCTAGTCAGTACACAAATTTAATGGCAAGTAACGTTGCTCTCTCTTGTGTTGTTTTCTTACTTGTGACATATCTTTAATTTAATAAACTACTCGATCTAGTGGGGATATATAACCGCTATGGTATGATGGGAGAGTTTCAAATTGAGTGGATGGCAACGCAGTGATCATCGGTAGTACTCACCGCGGATGTTGTAAATATTGAACATCATGTGATTTATTTTGAAATCAATTTAAGTTAAAAACATATATGTCTAACTGTCTCGCAATACCCATGACTTTGATTTAAACTAGAAAGTCAATATTTATTAATGTATTAGATGTCTCTGTAATTAACTTTTATGAAGCCACATTCTTCTCTCTTTTTACCTAAATATTTTTAATATTCCTTTATCGGTGTCCGCTTTGGCCCAAAAAGAAATACGAGTATATATCCATGACATTACGCAGCAAATGTTGTGGCAACGCAGCGGGCCAATTTTCATAGCTGTAGCTTACTTGAAATGACTATTATTATTTGAAAATACTTAAGTTTAATGTAAAATCTGCAAGTGAACACAAATATGTTCTAATATATCCGGAAGAATCTGCATTTCTTTAACTTCGTCCTAGTTGCATAAAACTCTTACAAGAACTTTTTCTTTGTGCCTGCTCAAAAAAATTAACACCCTGAACGAATTATGTAATTTAATAACGTCAATCTTTGCTTATTTTTAACCGCAAATCCGACAACAAAAGAGACAATGAACCGGAGCAGCAAGTGTTTCGCGGTTTTATAATGGGAACAGCTGTACAAACGATTCTTGGAGATTTATGTGCGCCAGCATGAAGAAATATGCGGTTAGAACGATAAACAATTGTTTCGATATCACGTAATTGAAATTCAAACAAGTTTATTTTCCCTGCTCTTCCGGAAAGGAGGAATTAAACGTTTATAGGATTCCCGATCGCTTTGCACAACTGGTTCATGATGGCCATCCTGAAAATAGAATAATAAAACTAAATTTATTCCATATTTAACTTTAACTGTAACACTTAGCCTCAGTTTGTGAGAGAGGATAAACAGTAACTGAAATTTTTTTAACAAAATTCCTCAACGCACTCGATTTTTTTAATAATTAAGCTTTGAAAAAAAATATATCTTAATGTATTGAGACATTTTATATTCTTTTTTAATTGTAAGTAAAAACTTAAATTTGGTCGTAATGATATTATCACCATTCACAAATAATTTGCCAGACCAATAACCCCCTCAACTTTTTTGGCTATTGCCCCCATACACCAATCCAAATCATTGGCGGCTCCAAGGGGGAGGCACTAAGGGCACGTGACAGCATTCTAGTGCCCCCAGCCCGAGATCTTCGGCTGGAGCTGCCACTGAGCCAAATTTGACAAATTCCTTATTACATTCTGTATAAGTTATATGAAAAAAATAGCACGGATGTTCTTCTAATAAATCTTTCCTGAGATAGAGTCAGTCACGTTTTTGCAAGTTGCTTGATAAAGATACCGTGTAAAGAAACACCTGTCGTTCAACAAAATAAATGTAAAGGGAGTTCCAATTTAAGGTTTTTAAATTTTTAATAAAACACACAAATTATTTGAGAATGATCAAATTTTTTATTTCAAATGATAGTACAATTGTTTCTTTTGTTAAAATTTTCGAGAAATTTCTGGCATAACTGCGGTTCAATTAGTTGAAAACAGTCAATAATGTTCTACTTTAGGTCATCAATTGTTTGTGGATCGTTGGCATCGATCTTTTCTCTCAAATAGCTCGATTACCAAATTTTTGTTTCAAAAGATTGATTGTTTCTGCTGTTGAATGACATGTTACACCGTCCTGTTGGAACCACATATTCTGCACATCAATATGCACCAATTCATCCCACAAAAAGTTAGTAATCATCGTTCGATATCGATCACCATTCACAGTAACAGCATTTCCTTGTCATCTTCAAAAAAGTATAGACCAATCACTCCACCAGCCCAAAAACCACACCAAACAGTTGCTTTTTGTGGACGCATCGGTCTTTCCATTATTTCTCGTGGATTTGCTTCACCCCAGATTCGACAATTTTGCTTATTAACAAATCCACACAATTCAAAATGTGCCTCATCGCTGAAGATGATTTTGTTGAAAAAACATTTTCAAGTTTCTGTTGTATGGCCCAATTAACGAATTGACGACGTAAATCAAAGTCTGTTGGCTTTATTTCTTGCGTTATCTAAATCTAAGCCTTTAAATGAAGATCTTTGTGCAAAATTCTGAATAAAGCGGTTTTTGGAATGTTCAATTGCTGTGCACGATGACGAATTGATGTTTTTGGTTGTTCAACAACACTAGCAGTAACAGCTGCCATATTTTCTTCTAAACGTCCACTTCGATGATATATTTTGCTTTTTTCATCTTTTACTGAACCAGTTTCCACAAATTTTTGAACAATTTTTCCAATGGTTACATTTGACGGACAATTTTCTCTTCCATATTCTGTACAAAATTGTCTTCCAACTTCTGCCCACTTTCACCAAATTTAGAATAATTTTTCATAATAAACACGCGTTGCTCAATCGTATATCTTTCCATTTTTAATAACCGGAATATTCCTACTTATCATCTGTCGAATAATATATGATATAAAAAATTGGAACACCCTTTGTGTAAATTTCAAAGTGTTTTTTTATTACTGTGTTTAGTATCATGGATTTATATTAAGTAGCAGCTACATCAATTCAATACTGTTGGAAAATAATTTATTAGAAACACATATTTATGTTCTTGGTTTTCTTTGATTAGATAATTGGTGGATGGTTTTTGCACCGATACCCTTTTCGTTTGTGCAACTGTAAGTTAGGAAACATTTTGATCGACCGAGTACGATGGATTTTCGTAATTTGTATCACAGGACACTTATCATATTCCTTGTGTCCAGAAAACTCATTTCATGCAAAATTTTAAGTGCGCCAAAATGTGATTGCTGACATTTTATAGCAACAATTCTTACGAAAAATTTACAGTGATATTTAAAATGTAAGATTACAAATATTATAATGAAGAATGCTTTAAATCATATTGTTTCAAAGTTTTCACAACGCCACTGAAAAAAAAAGAAAAGTTTTTTAGACTACTCTGACGAACCAACAAGATGCTTGAATAAAACAAGGCAAATGCATCGCGTGTATTCACAAAGTAAGACGGAGTATAAAGAGTTTGAATGAGTTGAAATCGAGTGGTTTGTGAGTTGAAGTGAAGTGACAGTAGCCTGTTTAAAGTACTTAGTAATTTTGTTCTGTGATTATATGAATTATTAAATTGTAGTTTTGACAGTGGTCAATAAATGACATTATTTTAATAATACTGTATAGGCATATACAAAAATATCCAACTATAATTACAGTATGATGTTCTATAAGTCGTTATTAAGAAGATATAAAAGAATTATTTAGTGGAAATTTGTCAACAAAGCAATAACAAACCATTCGTGTTTGTTTTACCAAATATAACATGCTATTTTGGTAGCAAAACACTCGTTAAACTTTAATACGATCTTAGAAATAAATAACTTCAACCATTGTTAATTAACAACTGTTACACGTTTTTAAACTAAATAAACCTATTAACAAATTTCCGTACTACATCCATAATAAATGTTTAAAATGTTCTCCACCGAAAAATAAAATACGTAACACCTATATAAAATCTACCAACCAAAACATTATAAATTTAAGATAGATAGTCTGAATCAATGCAGATCTCGTCTACAAAGTATATATAAACTCTGTTTCCACTCTAAACTTTTTGTCTAAATTAGGTCACAGAATTTAGCATATAGGTCACATTTTGATAACAAAAGCATTTAAAATATTAATCTATAAGAAATTCTTTTCTCATGGTTTACGTGAAAACAAGATGATATTTTTCGTTTTCAAAATATCTACCTTTTAGTTCGACTTCAAAGAACTCTTTTTGTCGAAATCCGATCCATTAAAATGCTAAAACCTCGAATTTGGAAAAGGAACGCCAACGAAAAGGATGTTTTCTCGTATCCTTATTTATTCTTAAGAAATGCGAAGAGGCGGTATTTAATCCTCTTTTTTTTTATCTCTGGTATTTACGTTCCTTCTCTGAAGTAGTAGGTCGACCGGAAAAAACTTTCCATTCGGAATATTTTTTATACATCTTTTACGGGAGAAAATACGATATTTTAGAACGTCATTGTGTTGTTACAACATTCATTTTTCATCTACTTTGTTTTTTTCATAGGATGTGACAAATTACAAGGTTATTTCTAGAAGTCACATACTCAAACGCTTTCCCGATGGATATGTTGAAGGAGACAAATTACAGACATGCCACTCTCTCATAAGAACATTTATAAATGTATTTTTTTCTACTATTAGTACTTTCATAGTGAAGCAGTAATAAATAGCATTAAACACTCACAATTTATTCAAATTAAAATTTATGACATGTTTCACTGGACTTCTGCTTAATATTGGGGGTATTATTTTGCTTGTTTTTGCATGTATTGTAAAATTAAACAAAAAATATTATTAATTTGGTACAATTAAGCAATGTAGGAATTTCCGGTGGTGATTTATTCAGGTCTAGTTGAGCATTAAGTAAATTTTGGATTATCTTATAGTCTATTTATTTCTAAACTTTCTATTTATAATACGTGAATATGTAAGTCAACTTGTAAGGACTGTCCCAAAATCCTATATAGGCTAAACATGTAGATGCTATTAAAAGAATAAGGAACACAGCTTTCATAAAAAACAAACCAGATTCTAATTACGGTATTCATTTCATAAAATATAACCATAATTTTAATAATAATTTATAAATCAAAGACCCTTCTATCAACAACGACAGATGCAGATATGGTTGCCAAACATCTGAATCTATCCAGGAGGTTGCCAAGCGTTCCCTGCAACTGAATACAAAGAACGACACGATGCTGTGGCAAAAATACTGCATCAGGAACTAGCGCTGAAACTTGAGCTATCCCAGTTGGTAAGAACACCCTACTGTATACACAAACCAGAATCTATTTTACAAATAACAACTACAAACTGTACTGGGACCGGACAATATTGACCGATCGCACTGTTGCTCACAATAGACCAGATATAGTTTTGGTAGATAAAGTCTCTAGAAAAACAACCTTAATTGACATAGCAATCCCTAACAACAATAATTTAAATATTAAGCAGACTGAAAGATAAGCCAAATATAGGGATTTAGAATTTTAAGTACAGAGACAATGGGACATGAACAACACTCGAACGGTACCAATTGTTATGTCAACAATAGGAGTAGTCCCAAAACATCTATTAAACAATTTGAAATTCCTCGGTGTGGACGAACATCTTTACCAACTGATGCAAAAAGCCGTCCTGTTAGGAACAGCACGGACGGTTAGAAAATTCATGGGAAACTGCAGGCACGACGCCAACCTCGGGCCTGATAACCTGGCAAGGGCTCCCACAGAGCTAAACCCTTTTGATATGTAGTATATCTGGGGTTTAGAGAATTTTCCCGTAAAGGCACACTATATGTGCTCTAGAAGGAGTGTGATGCCATACATTGTATGGTCAAGTCGGGGATTTATAAATTTTAAATACAGAAAATAAAATAATAAAATTTATCTTATTAGGAAAAACATATGCATTTTGAAATTTGCTATCCTCAATTTGCGACTTTGGGAATTATGAAAAAATATATATAACAGCTAAAGTTAAGAATTTTATGACGGTAACTGTGGATAAGCTCTGTTGATAAAGGTCTGAATCATGTTTTATCTTATCTTTTATTCACTGACAAAGCAACACACAAATTAAAAATATCCTGAACTTTCTTTGCTGTAGCATGTGACATTGCTATCCTGTTGAACTGCTATATTATTTCAGCCCCCTTGAGGTTGTTTGCATATATCCTGAAAACAGTCAATACACACATACTACCTAGTTGAAGACATATTTTTCAGTTTTTCTAGGGACTGCTGCTGACTTCATTTTGAATGGCTTTCTTTATTCGCAAAAATTAAGTACTTCATTAACAGTTTTATAATGACATGTAAATATATTTATACAAATTTACGCAATTTTTTACGCCATAGCCTAAAATTCCATGTCATTTATCATCATCCAAAATCCTCATTTGCTTTCTAAAAAAAATTGAAATATAACAAATGAGTTCCTATGAACCATTTATTTATATTAATAATCTTATTAATCATCGTGACACAATAGCATAAAAATATTGTAACATAATTTGCTCTTTCAATAAATTATGTATCCAAAACATAGTATGTGGAACATGGTATGTAAAAATGAACTACTTAAAATTAAAGCTTACGAAATGACAGTACTTTAAAAGTTTTACCCGCAGATTAAAATAATTTTAAATAAAAATGAATGTTATGTCAAAATTCGAAAGCCAATCAACTAAGGACAATACAGTAAATTAAACAAATACCCAACAAGTTCTCTTGAAAACAAAGTATATCATTTACTATACACTCACAAACATGAATTTACTAAACAAGAACGCAAAACGCTTACTCCACACTATTCAAAGCCACTACATTCCTATGGTTTGCCTAAACTTCATAAGCCCAACATCACATTACAACCATAACTGAAACATACACTGAAATCAGTTATATCAAAAACTAAAACAAATAACACCGAAACCCAAAAAATTGCATGTATAAAATTACTTGCAAATGTCATAAATTTTATATTGGAGAAACTGCTAGACCTATAAATGTTCGAATAAACGAACACCAAATTATATAAAGAATCGACAATTAGAAAAGCTAAAAATTTTTAAACCTTGGCCATAACAAAGAATTTTAAAATTACAGAAAGAAGAGCACAGTACAAAAAGCTGAAATAGTATACTTTAATTTTATTAAATTAAAGCGATTGTGTCGATAGTACTTCTATAGAATTCAACCGAACTTGGTTGCCAGTAATCTAAGATAAAATTAAATGTTCGTTTCAAAAACCACG
>CM067223.1:11434181-11524864 GCA_034190945.1 Octodonta nipae
TATCACTCCGGATTCTGCCTCTGTCACATCACAGCAATTTTCTCCTAAACTACTTGACGGAGAGGCTGAAATTTGGTATCAATGTATAGTTTGATGTCCCGATCAGGAGTACATATCGCAAATGAAGAAATTTTGATTTAAGGGGTACTTCTGGGGAGAAAAACTAAAAAAAAAGACCGTTTGCCTCTGATCACCGAAAACTACTGAGCCTAAAATTTGAAAAAAAATAGGAAATATAGATCGTTGCGCGAACTTTACAGGCAAAATAAGGAGAAACCATTAGTATAAATTTTTGGGGGGCAAATTTTAGAATTAATGAATGAAAATTTAAAAATAAAAATTTTTTCATTATGTTAATATATCAAATAAAAGGTCCCATCTGAGGAAGAAAATATATT
This sequence comes from Octodonta nipae, assembly GCA_034190945.1. NCBI lineage: Eukaryota > Metazoa > Arthropoda > Insecta > Coleoptera > Chrysomelidae > Octodonta > Octodonta nipae. The sequence continues at coordinate 11,434,580 of CM067223.1, forward strand.
TTTTTCATATTAAAAAAAAATAGTTGCAAAAATAAAAACGAAAATATACCAAAATTTACCCATTCCCCCCCCTTATCTCCGAAACTATAAAACGTAAAGTTTTGAAAAAAATTAGAGGTATATGATCTGAGCTGAAGTTTACTTGAAAATAACGGGAAACCTCTACTTTTAATTTTGGGGGCAAATTACAGAATTAAATGGAAAATATAAAATAAAAATTGTTTCTAACGCATCATGTTAATATCAAATGAAAGGGCTCATTATGACGAAAACAAATATATGTTTTCCATATTTTAAAATAAATAATTAAAAGATATTAACAAGAATATAAAAAATTACCACCCCCCCCTATCCCCGAAACCATAAGCTGTAAAAATTTGAAAAAAATAGAGGTATAGCGCCTCACCGAATTACTTGAAAAATAAGGACAAAAACCTAATATTTAGTTGAGCAAATTATAGAAGTAAATGGAAAATAAAAAAATATTATTATTTCTAACGGATCAAGTAATATATCAAATCAAAGGGCTCATCATAACGAATACTAAATGTTTTTCTATTTTTTTAAATAAATATTTTAAAATATATTTAAAAAATTACCCATTCCCCCTTTATTCCCCAAACTATAAGAGCTAAATTTTTTTGTTTACAGGAAAAAATACAAAGAAATCCCTAATATTAATATTGGGGCCAAATTATAGAATTAAACAGAAAATAAAAAAATATTTTTTTAACGCATCATGCAATACATCAAATGAAAGGGTTTATTATGAGAAATACAAATATATATTTTTCATATTTTTAAAATTAATTGTTTACAAGATATGAACAGAAAGATATAAAAAATTCTCATTTCTCGCTTTATTTCCGAAACCATACTACCTAAAATTTTGAAAATAATTAGAGGTACTGGGGCACACTTGAAATTTATAAGAAAAAATATTAGAAAAGCCCCATAGTAATGTTAGTTAAAAATTATACAATTAAATGGAAAATAAAAATTCAATTTCAAACGCATCTTGTAATATATCAGATAAAAGGCTCATTATGTGAATTACAAATATATCATATTTTTTAATCATTTGTTTAAAAGATATTAACAAAAATATTAAACATCGACTTAATTCCCCATTTAGAAACTACACTATTTAAATTTTGAAAAATATATTTATTTGTTTTTTTAAATGATTTGAAACAGATTTAATAACTTATAATTTAAACTTGACCGATTTTGCCTTATATCTTCCGATCTACAGAGCCCAATTCAGACAGTAGATTATAAAGGCATCCCTGAAAGTTTATTAGTAAACTAAAACTCTAATGTTAATTTTTGGGGGCCAAATTAGAAATTAAATACATATGTATTCTTATAAAAATCAAGCGCACCCTGAAGCAGATAAAATAAAAAGTTTATGTGTGGAAAATGAAGTGTAAATTTTTTATAAATTTAAAAGGCTTCCTTTAAAAGATATTAGGGTAAATATAAGAAAATGTACTCATTCCCTGCATGTCTGAAACTGGAATATTAGAATCTTGAAGTTGGCACTGAACCCTTGGTATGCGAGTCCAACTCGCACTTGATCAAATTATTTTTAAATCAACAATTATGTTGATTTATAAAAGTCGGTTTAATTCTTTCCAATGTAATTATTTGAATTCATCTGTTCCATATTTGTCTATTCTGCATTCCGGATGGTTAATAGCTATTAGTGATTAGTTAACGTGGCTCTTTGCTTGGCGGTGAATTTTTATAAATTATCAAGGACACTTGATTTTTTCATTACATTATCCAATAATTATGTTTGGTATTTGTAATAGTTCCAGAGCTGGCAACGTCGGAAAAACGAGAATCCGAAGTAAGATAGTTTTTACATACGCCTCCTTTCACTTTCGCAGTACGTTTTCAGGCCCATCAATCACTCTTGTACAGGGAAAAATTCTAATTTATTAAATAATTATAGGTTAGGTCTTTGAAAGGTAACAGCTTTTCAAAGACGTATTCATCACTATTAACATTGTGCCAGATATTTATTTTGGTCTATTTTCCATTTTCCCGGGTAATTTGTCCAAACAGCACCGATTTTCCTGAAAATTTTGGATTTGGGTACTATTAATCATCTGGGAATGTAATAAATTCTATATTGGAGATACCTCTAGATCTCTAAAAGTTCGAATAAACAAACCCAAAAATTATATTATAAAACGACAGTTTGAAAAATTCAACATAGTTGAGACGTTGGTCATAAAATACAATTTCAAAATTCAGTTATATTACACAAGGAAGAACACAACTCGAAACGAAAATTAAAAGAGTCTGCTTCGTTCCTGGTTGCCGATAATTAAGGAAGAAATTGCTAATGGTCATGTCCTGATGAACAACCCAACATCGGGATAGTTATAAGGTTTTTCCTAGGTTTTCCCTTATGATTTTAATGTAATCGCTGAATCAACAATATTATTTGATCGCATTTTTGACGAATGCACAAAGTAACATCTAGGAACGCCACACAAAATTCTGAAGTTCTCTTTATTATTATATGATCTACATGATCTCTAGAAGTTTCTGTGCTATCCTGTATATTATCAAATTAAATTCTCTTAGTTACGTCATAAGTCAAATAATATTGTCTAACATTTTATTTTTGCATTTAGAATTGTGCCTTTTTTCATAGTTTCTTTGCTATTGACAACGGAGTGTGACCTAGACTCCGAAACGTTTGGAAGTATTCTGAAATATCCTTCAGAAAACAACTAGTTTTTACATTATGCAAAGGTTTCAGCATACTGAGTAAACTATTCTACCTTGTTCGCAAGTCAAGAATTAAACTCATGTCGTTGTCTTTTACTTCCTTTGCATATTTTTGTTGAAACATATGCTCTTTGGTAGGTAATCCCAAAAACATATTTAAGAATTGGCTGTTCAAATACTGCTTCTAGATCTTCATTGGTCTTCAGAAGATTCGTCTCTTTGGTGTATCTCTGTATGTTCTACATTTTGAGCTTTCTAGTTATACAAAGCGACTACTACAACTGATCGAACTGTTTCTGCAAATCATATTTGCGAATAGCATAGCCTTTATTGACTGTTGAATTACTTGTGGAATCCTAGGGCTACATCCAAAGAACACTGTTGGATCCCACAGACAATAAAATACGCCGGATCCAGTTGGATTAATATATGAGGGATTTAGCAATTACAATTCCTACTCCCTATTAAACAGTCGAAATAAAATGTTTAAATTTCAGCCCTACCAAAAAACTCTAAGTTATTACCTACAAAATATTATCTAGCACAATTTTGTTAATAATGCAAATATCTGGCAAAAATCAAGTAATGTTGCTCAAAGAGAGTGAAAGAGAGAAGGTATCAAAAAACAGCTTACCTGAAATTCTCTGCCGAAACAGTTGGTAGGTCTTAGACTATAAGTTATCTATAATTACGAATCAAAATAATGTATTGATATTATAGAAACTGAATCATAAACGTCAAGCTCTATTACTAATATTATATTTAAAGCGTATATTTTCCCCTTATACCTAAATACTATTGTCTAAATATATTTTTTCTGGGACAATACTGAATCTTACAATAATCCATATTTTTCGTCTGCTAGGATCTCTCATATAAATTTCAAACACCAAGCTACACACAAGTTACATAATTTTAAACACACGTATTGTTTTCTTTCGAGTCCTACGTCATCCTTAGCGAACTAGGCGATGGCGTACTGGACCGGAGTCTCCGGTGCATAGAGAGACCCGGTGTCCCGGAAGGATAGTCCGGAGACGGAAGGCGACGTAAAGTTCTGCCGTGACGTCACAAGGGGTATAGCTCGTGTTGTCCGACGGAAGAATATGTACAGGTACTCGAAGTTGCTTCGAGCGGGTGAGAGTTGAAGTATTGCTGAAAATAAGAAGAGATAACTGTTAGTGTTTCTGCTACTGAGGGGAATTATATATTAGGCGAGGAATGTTAGCCAGCTGAATAAAAAACAAAAATGGATTTTGGGGTAATAGTGTTAATTAAAGTTATCAAATACTGTTACTAAACATTCAAAGGCGGGAACAAGGTATTGCAGAACAAGTCTAAAACCGTTATTTTTTTTATAAAAATGAATTGTAGACAAGATGTGAAGAAAATAAAATACACATATTACCATTATATTTAGCGGTTCATCCTATATTGCGAAAAAAGAATCAAATTGACGTTTTGCAGACTGCTTACAATTTTAATATGGAAAAATGATGTCACTGTTGAGGTGTTTCAAGATGTAAAATGTTAACGAAAAACTTTTAATAGCTTTTACATTATCGTCATTATTTTTGACACATCACAATAACTGATTTCGTAGATTTGCCAGCTCTACAAATATACACAACTAAACTTACATCTAAACACCTAGAAATTACATTAAAACAGTAATTTACTAATAATAAATGAGTTTATAACAAAAAGCAAATTATCCAAACTAATTTTATATAAAAAATTTGATTATCACCAGAAACTACAACCAAATAAACAAAATCTGTGGAGTGATGATACTCTTGTGGCTGTTGCCATCAATGCATCAATGCAAGAACGAATTCGACGTGGCATGCTTTCTATGACCTTAATAACTTCTTCTTATTGGGAATCGTTACTATATTCCTGTAATGCTGCTACCACGAGCAGCTCTACGTTGCCAGTATTGTTCACAGGAGCTCTTGTCCTTGTTGTAAGCATATCTCCATTGTTCAATTGGATTAATATCCGGGGAACGAGCAGGCCATTCCAAAACAGTCACCCCTTCCTCGTCTAATTCACGCCGCTATGTTGTTATGTGGCGGTAAGTTATCTTGCATAAATAGAAAAAAAAAATCTCCCCAAAGGCTGAGTACAAGTTGTAGCACTAATTCAAAATACATCAGTGCTGTTAGAGTTTGTAATAGGAATCAAGTCAGTTTTCTCATTATTTATGATACCACTCCAAAACATTACAGTCCCATCTTTATATTTGGGGACCTATCGAGCAGCACGGAGTCTAGCTTGTCTCCCACTACTTCTTAGCATACGAAGTCGCCGATCGTAGCCGATAATCAGTATAACTCACAAGTTCTATATGGTGATAATAATTGGGAAAGCAAAAAATATATATGAGGGAGAGCTCATTGGATACTGATTGACATCTTAAAACATGTGTAAATGTTTTTTTTTTTGGATTTGTTTGCTTATTTTTTATTTCAAATAGCAAAAAGCAAATCGGATTTTTTTAGAATATATTTTTATAATAACAAATGAACTTCTTCTTTTTAACCTTGCCTACATTTCATTTCATTGTCAACTCATGGTCTTGGACTATTCGAAACTGAATATTGCCCATATAGTTGTTTAAAAAATACAAGTGTAGGAGATTTAACAGAATTTTTATGAAAAGTGTAATTCGACTGGCTACATAGTTGTTAACTTCAGCCAACAAGTCACTAGAACACATATACTTAAACAAATCGGTAAAGGAGAAATTAGGGGCACAAAATAATTCATTCAGCACTTTGTGCTACTTATGAGTGAAAAATTAGATTAAGTGAAATTTTAGTAACATATTGTTTTGTCACGTCCTATCATTGATTTACCATATTGCTTATTAGTTTCAGCCTATATTTATTTAATATTTGTTTGGTTTCATTCGAACATCGATAAGAATGAGAGCTTTTTAGCTGTTCTATTGTAGTTGAGTCTTGATCGTTGTAAGTTGTATCCAAGTGCTACAATCAATCCCCAGCTATTCGATCAAAAATTTTCTTGGGGGCCTTTGTGAGCTAGATTTTCCTGAACTCATAGATATCTATATTCATTTCGAGATATTAAATTCAGTTATATGTACTGCCTACCTAATTATTCGAGATTTCAATTACTTGAGGGAAACTCAACTGATGAACATTTTGGACTAGAATGAATCAATATATTGTCTCATGTTACATGGATTGAAAAATCTCTAAAAGACATAATAGCTCTGATAAAATTCAGTTAACATATGAATTTTTTCCAGTGATTTCTATCCTAGGTCCACAGGGAAACGGCATTACACACAGTACGACTCGCGACATGGACTCTCTGTGAGCTGGTTTCTTGGGAAACCCCTAGATGTCGAAATTCATTTTGCGTTAAAGTAATAATTTTTTTTCATTGTTTCAATAATACTCCAAACAAATTAGGTGATAATTTCTGGGTCATTATTGAAACCATATTAATACTAGTTATTTAGTATTCTGCACCGTGAGGCATGTAGAATGGGGCAGCATGTATTGCCACTTTACTTCGAACCTTGTAAAATCTATTAAATGAGTAATGTTTTTGTGGGTTGGTCTTTGTCTTTTACGTCGTCTCAGAGATTGTACATTGCCCATTAGGATGGTCATTTTTTATGGTCCTACCTGTTCTTATTTTTTTTTCATTTATGATTGTATGGTTTAAATGCCAGATGGTCTTCCTTTATTCCGGTTAAATGTTTTTCCCTTAATTCCTTTTTGTTGTAATTATTCTTATTGAATATTTGCAATTCAATCGTAATATCTTTATTTATTTTTTCCTCAGTTCTGTATTTCCTTTAAACACTAGGTATATTAGTCCTAAATGCTGTTTTTCTATTTTTTGTTATTATCTAACTTTCGCTCCCATAGCTGATTGTGGGAACAGCAAATGTAAAATTTCAGTCGTTTTTTTTCCGTTTATTGTACCAGGTATTCTGGATAAATTATTTGTCTGTATAGTGCCATTTCGCTGCTATAACTTGTCAACTCTCTTGCTTTTGTTTTATGGAAAATACATCTGTCCTGCAAGTAATCCTATTTTGCAGTGAAAACCAGGGTATTTGCAAGCAGTAGAGACATGTTTTTGTCAATACTCTGATTATACTTTTTATTGTAGCTACATCTGTATACAATAAGCTTATTCCTCTGTATTTACTACACCTATGTGTTTCGTCATTAAAATATTAATGTAACATTAGCACTAGGCCAGTTTCTGAGAATACCTGATTTCTCCATACATATGTTGTAAAAAAAGTCTCGCGGTTGTGATTTAGGGGCTCCGTATTTCTACAGTTCTCACTTGATGCCCTCTAAACCGTGTAAATCTATTTCATCTTATACCTGGTCCTTAAATCGCACTTCCTGATACTGCGGTATCTATTCTTCGATTTTTGTAGTGCCAGTATATGTAAATGTTTCTCTAAAGTGGATGAGTGGCACAATATTGCTTATAAGTCGATCCCATTCATTAGTTCCATACTTTGCCAAAGACTATTTTGTTTGTTTCCTATGCATGTCTTCACCTTGTTTCATATGACCTTCTCTATTTCTTCATTTCAGATGCCTAGATCTATCATACCTCCGAGTTTTTCGCATAAATTCATTTGATACATTTTTGGTATCTACCTTAGCTACCTGTCTAATTTAAAGATTATTAACACATTTTCTGAACAGAGATCTTCTTTTCTACAAGCAGGTATGTCTGTCAGTTTTCCCACTACCTTGTTTTTATTAATACGTGATCGATTATTGATCTGCGTTTTCTTCTATTTCATGTATAATAATGCCTATCCATTTTTTGAAATAACTGTTGGTAGTTTAAAATTTGTTATGGGTGCAAAATCACTTAGGTCTTTCATATTATCATGAAATATTTTCTCTGTAAAAATAATCACTAGTTTTTGAATTGATTTTCTACCAATTGTTCCATGGGGTTGGATTGTTTTTATTCAGGACTATTTGTGGTAGATCGTGAAATGTTAAGACTATTCTATATTTTATGCAGTCATATTCTGTTACTCTGTCTCTGAACAACTTCTTGACTAGACGTTATCTAGATTTTATCCGATGGAAACTCTATCTCACTTTTCTTGTTGTAAGAGAGGGGTCGATGGAGTTATGTTCCTCGCTGGGGCATTAATATACGTTTTTGATCTTTTAAGGCACTCAGTTTTTGTGAGTACCAAACACATGTCAATTTATATTGGAATGATCTAGCCCATCTGGCTTTTTCAGTATTTCTGAATCTATGTATTTATTTCGGTAACTATAGGATGATATTGGAGGTGAATTAATTGTAATTTTTTTAGACTTACACTGTATATTTGTGTGTCGTGTACATAAATCCTTATCGTAATACTCAATTCTAATTTTAAAACAAGCATTAAAACTTTCTGAAGACGATAGATATGTAGTTGTTAGATTGTTCAGTAACTGGTTAAATTAAAAGTGAGTTATTAACGTATTCATAATTAATAAGGTGTAAATAATCGGGACACAAATCAATGAAGAATAGATTGATTTTAGTTTGTCGCTTCATAAATTTACCTTTAACCTTTTACAGCGTAATAGAAAGACTCTCTAGTGACTTGTTGCTAGAATACGATGCCAATAATTGAGGTAATATCTTATTTCAGGCTGAAATTATATTTTATTTATGTTGCGCTGTACACTTTGCCATTATAATTTCAGCCTATTTATAGGTGAGTGATTGACTACACCAAAATGTAGTGAACTGTTATAAAAATGTAATAAAAGTGTTGTATAGGGGCTACAAGAATAATATATTATTAAATGCAAACATGACAAGTAAACAACACGATAATGCAATTAGTGCAAACAACGATAAAAGGTTTAATTAATATGAGGTAAAACAGTAGTAATTATGTTATTATGCAGTTTTATTTAACTTAGGAATGGTTTAGTCTTAAACAAACTACATCTTACAGGTCTTGTGGAATTTAATTTTTGTGGTTGAGGATTTATGCAATTTATTGTTTATTTTAATTTTATTATTATAATAGATTATAAGACAAACAATAAATATACAACATTTAAATAATCAATCTGAATTCTAAATAATAGGAGATTTGAATAATGGAAACAGGGGTTGTAAGTAATTTACATTCAATGCAACACTTATTCATAGACAAACCTGTGATCTTAAGATGCCAGTTGATATGTGCCAAACTAAATCCCACCGTTTAGTTGAACCCATTCTTATTTAGTATGGTAAAAACATATTATTTATATATGCACGGAAAATGTGGATATATTAGATTTAGCCTTAGTGGTATAGAATTAAATATGAACTAGGACTAGGTTAAATGTGAAAACTGCCTAATATTTTATGTGCCAAATCATGGGTAAATTCATACATGTAAGGACCTAGTTTCATATTAACAGTAAATACGGAGTGAAGGTTTAAGATCCTTGTTTCAAATTTTCTGAGGAATCGACAGTTTCAACTACAAAATTTAGCAATGAACTTTGATGAACTCCCAACCTTATGCAGTTAGAGTTTCAGTGTTTATAAGAATCGTCTAGGCAAAAAGTTGTTGACAATACAAGTAAGTGTTTATGTGTACCCAGTAGACTGATCGAGCATTACTTACGCCTATGCCGCTGAAGATGTCTGCCGCAAATGCAGATCAAACGATAAAACAGGTAAGGAAAAACAGTATTTTACACTTTAAGTTAGTAAAGGTGGTGTATACACAATTAAATGCAAAGAATTTGTAAAAATTAATGTAAAATTATGAAGCTGTTTAGGCTGGAGATTTAACACTGGTTAAAATTGATATTTTTGGCACAATTAAAAGTCTGAAAACGGTATCACTTTCTATAAATAAGAACTCTTTCGTTAACATGAAAAACAAAAATAAAGGCAGAAACCTGATTCTACTGGACAGATAGATTTGAATACAGTCGCTATTTTGACTGAGACTTGTCGGTGACGTTTCTGATCTGTATGTACTTTTATTTGGATAATGGCTCATTAATGCCTTACTGCAAAGTCTGTAAAATTGATTAGACTATTTATTATTCGATAATTCATTTGAAAAATTTGCTATTTTTTATAGAAATGCCTTCTGTGATGATAATGTATGTAACTAATAGTGTGATGGAATATTATTCGATAGAAAAAATTAAAATGTTAAGCAACAGTTGAAGTGGATATTGGAAGAATAGTTCAATATTGGGTTAATTTAAAAAATCAAGATTGAGGTTAATAAAAAAATACTTTAATGTGACGTTTACAAACACTTCACTACCATCTAGAACTCCCCTGCTGTTGCTCTCAATGAGAGAGTTTGTATTATAAAGATTATTGTCCAATTTGATTTCAACGCATTTTCTAATTGTAAAGTTTGGGTAAACTTCTGGACTCTGTTTAATTTCCAGGAGAACACACTGACCAGTTAATTTGATAGTTCTGGCAAGATGGGGAGCGGCATTACCATCAATAAACACAAAGCTGTTCTTGGCTCTGTAACCCTGCTGTAATATCTTAGGGCAGTCGTTGCCTTATAATTAAGACTATTAAATCAGTGCGGCCATTATAAAGTACACACCCCAGACGCAGACTGACCCTCCTAAAATGAAAATGGTTAAAGCCATTACATTTTAAATATATTGTTTTACTCTTTCTCATCGTTCAAGTATTCGACCATCACTGGTCGTCGGTACATGAGGAATGAGCAACTTATAGGTAACCTAGGTACACGCACCATAAAAGGAGAAGTAAGAAGACGAAGAAGGCGATAGTAAGAATGGAAAACAACAGCAACCAACTACTAAGAGAAGCAACAAACGACAATGAAACCAGCAAGCCCAGGACAAAGAGACCCTGGGAGGCCCTACTTCAGGAAGAAAAGGACCGAAAATGAAGATTGTATTTGAAGTATCTTAAAAAATGAAATATCTTTGGGTATGGAATATCTTAGGGAATAACATAGGAAAAAAGTGTTGTAATAGATCGGGGGAAAATTGAGCGTTTAGCATTTAGCTTTTAGCATTTAGGAAACAAGTGAGGGAAATGTAAAACCAAAACCATGGAGGAGTAGGGAATTTATTGTACAAAATTTAATTATGTCAAACAATGAATGTCAGAAAAAACAGAATGCTTCCAATCAGGATATCTGCAGGTACGCTGTTCCGTTGCAAACCTAATAGTCAGAATGGATATTACTGCCCCGGTAGTCGGCTTCGAGAAATATTATACAGTCTTTAGCATTAGTTGAGGCTTCCCTATTGTATGATCTGTGGTTGAGGCTCATCCTCCACCATGTGCACATCCATTTGTTACATGCCCCTCTTAGAACACTGCAACATATTAAACTTATGGCGGTTTCTTTTTCAGATATACCTTCAAATCTCCAACGCAACAATTGTGCAAGTTGCATTATTTCTTAATATTTGCAGACCTCGCAGTGCTGTCAGATAATTATTATACAAAGACTTGTAGAATATTGAACAAAATTGTATACGATATCGTATATTTGCCATGTGTTAATGAGCGTACATTTAGTTAACTACTCCTACTCATATTAGGCACTATAAACCCTTGCATTTTAAAATCTACTAATCAAATTAATAATTAAAAACTTATGAGGTCAGTTTTATAGGGCACATGGTGAATAAACGAAAAAGTAAATCTTTCAATTAAAAGCTGGTTATTTTAGAAATTTGCGGCACTACAATGGGAAAACTAGTGCCGTATATTGGTTCTAAAGTATATAAACAAATTCAGTTTCCGAAAATTTTCATTGATATGAAAATCATGGATAACTGTACACCATACATGAATTTATCAAAAAGTACTAATTTTAAAATAATTTTTCTCTGGTTGTACGTCTAGTTATCTATTGGTTAATGACAGTACCCCTTACACTGTATTAAGAAAACTATTATTTATTACTTTCGTTTTTTTGTAGTAACTTAAAAAAAATTATAATTTACTATGAACTACATTATAAACACTACTTTAAATATATCACTCGTTTATTTTTTATGGCCCATGAGGCTACAGAAATGAAACAAATTTGCTCTAGAGATAGTAAACATATGGGTGAAATTTTATTGTCAATGGCGTTAAACTTTGAATAAAATATTGTCAGATAATTAATTGTAAATACAAATATACTGCAAGCCTATTTTTATTATTAGTGTACTTTTTTTTAAGTAGTAATACAATTAAGAAATATTTCATTCAAACATTTGCAATATAATTTTTCAAATTTTCTAAAATGTTAATTTTATTTAATCTGAGGATAGTATTTACTTCCAGTGTCAATAATTTTCTATTGAATTTCTATATAAGTTGAAAAGTAGAAAATTTGCTTCCAATTGTGTGCCATATAGGAAATTAAGGTTAAATATACAAAAGATACGTTTAATCTTAAAGCATTTTGGTAATTATTTAATAATAATTTTTTTACAACATGAATAATTTTTAAAGTAAAATATAACCTATTTAAAGATAAATTCAAATATACTGTACACTTTCAGTGATTTTCATAATAAAAATTTTGAAAATTGAAATTTGTCTATATATCCTAGCAGCAATATTTTTGTTTGGCACTATGTTTTCCAGCACTATTTTTTTGCCAATAACTCCACATTCGTTGTGCCGTCAATTTATTTATGACTAAAATATCTGGCTCCCAACTGGACAGTTTCTTTCCCCTTATCCACCATGTGCACTGAAAAATTGACACCATGTGTTTCAAAGTGGCTATAATAGAGTCATTCAAATTACTGTACAAAGCTGATTATTATAATATATCCGGTAGCACTGAATTGTTGTAAGGGTATACTTATTAATTTACAACAGTATTTACATTGCTAGTAACACAACTTAATACAAGCATTTTGTGTAAGTAAAACATATCGTGTTGAGACTATAATTCTATTTTTTTCCCTCAAAGAACTAACTACACCAAAATATGAAAAAAGGGTAAACAATATTTGCTGTCCTTCTTTATTTAGGATATATACATAACTGTTCTTACAAGAATAATCTCTAATAAAAACTGTATAAAAGTAACAACTATCCACATCAATTGTTGAGCATAGCCTGTCGCTATAAATATTGATGAATTCTTTCCAATATCGTAAACATCCTTGCATATCGAGATCGTAACCAGAAAGGAACAAGTTTAAATAAATTCAACAGGGTATTTTTAACATTTTGAGAAATTAAACTTAACACGACAGCTCAAGGTTGTTATAAAAAAGGAACTGGGAATTCTTCAAGCTGTCAGCCTGAGGGTGAAAACGATATTTGCAGAAAATATAGATGTAGCCTTTGTCACAATACCTGACACGATAGAAATGTGGGACTCTCCAAAAATAACATCTACAGGAAAAAGGTTCAGAAGGCGAACGCGTGTTATGGAAAGATATTCGAAAGGGAAATTTCGTGTCAAGAACACATTTAGCATGAGAAAACTGATACTCGTTTCAAAATCTCCGGGGAGAGTTCTGGAAATGCTGACGTATTTGTCAGCTATACACAGCTGTGAGTTGCAAAAATATTAACGAAAATAAAAGTATATTAGAAAACTAATATATCTTCTGTATAAGAACTATGTTATTGCTGTAATCATATGGATGATAATTACATAATGCAGAAAAAGTTATGAAAAGTATTCATTTTGTTGTTACTTAAAATTAATTAATTCTAATTTCATTTTAAATTGTTCAGGTTATGGAGTAACAGATAAGTATATAGGGTCATTCATGTAGTAAGTCACTGACAAAATGTTTCTTGAACTCCTAATATATCAATAATTTTTAAAATCTTTATGAGATACTAAAAATATTTTATATGACATAAAATACAGCTAATGTGAAAGGTTACAGAGAAATTTACTGTTGAATAACATAAAGTGATTGCACAAATTTTCATCTATGTTCATATTCTTTGTTTTGCAAAAGCCTTTATAGGTCAGCTTTTATTGGGCGAAATTATATAAATATATAGAAAATATCCGCCACTAGGACCATTTGCCGGGTTCTCTTGTCCCCTATATGTAGCACTACATCTGCGTCGCTCTGTATTGACATGGAATAGTTGATGACTGTTCTTAGCTGAATGCTTTTGTTAATTGGCCGGATTTCCGATAACTTCAAAATTCTGGACCTGTTAATGGACACACTGATTCCGGTGTCAAACGTGATGGTGATTGCTCGTCCACTGATTGTGCCCTTGATGACTAGGCCGCTACTGTCTCGGCAAAATCCTCGGATGGATACTGTCCTGGGAATTGGGAGTGTTACACAGCTTTTGACCACTTATACTGACTGGCTGAATGTTCCTGGTGGTGGTGGTATTGTTCCTTTAGGCTTGTTATCTATCTGAAGACGCGAGATGTAAGACCGACATCTAGGATTTTCGAGAGAATCAGTACACAGAGGTTCCGAATCTGGAGCCGTTCCATGTAATTGCTGTTCTCTCTCAACTCCTAGGACAGAAAGTCACGATAAAATTTTTCAGGTTACTTCACCTGTGAGAGATATTGAATGACACCTCGAAGAGAGTATTGTTATTTATCTGTTAATCTTAATCTGAATTCACGTTGGAGATGCCTTGTCCATCCACAACGTGAATATACTCCTCTGGTGTCAGTTTTTTAAAATATTTTACTTTCTAGTAATTTGTTTATTTTGGTCAATAATGCCTGAAATGATCGTTCTGGTTTCTCCTGGTTGAAAGATACGGCTCCAACATTCGGCTTGAACATATTTATTACGGCTTCTACTTGCCTTGAACAATCCTTCACTGGCTAAATTTCGTTGAACTTCCACCTCTCTGCTTATATTTATATAACTCTGCTTGATCTATAGTTTCCTCACGTAAGTCTAGATAGGACAGGTGTATTAAACGTCTAATCGCTGCTTTGAATTTTTGTAGATTTTCCCCAGATTTTTGTGCCCTTCCATTCAAATTGTAACTGGTATGCTGAACTCAACGATTGGCTGTCATATCTATTATCTATTACTGCAATGATCTTGTCAAGTTACCTTGTTCATCGACAGGAATGCTTTGGAGAATTGCTGGACCTCTTAAAGAAATTACAACAGAAGTAGATTTTTCTGGGACATCAAGTCCATTAGGTGCAGCCGCTGCTTCAAATTGCCGTTTGTATATAGGTCAAGATGAACTACCATCAAATGTGAGTGGTTTGCTGAAGGAACCTTCGGTACTTAAAGTGTTCGGATATTTTCTGTTACATTATTTTTATTTCCATTTGTACTCTTTCTATGACACTTTGTTCGGTGTTTTAAGTGATTTCAACTTGTATCTTGCTTTGGATGGACTCGATGTCATCAACTTGGTTTCAAGACTATTCAAACAATTTTTTAACACTTTTATGTTATCGTTTATCGCTTTTATGTCTGATTCCATAATCACTATTTTCTGGTTGACTGCTTCGCTACTTTGTGTTAATAATTACATTAGTTATTTTAATTGTTCCTTTTTTATTTTTGAATCATCTTGCCTTTTCAATCAATCAATTCAATATTTTAAGTTCATCAGGTCTTTTTTTCTCAGATATTTTGATTTTACCTTGTAATTTAGAAAAATAACCCATGAATTAAATTTTTTTGTTCACTTGTTTTAGTTAGTTAGTGGCAAGGTTTTGCAATTCATTTTTACGTTTCTCATCGAAAGATTGCAGTAACGTTTGTTGGATATTTTCTGTGATTTTTTGTCGAATTCGCCTCTTTTTTTGTCACGATTTTCCATTAACTTGTTTGAATATTGTTTTACTAGTTTCGTCCAATTCGTCCATACTTCTAGTTTGGGCCATAAGTAAATTGAGATTAACAAGCCACTTAATCTCACTTCTGACACCAAATAGTAACAACTTGAATATTTGAAAATGATTTTTAAACCAAAAATTGTGAAACAAACCTGGTGTCCTAAATTTGGAAAACTCAAAAATCAACATTAACCTACCTTGATTGACTTAAGGTCGTGGGTAAAAGATAGTAAAACACAAAATTTATTTATTATTTTTTTTAGGGCGCCATTTGGTTGAAAATAGTAACTTCAAAATCCCATCTCAAAATTAACAGCTCCAAAACGTAGAAAATTCTAACTTTAAAAATTCTTAGTTAGAACGTGGCTCCAAACGTAGAACAAAACTCAAAAGAAACCACAGGAAACAGGTTCCACTGTAAAACGAATCCACAATAAAACAGGATTCAGAACGTGGAAAAATCCACCGTAACTCAAAATTCTCCATAAGAATGTACCATAATAATGTACCGTAATGTACCATAAGAATGAACCGTGAGAATACACCGTAATAATGCACCCTAACAATGCACAGTAACGCCCTTTCTCAACAAGGGTTTAATTCATAAATATTTTAGCCATCATCGTCTCTTTTTAAACACAATCTTCGCCATCAAAAAATGCCATTCGGCCCCCGTCTTCTGACCACAGAAAACTTTCATATATGCCAATTTCAAGGAACCCCATTTCAAGTGCCTCTTAATCTGCAAACGCAAGGCCCATGCATTAACTCCGCTTCAAGGCGAAAAGAAGACTGTCTTCCCCGTTTTCGTCCTAAGAGTCTGAAAATCTCCCTACTCAAACGAACCAAACATGCGTAAATGTTTATAAAGCACAGGAGCGGCTTCAGATAAATTACGAATTAGAGAACATTAATTAATCAAACAGATTTTTAAGAAGACTGATTTCTGGATGGCGTCAAACCTAACTGACATTGTACTGTGCTAACAAAAAAGTATTGTCCTGGATATCGCCGGCTTAGCGAAAAGTCGTACTTAAGGAGGTACTAGAACACCAGGTGGTTCAGAGAGCCTACGAAAAAACAGCTCTCCACAGTACCAGAGGTACATAATTTCCATCAACAAATTGTAAGATTACTCAATAAGGCTTCAATTTTTTACACGTTACAAAATAAATATCTTTATTCGCACCAAAATAACTCACAATACTTTTAACTTATCAACAACAATGATTCTACCGAACAGATGATCGCCGATGCTTTATATATATATATATATATATATATATATATATACTCAACTTCACTTCTCCCATCTGTGAACCCGTGGGATGATAGCGCCACCGGGAGGATTCTGGGTGAACCCAAAGTATCCAGAACATTTACTACTTAAACCTTGAGCGTGAGTCTTGAAATAGCGACCTGTACAGAGCTTAAGCAGATGTGGCGAAAAGTAAAAGATGGTGCCCAGATCATGTATAAGACTGTTTCACTAGAGGAAATGTGTCACGGCTCTCAAAAAGACTTTTGAGTACCCAGCTTTAAATGAAATTTGTGTAAAGGCCGCGCAGGAATTGTTAATAGTAGGTAATTGTTGTTCTACACACTTTGAGTTCACGCAGAATCCGCTAGGTAGCGCTACCTATGGGTTAACACCTCGAATACATGTATTATCTGTCTAGAGTTTCTCAGAGATTTGTTATATCGTTGTCATGTAATCTCAAAACAAAACTCATTCAATCTGTCAAATTCAATTTTTTGTCAAGATGACCGCGACGATTAGTTTCTATCTTAGAGTTTATTTCTGGAGATAGCATGCAATGCACAAATATCGTGACAAGACTAAAAAGAGAGAGCAACAGAGAGAGCAAGAGGTTATTTCACTCGATTGGGAGCTGCTTCAAATGAATTACGTTCATTGGCTGCTTTCACCCACCAAGCAAGATGCATGATGCTCTCTTTATTGTCCTCTCTTTGTAGTCTTATGCCTTGAAGTCCAGAAGTATATGCTACAATGTTTTTATTATTTACATTTTTTTCTCTCGGGAGCAATCATAGCCTTCCGCAACAATATATTACCGTACGGCGTGTCAAATACTGTAAGAGCATCTCAGCTATCAAATGCCAATTTCACAGTGAATTACAAAAGTCGTAAACAACTTAACCAGTAACTTCAGGATGTTTCCTACGATTGCAGGTATTGCTACCTGTAAGTTATCTTATTTTTTTTGTGTGGTTTATATCAGTTTTTAGTTGTTGTCTATTTGTTGGTTGCAGTTACGTATACACTGTTATAGTTCGATTTTGTTCGATGTGATTGATCAGTTTGTAATATTTCCTAGAAATATGAATCAGAGTCTCGCCACTGTGTGCTCTGAAGTTCCATTCATTATTTCATTTGATCAATCAGAAGCTCAAACTCAATAGCTTCAGACTATGTAAATTGAGAAAAGAAAAAGAGAAACGTAAAAACTTTAAACTTTTTTATATGGTGTAAATAAATAATATGAAGTTTATGATTTAATATTAAGTAATTTAGTAATACAATATATTTGGCAAACAAAATAAACGTTACTGTCAGTAAAAGAGCAGACAGAAAAAAATATCGTTAGAATACTTTGAGCTTAAACACTTAAGATGTCATTTAAGCAAAGAAGAACTTATTTAAAAAGCTATATTTTTATGGCGATTTATTTATTTATTTATTCGGGTGTAACAATTATATCTACTAAGTATACAAGAATATAAAACTACAGGTTTATGTACAAGGGAAATGATATACTCCAAAGAGGGTTTTAAAAGTCATTCATGCGACGGAAATCAGATTGAATAGAGATAATAGAAAGAGAAAACAGAACCAGCTATACCTCGAATAGCGCTCGTAGATTTAACTACTTTCCCTCGTTTGTAGTCTGAATATGTTGAAGAAGTTATATAAAACTTCCCCGAAACTTTCGTCGAGCTGAAACAGAATTACGACGTTGTATTTTCACTTGGATAAGCACATGAAAAAGGATGTTTTGTTTTTCGTTAAGCTAAAAATAAACTACGGATTTTACGTAGCGTATACAGGTAAAATATGCCGAACAAAATCGTAATTTTCATTAAGTAGCAGGATGTCCCAGTGGTTTGCTAATGCAATATATATGTATATAACTTTTGATTCCTTAATACTTATGTCCCACGATGCTTTCGCAATTGTTTTTCTTCATTAGGATTTAACGTTTATATTTAGTTAAACTATGTGCTAGTACTGGAAAACAACCGGAACAAACTTACTAATTCTTGAGATTTACAATATTTTGTTGATATAAGAGCTTTGTGACATATGTAATATTTCTCTACATGAATTAAAATTTTGTCGTTGATGTCTACAGGCATGAAATTTCCTGCAACATGGGAATAGCCCTGTTTTTTGTAGAAATGGGTTCGAGACAGTATGTATAATAATTGTATCTATGTGAGCCATTTCAGAAATTTCTTTATAAACAAATAAAAGTTGAAAACTGGACATTTTTCTTTGTAACTTCGTTCTTATACCTTGTGGAAAATAAATTTTTAATAAAAGTTATTTAGAATAAAGTTTTCCACAGTCGAACGACACGCAATTTTTGAAAATAATTGTTTCTTGATTAATGGAGAAATTGAGAAAATATGTGAAAATATAAAATTTAATATTTGATGCAGAAGATTTATTCCAATTTTATCGACTTCGGAATATGACAGGTTTTTTGTAGTTGTTACCCTTCTTAAGAGTCGCTCTGTCTCGGTGTATTTCGAGAGCAACAATTAATCTGTCGGTTAAGAAAAAGGAAAATTGCAGGAACTACCAAATCTGCAATAGCAGATATAAATGATTCAAATTGTGTATAAAAATGTATATGTATAAAATATTAAAACTAGATTTTTTTATATTTCAGTGTTATTTTTTAAATTTCACAAATGAAATCCTGTCTACAAATTTCAGTAAAATGAGAAAGAAATACTTTTCCCAAACTATAAAATTACTCTTTGGAAAATCCATTTTGTAGAACTAAAAAATGTCGATTTTAAAACTTCTAATTGTTGGTAAATAATTTTCCACAATTTTTTATAGATATTGTCTAGAACCTGCAAAAAATAGATCTATTTCCCATTTTTCAAAAAAACACAATTCTTGAAAATTAATTATTCTTTGTCTTCATAATTTGACATATTAGGTCTCAGAGACTCATCCTGACCGACCTTCAAACTTTATAATTACTAGTTTATTACCGATGATGATGAAGTTGAGTTGGGTTAATATGTATTATTTCTAATATTAATCGTTTCTTGTACTTGCCATTTCTATCTAAGATGTTCACTTCTTACAAATTTATGTTTGTTTATATTCATGGGAATGCGATGTAAAAGCAAATCTTTGTTTTATATTCTTTATATCAATTTTATGTAGTGCTGTCCTACATTTTAAGAATTGGGATGTCTGTCCCACGTAACTGTATTCGCTTTCTTCATATCCAATTCTGTATTTTATTTACAACAGTGCAGGTGTAGATCCGTTAATTTCGTTGAAAGTATGGATGCTGTATTTTACGTTGTACATAGCCTAAAATAGGGAAGTATGAAGTTTGCTATATACAACATGAAAACAGTCAAAACTCTTTTTATGTAGTTAAAGGACTCAATACCTCCACTGCTATAATCAAGTGTGATATACAGAACTAGATGACAATACTGCAAGGCCTGTGATAGACACAACAATGGTTAAAAAGTAGGACAGCAATACACAAAAGATAGAACACAATTATTAGCGGCTACGCGGTAGCTGGATATGCACCGTCTTAGTCATCACGTTGACATATAATACCTCGTGGATTCGATTCCCATTCTCGAACTCTCGATGTTTGTGGTTGTTTTAGCGCAATACTAATTTAAAAAATTATGTAGTGATAGGAAAATTTAATAAATTTTTTATAAATAGAATTTGGGTGGATCATAACGGCGTAAGCCAATTAAACACAAGAAAAAAATAAGATTCAACATTACTTGTGAATGTAAATTTACAACAAATTTGGAGGAAGTGAACATACTAGAAAGAAATAAGAAGTTCAACAAGTGATTAATATTAGAAATGATTCACATTAATAAACAGGTTATACTATCTAATGCTGATGGCCCTACTCTAAAGTCGTATTGTTCCTGAAACTCACCCGAGTGATGTTCTTCGCACATAATCTCTTTTATTTATTCTTCAGTACAACTCACTAATCGTATTGATTAGGTACCGTTATATCTCTGTAATTGTTAATAATTTTCTTTGTTTGGGTATGGTCAAAACCCATGCTTCTTTCCCTGTCATTGGTTCTCGTTATCCGTTTAGGTATCTATTAATGAATTCGGTGACGATATTAAGTAATTTGTCTGCAGGAATTCCTTCTATACCAGAATTATGTCCAATTTATTCCTTATTTGTTTTTTTTTTATGTTAATATTAATTCATTCTCTATAAACCGGTGATTCATCATGAGATAATGTATTGCAGTCCATTCTATGTTCTACCAAACAAAAAAATACAATATTCTTGTATTTTATCTAGTGATATGTTTTTTCTAATATTTCTTCTTTCCTTACAATGTATTTCTGTCAATCTCCTTGGAAATATTAGTTTGGAAGGAAAGGAGAAATGTAAAAAAAAACATATCAGTAGATAAAAGACAATGCTATTTATAACGGATTGTCAGCCACCTAAGTAAATATCTAATTACTGTCATTTCCTATCCCCGTTTTTGTTGTTCGTTTCAACCATAGCGGATTAAATCTCGTCAGGACTTCTCTATATTGTTTCAAATCGCTGTCCATTTTAGTAAATAACTATCTGTGATACGGCTTTTGTTTCTGTTCCTTCATTTGTTGTAGTTTATAGTTCCATCAAAAATGTTGATTTTTTATCATAAGGTTTATATGTCCTAAGTTTTTCTTTGCTGCTTGGTGCCCGCTTTAATTTATTTGGATTTTCAGTAATTTCATGTCTCTGTTCTTGTGAGAGTAATTGGTCTAACCTCTGTTTGTTTGTTTTTGTCGTTCTTAAATTTCGTCAAATTGAATTTTGATGTCTTTTAGTATGGCTTCGTTTTGCATTTTATTTCGTTGATTTTTTCTCCTGTTATAGGCATTACTAGTGTAGCTTTCAGTAAAGGGTAGCCAGTTCTACACTGCTGACCTGTATACTCTGAGTTGAGTAAACTTGTTGTTTTCTGAATGATACTTGTGGCATATTTGTCAATGCTTCTTGGGAAATAACACCACAGGTTAAAGAAAAGTGCTGTATATTCCAAACGTTTCGGGGTCTAGATCAGACCCCGTTGTCAATGGTTAAGAAACTATGGATTAAAAAGGCACAATTCTAAGATGTAAATTAAAATATTTGACAATGTGTATTATTTGATTTCTGACGTAACTAAGAGAATTAGAATTAATCCGTAGTTATAAGTCCTTTTTACTTCCTTTATTGCACTATATCAAAGTGCAATAAAATAATATATTATTAATATTTTATGTGCATTTAAAGGCAATAAATTTGTACTAAAATAAGTAGAGGAGTTAAGCTCTGAAACACTTCAAGTTTAAATTTAAGTAGTTTATTTCGGATTACGATGATTTGAACGTAAATGTGGGTTGCGTCGTGCGCAGGTGGTTGGAATTTAAGTTGCCATCACGGGGCAGCCGGGGTAATTAAGGAAACGTTCCAACTGTATGCGCAGATGGGGCTGGTTAATATGAACACTCTAGAAGATATTATCATGTTACAAACTAGGTTGTTGCGGCGATTTTCCGCTGGGATCTTTTTGCCATGTTGTAGATCAGGGACTGGCAGTGCAAACATACTTCTTATAATAATCGTTAGAATAAAGTTGTAAAATCTGGTGAACCACGTCTTCATTTTAGTATATATTTTCACATTGAAGTAAAGATAAAGAATATAGTTATTATTGGGACATCCTGTTACTAGTAATATAACTAATTAATTTATAGTTGAGAGAAGAAGTATAGTTATATTAGTGTTGGGGATCTTGATAGATTGCTTAGGGATTGGTAGATAATATCAATGTTCAATGATGTTCTCGAATATTTGTTTCCAATTACGCAACAAATTTAACATTTATTATTTTGGTAATGTCATTGGCTTCTTTTTATACACATCATTTAGGTTTGTTTATTTTACGACATAGGTCTATGATAATAATGTTTGTTGTACGACTTTTTACTATTTTAATATTTTCGTAAACGAATGTGACTTATATATATGTATGTGTCTGTGCAAGGAGTGTCTAAGAAATCTTTTAAGAGAGCCTGGTACTTCTATTATCTGGTGCCCTAGTTCTATTGATTTGCAGAGAGAAAAATGTTATGAAGTAGGAGTAAAACAGTTAAGCAATCTACCAAGTTTTATTAAAAAATGGTGTTAAGTGTTATATTATTTATAGCATATTGATAAAGTTATACTTTAACACATTAGAAACTACCATTTTAAGTTAACGTTGAAATCTAAATCAAGTTTTCTAAATTTTTAAT
Organism: Octodonta nipae; assembly: GCA_034190945.1. Classification (NCBI taxonomy): domain Eukaryota; kingdom Metazoa; phylum Arthropoda; class Insecta; order Coleoptera; family Chrysomelidae; genus Octodonta; species Octodonta nipae. Next base: position 11,457,684 of record CM067223.1, read on the forward strand.
ATTTTTATACAATTCCCGGTTATTTAATTCACTTTTATAAAAATTAACCTGCAGTAGAATGATATAAAGTGGCCATAGATTTTATGCAACATTTTGTTAGTCATTTTTTACTGGTTTATGGTGCTATAAAATGTTTTAGTAGCCATTTGCGCAAATCAGTGCCACGGTAGTTTAAAGCTCAAATTTCAGTAGACACGGTTGTATCTCATAAACCCTTACAATACTGATGTGAAAATTCTTGCAAATATTGTAGCTAATATGCTGCGAACTGAAATTGTGATATTTTATACAACCTGTATAGTATAAATGTTTCCAATTCCAGTTTAGTTATATTCAAATTCCCAAAGTTTTAAGAATTCTTAAAAACAGTAAACACTTGGTTAAATTTTCACTATTTATTTATTTTTATTTGACATATGTTTCGCCAAGTCTGGCTTCTTCAGAAATTGTAAAGAAGCCAGACTTGTCAGCAATTCGGTTTGATAGAAAAATCCCCGTATACCAAATTTGAGGTAAATATGTGTAGTTGGTCTCTTTAAAGGTCGAACGGTCTATCGTCGTGATACCCTGTATATAAAAATAATTTACTGAGAATCAAACTCTTGTTTTCACATTAATTAATTTGTATGTATTCTCGTTTTTAATTTCAGGAGATGGCGGAAATTGTTCTTTCTGCTTAGTCTAAACAAGGTAAAATATTGTTTAAATTATTTCCTTGGAATAAAAAATCTGAAATTTACTCGATGTTTATTTGTAGTCTTTTTTAAATACCGAAATGTTGTTTTAATTTTGAAGTAGCAAAATATGAGACATGACTGTTTGATTTAAACACAACACAAATGGTTGAGAATTGGGAACAATCATTTTCTTTCAAAAGAAAAATAAACAGTCACGAAAAGGGGGAAAGCTTTTTTAGGAACTACATAATCATTCGTTGTTATTTTAGATGACAACTCGGAAACAAACTAGAGGCCTCTTAAGTTACATTATCTCTACCAAGATTTACTATTTAAATTTAATCATAATTCATTTCTGTGAGAGTCATTCGCTTGTTTGTTTAAAATTGCATTACATTTATATCTACTAATTTACAGAAAATTTAAGTAATTTTGAAATTATACTTGATGAGGTTCTGGATTGTTGTGCCATTAAGGTTATTCCTCCTCTCTTATTTTCTTTAACAAATTAGTGTTAGAAATTTGTAATGGAGGCAAAATGTAGTATGGACAAAAAATTACACATATTGTTGGTTTTCTCTTGCAGAATTTCCTAGCAGTTGTTTTGAGAGAAAGAAATCTCTAAATGTGACCAACCAGTCTTCCTGTGTACTAATAGATGTACCATCTGGACATCACGAATTGGTATGGAGTGTAAAGGAAAATGATTTCGTAAACTGCTCGATCGTGACTAAGCACTTTGTTCTTTGGGGTCCTGCTTAGGCCCGTAATGATCTGATGGTGTTGAAAACTGTTTTAATTGGATTTTCCTTTGCAATCCGTACTATTTTGTTGTTGACTCCTCGAAAGTAAGGAGTATGGGTATTCTTCAGTTGTAGAGAATTTCGAATTATACGTTATGTTTAAAAATTTGCTGAAGACTGTTTGGTTCATTTTGCCTGTAATCAATATCTTTTCTGTTCATGACAGCATTCAGTTGCGCAGGATGATGGTGTGATGGCGTATTAAGAGAAGAATTGGACTCTATTTGATATTTGGATGTATACTTTTGACATTTTGCATTGTGATAGTCTCATAACGTCTATTTTGTGTTAATGCCTACACGGACGAAATAATTTTTCTGGATTTTCTCTTAAAAAAAATAATTTTTCTGGAATATTGTTTCTTTCGGCCTATGGACAATATCTGAAACTTTAAAAAAACTTTAAGAAAACAAAAAAAATCTCACAATGTCATAATCTTATAAAGAATATATGTAATGTAGTCACCACCAAGCAAAATATTTGTCGTGACTTTTCATTAACAATTATCCTACTAGGAATATAAATGGAAATCTCAAAAAATGTTATTTTATACTAGGTTGCTTTTATGAAAAATGTATGTTTTTTTTCAATTAACCATTGTTTTAACCCGTTTTGAAGCATATTGACAACAGTCCTAGCCATGCAGAACTCTATTTTCTAATACAAGGGAATTAAAATATTCAATTAGAAAGATAAGGGAGTTATGAACTTTGTCGTCGGATATTTCATCGTCTTTAAGAGAATTCCTTAAGATTTTGAATTATTTGTAAACAAGAAACTCCACTTAATTTCTAAATAACGTTTGCAATTGGTTAGGTGCTCATTTGTCAACTATGCACATTTTTCTAGAAACCATTTCGACACCAAAAACTACTATTTTTATTAACTGTAACTGGATTTAAAACTATTTATGAAATGGACTATTATACTCGAGTTAGAAAGAAACAAATTAACCGTAATTTGCTTCATGTTCAAACATTGCTACTGCAGTTTAAGCTTTAAGTTACAGTAGTCAATCATTTTGTATAATGGCTTCAGTATATTTATGTCAGTTTGTAAAGCACGCCTGACTGTTGCTTTCCGAAATGGCTATTGCAGATTATTTGAGATCATCACCAAGTTCAGTTGTATTAGGCTTAGGTATTATTTAGGTTGTTTGTTAATTGGTATTTATTATCTTGCAGCAGATTATAACCACAAAGTACAAAAACATGTGAAAGTGAAAATACACATAAACACGAAAGACGCTCACTTAGTGCAGAATCAGGCAAATAAGGTGGAAAAATTAACACGTGCAAAAAATGCTGACCGTATTGAACTAACTGTCACTCGTCATTACATAAGTACCTTAAATTGTAAAATTAAAAAAGCTGAAAATAAATTAAATCTTATTATTCATATTCTGTTATTTATATGATTTTTAAAGAGTTTGCGTTGTATGTATTAATATATCTAGACTAGTAAATGTTGATAGTCCAGACCAATCATAGCAGAGGTTGTTGGAACAGAGCATTATGTGACCACTATGTGACTATCTCTATGATTTTGTTTGTTAGGGTAGGTTCTCTATGCTCGAAGTTCGGGTCGTCAAGCCATCTGAGTTGGTTTTGTACGATTCCTACAGAAAACAAATGATATATAGTTTTGGCGATCAAACTTTATGATAACCGACTGCGTATGAAACTTTTTATTTTGCTTTAATACCTGCCGGTACAAAGGCACAAAGTAGCCCCACGAACTTCTGATCCGGACCTACAGTTCTTGGTTTCCATGCGCCGAGCGGTCCTCCGCAAAATTTGGAATTGATTGTCGTATAAATTGGTAAACGGTATTGTTTATCTATTAAAATTTTTGTCGTTGTCGAAGAAAATACAAAGTATATATGCCGTAATAAACGAACGCCATCTGGGATTTCCTTGCACCCCAAGAAATGCTACAAAATGAACCTGGGTAGTTTGATTAGTCGAGTTGCAGTTGAAATCGTCCCGATGCCGGGTAGTGAAGGCAGTGTTGCATGTATCCTTACGTACCGTTTCACACATGCCGGACAAATTCACCCGGCGTCTCGTCGACAGCTACCTATAATGTTAACGGGGATCGGCCCGATGCCTGCTCAATTCAACCAGCACGTGTGAAGCCACGCTTAGGATATGTTTCCTCATTAAGTTTTTCAATGAAGATAAGGGAAATGGAAAACGCACCACAAACATCAAAAGTCAGTTAGTTAAGTTGTATAAGTTGATACCAGTATTTACTATTTACATTCATTCAATGTGATTCAGTGTTTACTATTTATTACTTATATACATTAAAGAGCAGCAGTGGTCGCTGCAAAAATAAGTTATTTTGAATACCTATATTTGATTACAGTTTCGATTTTTTTTCTTGTAAGAGATTTTTCAATTTGACGTTTACGATTTTGGAGCGCAAGTCCTTAGTTACAGACTTGAAAAAATGACATTTTATTAGTTCCTTGTGTTCATTTTGTGAGGTACGGTGACCGATTTCGTAAAAAAGCCTCTAAGAATTTGGATAATTTAAACTGTATGCTATTAATGTAGATCCCGTAGGTATATTTTTTATTGACGTAACGCTTACCGCTTTTCAGAAAATCCGAAGATAGCAATATACCATAAACGTTAAGGAGCTGGCACATAACCGTTGCCATTAGTAAACTTCAGTTTCGATAAGTGAATATTTACACAGGTCAACATTTGAACTAAGCGGGAACACAACTCATAGGGGTTTTTTGAGTCGCTGATTACGATGAGTGGGTCGGTTGACCTTCATCACATCAGGGTAAAGGGGATTTGAAGGTCAAATCAGGAGATTTATACCAAAACATCAGAAAAAAATTCTTGCTTATGTTTTCGAGGTCTGTGAGCCCGAGTCCGTAGTTTGTTTGACTGGTTTATCCCAGAGGTCATTTGAAGGCCATGTGAAAGTCATTTGAAGGACAAATTGAGAGAGTTCATCTAAAAAATCTAAAAAAATTCATGCTTATGTTTTTTGAGGTCTTTGAGTCCGAATCCGTAGTTTTTTCTAGCTTATACAAGCCAGTTAAAACAAGGTTATGATCCCGGCAAGGCCACTCAACCCTCGCCTTGGGCACTTTTTGTAAGGACTTTGACTTGTCGCATTGGACTCTACATTGGCCAAGTGTCCCACCAACCTGGAGCTATGGTCGCATGATGACGACGCCTGCGGGCCCGCTTTCCCACCCTGACCAGCCGCCGATTCTGGGGTTTCCGAAGCTCCATCTCGATTTTTCGGTGAGGATGCCATGACGGTATGAAAGCCGCTACCCAGGGACTTTGCCGGATAGGGAAACAGCCCCCATTGTCCACCGTCACCGCGTGGAGGTGTCCTGGGTGCAACCACACAATTTTTTCAGATTTTTTGTAGAATTCTCTCGAATTGGCCTTCAAATGACCCTTGACAAAAAGCGCAAGGTCAAACAAACTACAGATTCGGACTCAGAAATCTCAGAAACATAAGCATGAAGTTTTTGTCATTTTTTGGTAGAACTCACTCGATTTGACCTTCAAATTACTTCTAGGAAAAAGCGCAAGGTCAAACAAAACACGGATTTGGACTTCTGAAACATAAGCAAGAATTTTTTCAGATTTTTTGGTAGAACTCTCTCGATTTGACCTTCAAATGACCTTCAAATAACCTCTGGGAAAAAGCGGAAGGTCAAAAAAACTACGGATTCGAACTCAGAGACCTCAAAAACATAAGCGTGAATTTTTTCAGATTTTTTGGTAGAACTCTCTCGATTTGACCTTCGAATGACCGCTGGGAAAAAGCGCAGTCAAACAAACTGCGGATTCGGACTCAGAGGCCTCAAAAACATAACCAAGAATTGTTTCAGATTTTTTGGTAGAACTCTCTCGACTTGACCTTCAAATGACCTTCAAATAACCTCTCGAAAAAACCGCAATGTCAAACAAACTACGGATTCGAACTCAAAGACCTCAAAAACATAAGCATGAATTTTTTCAGATTTTTTGGTAGAACTCTCTCGATTTGACCTTCAAATGCCCTTGACCCTGATGTGATGAAGGTCAACTGACCCACTCATCGTAATCAGCGACCCGAAAGACCCCCTAGTACCTTATACGGCATGCCGTGTTCCTGCTAAGATCCAATGTTGGCCTGTGTCATTGACATGTGGTGATATTCATAGTTATCCACAAAATAAATAAAAACTACATTATTTTTGAACTGAAAGTTTCTTAACTACTGCCCACACTTACAAATATGAAAATAAATGGGTATTTAATGAAAGCCCTGAAAATGCACTTCGCTCCAACCGATACTACATTGACTTGATCTTCAAATATCCATACAACTTAGTTTTCTGGGTAAGAAAGAGGATCCAGTTTATATATTAACAGTATCTTAGTTTATAGAAAATCAATAAATTATATTAAATAAACAAATATAAAATTCAAATATTATCCAATACTTACACAAAAATTGTTTTTCGTGCTAATACACACTCCAATTTCCTGTCTGCGATATTTTGAACTGGGGACAGAACATCACAAAAAAGGCAAGTTTATGAATGGTAGCAGCAAGGATGACAAACTAAAACTCCACAAAAAAAGGTCGACGGTAGCAAGTGTATTGATGATAGAGACAAGGATGACAAACTTATATGGGAATTAAACTGATAAAGTATAGCTGAAGGCATTGAATGACATGTTCAAGACCAGAATGGCGCTGGTGTAGAAAGATGGTATGATGTGAATTACTACATATAAAATATTATTGTTAAGCCACCGGTTTTGTCTTTTTTTTCAACCAAGGTTAGTGAAATATATATTTCTCCTGTGTCTTTCAAAGATGAAATATTCTAAAAACTTTTGTCGAGCTGTTTAAAATTCGCAATTCTAATTCAGTGCATTTTAACCCACACTTTTTTTAATATTATTGGATTAAGCTATATTACAAGCTACTTTAAAGAATAGTCTGGAGATGCTGAGTTATTTAAAAAATACCCACTTAAATAATGTTCCCATAGTTTAATCTATTATAAATAATGTCTCCTCATCAGAGGTGAATTATGTTTGAATTTTATATTTTAATTAAAAATTCACTTACACATCATATGTTCCTTTGCATTTATATATAAATTAAGAATTAAATTAGACATTAGGAGTAATACTTTAGTTATAACAAAATAGTGATAATTATTTTAAATCACTTGCAATTTATATCCACTACTAAGACACATCAAGAAAGAGAAACAGAGCCAGGGAGATAACGAAAGGCCGGAAGTATACGCTTCCGACATTCAGTCTCAAATGGCTGCCCCTGTTTTTTATAAAACGTTTCATTGATTCTCTAATCTTTTAGAGAAAGTGTTAATGTATTTAATACAAATTAATTACCTGTTACCACCTGTGATGCCACTGACAGTTGTCGCGTGTGTAACATTCAAAAGTCTGAATTAAAAAAAATAATAATAACCGATTCAAAATTTAACTAAAAAGTCGCTTCTTAAGTACAAATAATGTACATGTCTTGAATACTTTTGTCGAGGTCAAGCAACAATTAATTTTATGAAGCAGTAGATAAAAAAGCAATAAAGATTTAAGGTATGCAGCATGTGTTCTTAATTTTCCACCTTTTTCAAGTTTCACACACGGTAGCGTGATAGAGAAATTGAAGTTTTTTTTAATTTATGGCAGTTGCGCCGTTTTTATACTGTTAAATAAATGAGAAATGATCGCCATTGTAACATTAATATTTTTCACCAAGATATAACAGTCTTTTATTTTTTCAATTACATTCTACGCTTCTGTCGCTAAAGGATTCGATTACTGGTCACCGCAAGTTTCTAAAAAGGTCTCGACTAACACTTCCCACAAACAATAAAAGAATCTCAATTTTTCAATTTATTAAGTCTTGCGGTATTTCAAGTTTTCAGGTTGGCGTCCTGCTTGGGTAGCTGGAACAGTAAATTACTGCATGTGGAAAATTTATTGAAGATAAGTGAACTTAATGGATTTCCGTTGGCTCTCTGCTGCGAAATGCCCTAAAAGGACTAGAAATAGTACGCTTCTAATTCTCGAGATTCTATTTCCCGATCTTTGATTTCGGTTTCGACCAGAAATAGTTTTCTTCCTTTTACACGTTACAGAAAGTGGTATTTTCTTTGAAAAGATTGGAGTGAATAATGGCAAGTTTCCAAATCTACCAATTCTGTTCATGAAAGATTTAAACATTATTAAAGATAAATAACTGAATACAATAACTTGTCTTGAGAATACGAAGCGCCACTGGCACATTTATTTCTTTATGTTATCGGTGCAGCCATATATTTTGATTAAAATGGAAAATTACATTCCGCATCATATATTGAAAGCTCATTCATCGCCTGTGCCAATTGTTCAAACGATCTGGTCTTGATGCAGAAGTATGGGAAGGCTAGATAATAAATAATTAGTAATAATTTAGAAAATAACAGAACAATTCGACTCTTAAAACAAATTTATCTTTTTACCATAACTAAATTAAAAACTAAAATTACAATACATGATATGCGAGCATATAGCGGACCATTAAAAGATAAACAAGCGAAATTTCAAGTCGGAGCCAAGCAATAAAATATGTGAACAGTGCAAGATTGTAGGTTTGCTTGGCTCCAACTTCAAAAATGTAGTAGATAGGTGAGTAATTAATTTACAAATAACCATTAACACCAACTGTTGATGTGCAATTATTATTTGAAGATATATTTGCTGACCTACCTAAGGGCTCATTGTGCAGGGTTTATTTTTTCTTCAAATTTTTATGAAATCGGTTATTTAAAAAAATAAATTTCTAACTTTATAGTGTTCTGAACCTCGATAATGAAGAAACAGAGCTAGTCTGACAATACGAACATTGAAACCCCGACCAAAAGTTGATATCACTTTTGATGACCAACTTGCATCACACTATGCCGTGAGATATTTTTGTATGACATCACAAATTTTGAAGTCAAAATATGTCAGTTACATGTAACGAGTCATTACTAGTGATCAATTCATCATTAAGTAGGGATAGTAATTAGAACCCTAAAAGATTATTGATGTGAAGAAGGTTTTATTAAAAAAAAAGAAAAATTATGTATTAATTCTTGAAAAACGGTAATTTTAAAGTCAATAGAAATAATTTGGAAGTGCGAGTTGGACTCGCATAATTAGGGTTCCGTAACACCTTCAAGATTCTAATATTCCAGTTTCAGACAAGCAGGGAATGAGTGCATTTTCTTATATTAACCCTTATATGTTTTAAAGGAAGCGTTTTAAATTTATAAAAAATATACAATTTGATTTTCCACACGTAGACTTCTCATTTTATCTGCTTCAGGATTCGCTTGAGATTTATCAGAATACATATGTATTTTATTTTCTAATTTGGCACCGAAAAATTAACATTAGAGTTTTATTTTATTAATAAACGTTCAGAGAAGTCTTTTATAATCTACTGTCTGAGTTTTGAGGCTCTGTAGATTGGAAGATAAAGGGCAAAATAGGTCAAGTTTTAAATTATAAATTATTAAATCTGTTATTCAAATTATTAAAAAATACAAATAAAATATATTTTTCAAAATTTAAATAGTGTAGTTTCTAAAGTGGGAATTATGTCGATGTTAATATTTTTGTTAATATCTTTTAAACAAATGATTTAAAAATATGATATATTTGTAATTCACATAATGAGGCATTTATCTGATATATTACATGATGCGTTTGAAAATTGAATCTTTATTTTCCAGTTAATTGTATAATTTGTCCTGAAATTACTATGGGGGTTTTCTAATAATTTATTTTCCGTTTAATTCTATTATTTGTGGGCCAAATAATATAATAAGGGATTTTTTTCATATTTTCCCTATAAACAAAAAAATTTAGGTCTTATAGTTTGGGGAATAACGGGAAGAATGGGTAATTTTTTTAAAATATTTTTTAATATATTTTAAAATATTCATTTAAAAAAAATGAAAACAATATATTTGTATTCGTCATAATGAGCCCTGTGATTTGATATTTGATTTGACATGACCCGTTAGAAACAATTATAATTTTTTATTTTCCATTTAATTCTATAATTTGCCCCCCAAAATGAATATTAGGGGTTTCTCCTTATTTTTCCAGTAAAGTTCAGGTGAGGGGCTATACTTCCATTTTTTTCAAAATTTTTCAGCTTATGGTTTCGGAGACAAGGGGGGGGGTAATTTTTTTATATTTTTGTTAATATCTTTTAATTATTTATTTTAAAAATATATTTGTTTTCTTCATCATGAGCGCTTTCATTTGATATATAACATGATGGGTTAGAAACAATTTTAATTTTATATTTTCCATTTAATTCTATAATTTGCCCCCAAAATAAATATTAGGGGTTTTCTCCTTATTTTTCCAGTAAAGTTCAGGTGAGGGGCTATACCTCCATGTTTTTCAAAATTTTCCAGCTTATGGTTTCGGAGATAAGGGGGTATGGGTAAATTTTTTTATATTTGTTAATATATTTTAATTAATTTATTTTAAAAATAAGAAAAAAATATTTGCTTCCTTCGTAATGAGCCCTTTCATTTGATATATAACATGATGGGTTAGAAACAATTTTAATTTTATATTTTCCATTTAATTCTGTAATTTGCCCCCCAAAATTAAAAGTAGAGGTTTCTCCTTATTTTTCCAGTAAACTTCTCATTCTTATTTCTGTCAAAGTGTTTGGAACAAATTCGGTTTAACATTTTTATTTTTAATCGATATCCACTTTTGTGAACTTCAGACTTACTTTGTTCCATCAGTAAATATAAATATTTATCCAACATTGTTAAATCAGCTCAACTGTACGTCAAACTTAACTAGAATTACTTTGCGCAGTTGATGTGTGAACTACCATTTTATAGATTCTAGGTGGAGTAGTAATTTTTTGTCAGTGCGTAAATGAGATGCTGAGAACTTCATGTACATATAATGCTGCAATAATTATCTTTTATTTCAAAATCACCAGATCTGGATTTTCAGAGTCAGTAGCTCCCGGACTGTAACCTTTTCCTTTCCATATTTTGGATAAATGCACTTTGACATTTATTGCTATTTTTGGAGTAATACTGGGTAGTTTGTCTAAGAGGCATCAATTTTTCTAAAAATTTGAATTTAATTGCTACCCCTTCTCGGGCGTGAACAATATTATATGAAATAAAGTTCGGGAATGAATAAATTAGCTAATTTTAAGATACTATTGTTCTATAAAGTTTTTTTTGAAAGTCAATTCTTTTCGAGTTAATCGCAAGTAAAATTATTGATTTTTCAGCCAAAAAAAGTTTTCATACGGTTTTTCGTAAATAACTTAAAAAAACTGTACTTTAAGGAAAAAACATTGGATCAAAAATGTATATGTATATGGTTCCTGTAGAACCAATACAAACGGAGTTATAGCTTGTTGAATTTTTGTTTTTATTTGTCAAAACAAAAATTGAAAGGTTTACCGGGAAAAGTTTATAAATACTTTTTTAAAGTGCTTGAAAATTCCTTTAGTTTGGTATTGCTATAAAAGTCTCTAGCGTGAAAATTAACTGAGTTATGACATATATATATATATATATATATATATATATATATATACTTCTTTCTACAACACCTCAATGGTATACATTCTAATATACAATTGAAATCGAGTCCGATTCTTCTCTCCCGTTTCTTGATGTCCTCATAATAAAAACCAACAATGACAAATTCTCACATACCGTCTGTAGGAAACCAACCCATACCAATCAATACTTAAATGTCCAATCACACCACCACCCTGCCCAATTGAGTTTTGTAATGAAATCTTTGACTCTTAGATCTATTCGTTTAACAGATAGTGACAAAACGCATTTAATAATCTTCAACAAATCTTTCAACAAAACGGTTATCAACCGGACCACATTGCACGTCTAATTCATCAATCTCAACAACCACTAATCACACCAACCCCGTCAGAAACAGACAAACAACATCGAAAAGTCGTCTTTCCATACATTCGAGGAGTCACTGACAAAATAGCACGGATTTTACAACGACATCAAATAAGAACTGTCTTCAACACCACTCAAACTATAGGCAACTTAACCGGTAACCCAAAAGACAAAGTACCTAACGTGGATCGAGGAGTTTACGAAATTTCATGTCGCGATTGCCCACAAAGCTACAATGACGACTTTTCGGCAGAGTCACATCTGCCCTCTTCAGGTCGTTTCGCACAATTCTCGTAGTCTTCTGCTTTCGTTTCTAGCTACTCGAATACTAAGATTTTCAGGGAAATCAAGACTCGTAAGAGATGCAATTGAAATAGCGAAGAGACCTCACAATCTAAACGCATGCAATGAAATTCAGAACTTATCAAATTGTTGGCCGTACCGGCCCTGACCCGTCCTATAACAATTCAACCGGAAATAACAAATGAGCAGGCGGGTGGCATGGCCACTGAGCGCCAAGGGCCAATCATACGCAGCCGTTCACGGTGCCAACCGATAGGCGCTGAGCCGGGACTATATAACAGCGCGCGTGCTCCTGAAAATCTTAGTATTCGAGTAACTAGAAGCGAAAGCAGAAGACTATGAGAATTATGCGTACCGACCTGAAGAGGGCAGATGTGACTCTGCCAAAATGTCGTCATTTTACCATCGATCCCGGCAGGGATCAGTTATCAACTACGCGGATGAATTCCCGGAAACAACCTGCAATATTCTGGTGAAAGTTTTCTTGTTTTTCGGAAGTTCTTTGAATAAATTTTCATAAGGCATTTTGATTGATTCTACACGTTTGTTGTGGTGTTATTTCCAAAAAAAAATAAATACTAGAGATGCCACAACTATCGTTCAGAAAACAACCAGGATGTATTTCCGGTGCAGATGCTGGGAGAGCAACATGTGTAAATAGCTACTTAGTTTAAAAAATTAGATTAAAGAAGTTACAAATAAAATTTTATATGAAGTAGTATACGAAATTGGTGATTGTTCATTAGGTGTTAGTTATTCCTATGAAGCCTAGTTTTATTATAGGGTATAAAAAAGCTGTGTATGCTAGACAGTTTTAGAAGTGAGAGATGCTCAAGAAGTGAAAAGAAGTGAAGTTATATATGGACGTTAGATAAGAAAAGGGAGGAATAAAGATGATGAATGGTTTAGTTTAACTGGAAATCCAGGAGTAGCTGTCCCGAAAGAATAAGTTTCGGGTTTATTTGATTTCTTGAAATTGCTAATATAGAGGAGGATGGGTTATCCATGTCGCATTTAACTTGCACTTCTTCTAACTCGAGGCTGGCTAAATGCTTATCGGCGAAGACCACATACCAACCAACTAGTATAGGGTATCATAAATTAAACTAACTTACACTCACATAAAGATTACTTGGTATCTTATATCTTATTGATTCTATAAGACATCGATAAAATCTCGCTCAGATATCAATAAACTGATCTTAAGAAAAGGTTATCTAAAGGATTCTGAGCTCTAAAAGATATATTTTTTTAGATAACATAATGATATTATTGAGATATTCATGCAGAGCGGGAAGTACTCCTAAATCTCGAATACTTTATTTTTTTAACTAAAACTTTATTATCGTTGGTATAAAGAAATGAAATAGGGGAAACGTTTTTAATGAAAGAAATTACAGAACACTTATTAAGCAATAATTTAAATTTAAATTACTTTCATCTTACTACCCTCCATCTTTGTGTCTGGAAATAGGCCTTGATCATTTTCCATGTTTTAAAATAATATCAACATTGTTGAGACCTATTTTGAGTATGTATAGATTAAAAATACCCCATTCAATATATAGCTCGAATATGGCTGTAGTCACTGGTGGTATAACTTGAAAAATTTAAGCAGTGCGAGTTTGAGAGAAAACTATATTTTAGATTAGAGTAAGCCTAAAACTACTCCAATATAATTGTAAGAAATTTACAATAATCTTGAATCAGAATGATGTTAAGGGAAGCGAGGAAAATTAATTTAATTTTCTATATATATATATATATATATATATATATATATATTTATAAATCTTTGTAGAACAAAACATTCTTAAAATCAGTTAGTTTAATTATTCCGGGACTTTTTTTTATATATTTTTCACCCCCGAGAAGGGGTAGTATCACAGTCCGGGAAAAAAGCAACCACCGGCACAGGGTCAACTTAAAGCAGAGAGTAAGTAATTTTTTCGGTACTTGAAATATACAGACGCTATTCAAATGTATTTGTTTCTCCGAAAAATTGTCAATATATAATTATTAAAGGATTTCGTAATCAAAAAAGAATGTTAGGCGTTAACCCATTCATCATACTTTGCCATTTGCGCGAAATAATAAGGCTTTTTTGTGAAATGACTTCGTTCTCTAATTAACCCCAAACTCGCCTTGCAAAGGCTGAAACTCATTAATAACAACAATGGCGACTGAATTCTGCAAATAGATACGAACATAAATTATATCTTTATATCCCTGGGAAATATTCAGCATTGCAAATTTATTTGTACAACGGGAATGGAATTTAATTTGTGTGGGTAGTTTTGCAAAATCTTCCACATCTAGGGTTGTACGTGTTCCAGAACACAAGGAAATTCTCTTTTAATTAAGGCTCAAAGATATTCTGAACAATTGTATTAAAGAAACCTTATAGCAGTCGTACAGCAAATCGTCTGTTTCACAGTATTTATATTTTGAAGTGAATTATAGCAAAGGCAGGCATAATTCACAAGGATGCACGGATATAAAGAGAAGACGTATTTGAAGTTACAAAAACAAACGCTATTACGTTCTGATTTGGATATAAATAGCGTGCTAATACACTTAGTTTGAACTCTATTTTCTTGGCTTAAGTGAAATTTATTAAATCCCTTGTATTTCAAATATGGATTATTTTTTTTGCAATCTTTTATTCATATTTTCGAGTTAGTTAGTTTATTAAAATATTGCCATGGAAAGTTATAAGTGAGCCCGAGAGAGGGCCTTGTATATACAAATTAGTTGTCACTGTCCTGTTGACAAAAAATGTTAACTGACAACTCAGGAAAACTCAAGAACGACAAATCGTATATATATATAATATATATATATATATATATATAACTGTTCCGAGGCAGAAGAGCTAGTTCAGTGAGTATTGCATTCAATTCACAGAGGTATAGAGGGTTGAATAAAGAAGGACACTCTGTGTAAGAAAAAGTGTCCACAAATTTGGGGGAGCCACTGGGACGACCGGGTAATTTGTTCGTAGAAATCAGTTTTCTACGAACAAACCTTCCTGAATAAAATTAGGTTAATGTGAAGAATTCACATCCAAAAAATGCAAATTTAACCATCACAGTTAAAGAACCAGATTTGTATTTAACATTAATAAAGTGTTAAACCAATGAAATACCTTGTACATAAATAAAATTGAATTACAAGCAAAATTTTATTTACACATTTTTTAGGAGTAAAGATAAATATCCAATATAAATTAAACTCTGAAGAACCCATTAATATATAATTACTAAGCTGATTATGGTATAGTTCACCAACTCGAGAACTTCAACAAACTTCTGAAGATATTTTCCCAGTGGCATTCACTAGGCGTACCGTTGGAAATATTTAAAATACAATTACAGCAGAAAGATGCCAAAAATAGTGATCTAATTGTAGCTAATGGAGCTTTTTGTCCAAGTATAGAAGAAAAAATATAAGGAAAACCAGTGTGTGAAAATGTTAGAATTCTATTCTAGAATAAAATGCAAGTGATGAAATGAAATGTTAATTACAGTTTATCCAGAGAGAGAGGTGAACAAAGAAGTAGAAACACCAACTTTCTAAAGGGACACATTTCAAAATAAATATGTAATATGAACACAAGAATGTAAAAATAAATAATTTTATTTACATCTAATTCACCAATATCTATTTGTTAATAAGTATAAAAAAATTACAAATATATATATTTTTTCATTGTTTAACTATTTCAAAATGTTTTATAACAAAATAACACAATTACAAATCACTGAGTTTTATAAAAAGTCAAAACTGAGGCACACGCTTATTAATTTTATGACAATTAACACACTTAAACTCATATCACTTGCAGAGATTTACCAAAAACGGCGATAACCATTTACAAAGAGAAGTTCACAAAACAGATTTTCTTCGTTATATTTACGATTTTTACGAATAATTACATCATTCTCACTTTTTCAGCCACTTCACTTCTAAGTGTAGGATTTGTGCATTTCAATCCGTTGACATCTGCTAACTGCGTCACACTTGCGCCGTTCTGCCATTTCTTGATCTTCTTATTTGAAAGCGTCCGCTGGAAACTTTTTCAGCTTTATTCTTCTATAAGTTTGTCCTCCTTTATTCAATCCTTCATACACACAGGTAACACTTTAAATACAGAGTAAGTCAAGCCCCCAGGACACAGTAAACAAATTGAAAAAGTGAAATGAATATTTATTATACAATTTTTAGTAATTAGGTGCATTTTTTGTAAGTTTAATTCAGTCTATTAAGAATTTTAGATATTATCAAAAATAAAGGTATTCTACTTTTAAGCAAATTTTATACTTGTTGACAAACCTCATATACAGTTGAAAAAGTGACATTTAATGATTACAGTAAATATTGACCATTCAAATCATTTTATGAAGAATAACTTTTTTTAACTAATATTCATAAGAACGTTTTCCGTTTGAATCCAACTTGTGAAGTTACACTGTATATAGAGACCAACTGAGAGCATCCATCTTGAAATTGATTAACTGACATTTGTTTTGATTTAATTCCAATCTATTTTCAATTTATTACAATTTTTAGTGTTACAGCATATTTGGATGAAGTTTTCAATTCTAATAAACTTTGTTTGATTACAATTTGAGATATTATAAAAAATAAAGGTACCTCACATTTAAACAAAATTGATATACTTTTGAAACCTAATATATAGTTGGAAAATTTAGCTAAATACTTATTATACATTTTTAGGGTTCCGTATATACAGTATACGGATACCCTTATAATATCACTCAGGATTTCTGCCTCTGTCACATCACAGCAATTTTCTACTAAACTACTGGACGGAAGAGGTTGAAATTTGGTATGAAGGTATAGTTTGGTGACCTGATCAGGAGCACATATCGCAAAAAAGAAATTTTGATTTAAGGGGTACTTCTGAGGGAAAAAACTAAAAAAAATCGACGTTCCCCCCCCTGATCTCCGAAACTACTGAACCTAAAATTTTGAAAAAAAAAAAAAAATAGAAAATATAGAACGTTGCCCGAACTTTACAGGAAAAATAAGGAGAAACCATTAATATTAATTTTGGGGGGCAAATTATAGAATTAAATAAAAAATTTAAAATAAAAAAAAAAAAATCAAACTCATCATGTAATATATCAAATGAAAGGTCTCATTCTGAGGAACACAAATATATTTTTTTCATATTTAAATAAAAATTAATTAAAAAAGATATTAAAGAAAAAAGAAAAATATACCAAAAATTTACCCATTCCCCCCACCTTATCTCCGAAACTATAAAACGTAAAGTTTTGAAAAAAATACTTTTATAGGTTCTTCTGACCTGAAGTTTACTGGAAAAATAAGGAGAAACATCTAGTTTTCATTTTGGGGGGCAAATTACAGAATTAAATTAAATGGAAAATATAAAATTAAAATTGTTTCTAACCCATCATGTTTCATATCAGATGAAAGGGCTCATTACGACGAAAATAAACATATTTTTTCATATTTTTAAAATAAATAAATTAAAAGATATTAACAAAATATAAAAAAATTTACCCATTCCCCCCCCCCCTTATCTCCGAAACCATAAGCTGGAAAATTTTGAAAAAAATTGAGTTATAGCCCCTCACCTGAACTTTACTGGAAAATTAAGTAGAAACCCCTAATATTTATTTTGGGGGGCAAATTATAGAATTAAATGGAAAATAAAAATTAAAATTATTTCTAACCCATCATGTTATATATCAAATCAAAGGGCTCATTATGACGAAAACAAATATATTTTTTTCAGATTTTTAAAATAAATTAATTAAAAGTTATTAACAAAAATATAAAAAAATTTACCCATTCCCCCCACCTTATCTCCGAAACCATAAGCTGTAAAATTTTAAAAAAATAGGTATAGCACCTCACCTGAACTTTACTGGAAAAATAAGGAGAAACCCCTAATATTCATTTTAGGGGGCAAATTATAGAATTAAATGGAAAATAAAAAATTAAACTTGTTTCTAACGTATCATGTAATATATCAAATCACAGGGCTCATTATGACTAATAAATATATATATATATATATATATATATATATATTTTAAATAAATATTTTAAATATATTTAAAAAAATATTAAAAAAAATACCCATTCCCCCATTTATTCCCCAAACTATAAGACCTAATTTGTTTATTTACAGGAAAATACGAAGAAATCTTTAATATTAATAATGGGGGGCAATTTATAGAAATAAACGGAAAATAAAAAATATTTTTTTAACGTGTCATGCAATATATCAATGAAGGGGCTCGTTATGAGAAATACAAATATATATTTTTAAAATTAATTGTTTAATTGTTTACAAGATATTAACATAAAGATATAAAAAATTCTCATTTCTCGCTTTATTTCCGAAACCATACTATCTAAAATTTTGAAAATAATTAGGGGTACTGGGGCTCACTTGAAATTTATAAGAAAAATTATTAGAAAACCTCCATGGTAATTTTAGGGACAAATTATACAATTAAATGGAAAATAAAAATTCAATCTTCAAACGAATCATGTAATATATCAAATAAAAGACTCATTATGTGAATTACAAATATATCATATTTTTAAATCATTTGTTTAGCAAAGATATTAAACATCGACTTAATTCCCATTTTAGAAACTATACTATTTAAATTTTGAAAAAATATATTTATTTGTATTTTTAAATAATTTGAATAACAGATTTAATAATTTATAATTTAAAACTTGACCTATTGTGACCTTTATCTTCCAATCTATAGAGCCTCAAAATTCAGACAATAGATTATAAAAGGCTTCCCTGAAAGTGTATTAGTAAAATAAAACTCTAATGTTAATTTTTGGGGGCCAAATTAGAAAACTAAATACAGCGCATCTTGAAGGTGGTACGGAACCCTTACAATGCGAGTCCAACTCGCACTTGACCAAATTATTTAAATTGAATATACCTAAGCCTAACCTTAGATTTGCTACATAGATATGTTGTAATTAACAGAACTAGTGGTCGCCCAGTGGTCGAAATTCGACCCTTTTTCATGAATTTGTAAATAAAAAGTATATTTTTATAAGAAACAAAGTTGTAGAGAAATCGGAGATGTAGATGTAATGACCAAAATTGTTAACTTATATTGACAAATCTATTGAAATAAAAAGAAAATAAAAATGTAATCAAATATCGATATTCGAAATATTTTTGACAAATGAATGACCCCTCAAATTTTTGGCTGGAACCGTTCCTGGCAAAATGTTCGATATAATAATTGGAAGATTGTTGTTTGCAATCTAAAAGTTTTCGTTCACATTACAAATAGAATATTTAATATGAAAGTTACTGCAACGAGTCCGAAAAATCAATACTGATCTACTACATTGACTAGTTTACCACTAAAAAATAACAACGCTTTATGCTGAACTCTCCAAGATAGTATCCGCATGATGGTCTGAAAGAACGTTAGCCTGTCACTGTCAACGAATCTAATCATAGAGCTTGTACTTCCTGACGGTAGCCAGCAATCCACAAATATTCTGCCAAGCCTATTAGAAAAGACTATTTCACTCGATTAAGAGCTGCATCCAAAGAGCTAAGTGCGATATGTAGTTCACTGGATGCATCTCCCAATCAAGTGAGAGCCCCTTGCCCTCTCTATTGCCTCTCTTTTTACTCTTGGTACGACATTTATGTATTGCATACTACCTCCAGAAGTACATGCTCTAAGAATATAACAGCATCTAATTGTCGCTCCCTCCTTATATAATGACTCAATGTTTTGAGTTTTCACCATCTGGCGCCACTGTTGGTATTATTTGTTTGACGTTGACAGTATGGACGTAAATAGTGAATTTTATAATATTATAAATTAATATTAGCATTCTGCATTGAAGGTCGTCAGTAGCTACTAAACAAAAATACAGAAAATCGGTTGAGAGACAGATGAAAAAAATGGTACCTAACCGTTTTGTCTTCGCCTGTTTATATATAGATGTTTGATCCAAATAGTTTCAATAGGTAATAAATGACAAAATATAAAGCTAAAGGTTCCTACCTACATTTAGGAAATAGGTAGGTACGACAAATACTGTTTGTAGGACATTGTGGATTAGCTACCTAATATGTTTTTCGTTACAAGTTATCAAGTAAATAGGCTTTATTATTATTTTTGATAACAATTATCCTCACATCGTTAACAATTAGCCCCAAGCTGAGTCAAATTGTTATTCTTCTGTGTTGTTTGTTATCTAAGTATAGGTACATTATTATAAATCAAAAACAATAAAGATAAAGTCAAAAATTACTAAACACGAAATTAAATATAAGTAGACTACATACCTTGGTACTACTAAATTTTACTCTGAAATTATTCATACTCGTCATAAGTTTGAAGTTCATCGAAACCCAAAATCTATCAACTTATAGCCTCGCTCTCCCCAAAAAGTATTAGGTAATACTTTGTGTTTCAAGCAAAAAATTTAATACTGAAAGTGAACTATTCATTACATTAGCTATAGAATTTAAATAAGGGGTTTATACTCAGCAATGAATTTTGACAAGAAATCAGTTCACCAGAGATCCAGACATTAGGTATTTATTAATAATTAACCGACTTCCAAAAAGGAGGAGGTTATCAATTCGTCGCGTATTTTTTCGCTTTTTTTTGTATGTATGTTACCTGATTTCTTCTCCTGTGGTGCACCGTTTTTAATAAATATGGTCTTGTTTAATAGAGTATATATCCGGATTGGTGAAACTTCAAATTTTGGAAACGAATTCTATTGGTAAAGTGATAAAATTTGTGAATGAACACATGCGTGCATGGAAATCGACCAATATCCCTAACATATTGGTCGATTTTCCGATAACTCCTTATGCATGTGTATAGTTTTTTAACGTTTAATCTATTAAGGAAGATCCTTAGGTGATCTCATATACTTTTCTGCGACGTGCAACTTGCAGTTTTGCAGAAAATCGCCGAAAATTCTAAAATTCTTATCAAAAATTTCATCGAAATGACATAACAGACATTTCCTCATAAATATTTTAATTCCAACGTAATAGTGCGGTAATTTTAGGCACTGGAAGTTTTAATTGCGAATTTGAAAATTTTCTATGTACATCTCAAGCATATAGGTAGTAAAGCATAGTATTTTCGGCTCCTTAAATCAATGAGTACTAAGCTCGTTTTGTTTGTATACCAGGTAAATACCTATTTAAATGCAAATTTTTTCTATTTTGCGAAGACGGTACTTTTGGTTGTCACATTCTGCCGGCCTAATAGAAAATTCAGTGACAACACATGTCAAACTTTAAACTGGTATTTGGTGGCCTATAGACAGGGTGTTTAGTTATAGCAAACAAAATCACAAAGTAAAGTGGTTGAAGGAGTTGCATTTATTTGAAGATTGAAATATAGGACGGACTAGAATGACAGTGGTCTGTAGGCAGCCGTATATACAGGATGGTTGGAATATAGGGTGGACTGGACGTTTGGTGGTATAAAAATGTTGAAAAAAAATATGAAATTAAAATTATATAGGGTGATTAAAAAACTGTTATATGATGTGGACATAAGCAAATCATTTACAGGATGGTTGAAATATATGCTGGAGTTGAATTATATTTATACGGTGTGATTAAAAAATTATTTCTTTTATAGCCCATAAGAAGTTGCATAAAGTGTGGAGAGGAATTAATGTTACACAGGGCGATAACATAAAATGTTAAAAAGGAAATAATTTATGGGGTAGCCCACAAGGAGTTATATACTATGGTTGAAATATAGGACGGATTTGACTCCGTAAATATGGGATGGATTCTACTCCGTCCTATAGTTTACAGAAGGCAGCAAACAAATTTATGCTTGCCGTGGGCAGTCGTATGTACAGGCTTGTTGGTACATAGGTTGGAGTGGAAATATCTAGTTATACAGGGTTGTCAAAAAAAGTTGAAAAAAGGTTACATGGCGTAGTCCATAAGGCATAAATATATTTTGGGCTTATTAAGTCAACGCGTAATAGTACATTTTGTTCGTAAAGATTTACCTGTCAATTTAAATGATAAAGTATCATTGTGTAATGTTGAGGCTTTCGATGTTACCTGGTTCTGTCTATTAAGGTTATGCATACAAAATAAAAAATCAAGAATGAAAACTATCTGAGTTCAAAAAAAAAAACTAAAAAGTGAAAATAAAACATTGTTAAAAAAAAATATAACCGACTTCTACCTATCACTAAAAAGCTAAAAATAGTTATACCAAAATACAACTTTAGCAAATAAATAACACATTCAATGTTGTAAGGTATCTAGCCAGGAAGTAAAAAATGTAAACATTAAAAGGTGCTCATTCTGTACAAATTAATCACCTACCAATCTAGTATATTTTTGAAGTCCGTGCCAAGCAACAATCAAGTTTGATGAATTAGTAGATAAGTACGCAATGAAGGATTTTAGATTTGCTTGGCATCGTCGGTTATATATATTTTTTAAATGTTTTATTATTTTAAGAAACATACATACATACCTACATATGAAATCAACTTTCTTTCTCTTTAACAAATTTCTCTTCGAGGGAATGAGCAATTAATTTTGGATAATGAATATGTAAATATTATTTTAAAGCAATTTCAGAAATTTTAACTAATTTATATTTTCTTTGAATGCAAAGAGTAAATTAAAGTAGGTAGGTACCTAAGATATATGTATACCTATTTGGTAATACCTGTATATATGATTGTTTAGCGTTCTTGCTAAAATATCTTTAAATATGGAACAAAATTTAAAAAATTTAATATTGGAAATTTCTTTAATAGGTGAACCAGCAAACCTCAAAATTGTGGGAAATGACTAACAATATAATTATTTTAAGAGTACCTTTCTGATATCTACTATGAAGTAAACTACAGAATCTAATTAAGAACAAAATTTTTAAGTTATCATTAACATAAAAAAATGGGTAATTTTGTTGGAGACATCAACGAGAAGTTAAACAGCAAACCCGAATTTCGCCCTCACCATACGCTGAAAAAAAAGAAACGGCGGACTCACCTTTTCTTAATCCACTAGAAAGTTAACTTAAAAAAAACACACCCACACGACGACAACGGCCACGCTCTCAATATGTTATTGCGTTGGTACCTTAACACGATATCTTCAACGGTGTATTCCAACTCTCACTTTTATAAGGTAAGATGTGTTGGATGCGTAAGGTAAGATTTCGTGGGGGTATTCTCTCGAGAATCGCATACGGTTGTTGTTGATGGTCATGTAGGTATCTATTGTGTGAGGACGATTTCAATGTTGTGAAGATACGGCACCTAGGTAGGTAACTATACCTAGGCAGAGGTAGGTTCCTATTGTAAGCGGAATCGTGGATGTTCTTGTTTGATATTCATATGTGACTCTACAAGTAATACCTAATTAGTAGTCGCCCAGTGGTCGAAATTCGACCCTATTTCATTAAATTGTAAGAAGTTTATTTTTATAAGAAACAGAGTTGTGGAAAAATCGGAGAAGTAGATGTACCTAATGACCAAAATTGTTCACTCATATTGACAAATCTATCGAAATAAAAAAAAAATAAAAATGTAATCAAAATATTTTTGGCTGGTTTGGCTGAACCGCTCCTGACAAAATATTCGATATTATAATTGGAAGATTCTTCTTTGCAACCTAAAAGTTTTCGTCATTTGCGGTTTCAATCAAATTCAGGAATATTAAAGAAAAGAGAGGACCAACAACCCTGGGAGGACTTTAATATTATATCTGACAATTTTTTACACAATACCTACACCTTCGGGAAGGCTACAATAATAATATATTAATCAAATAATTAAATTCACATTAAAAACAGAATATTTAATATGAAAGTTACTACAACGCGTCCAAAAAATCAATACTGATCTATTACATTGACTATTTTACCACTAAACAATAACAACGCTTGCATGCCACTTCCAGAAGTAGAGTAACTTCGGGTAATATGGTACACCGTAAGCGTTTTTGGAAATAAAACTCAAAATTTATGAGATCAAAGAGTTTTTTATTGGTTTAATCAGTCCCTTCAACTCAATAGAAATCAAAAAAAATAAAAATATAAGGTTATTAACTTCGAATATCTAACGCTAATAAACTTTTTTTAAATCTTAAATAATCCATAAAATAGAAACATAGTAGGAAAATATGGCCTAGGGCCATAATGCCCACAATTGAAGTGATCCATATTGCCCACCATAACAAATAAAATCAAAAATTGTATTTTATGGCTAGAATATGGAGGAACTGATAGTATGGGGACATGATTTTTTCTTGCAAGATCTATTAATTCAATATTCCTTGTATGTATGTCCATCTAGAACAAGCAGTACCGGAGATTCTTTAATGGGTTTCACTTGTAGAATAAAATGTTGAAACCACTTGATAAATAAGTTGGTTTGAATCCAACCTGAAGGGTGAGATTCATATATGGCACCAGGAGGCGCACCTTTCATTACAAGCGGGTGACTTCTTATTCTTGGGAATATAATCATGGGCGAAACAAATGAACTTCCAGCGCTCATACTTATCACACAAGTTATTAAAGAACCCCTTTCAGCAGATGTTAAAGCACCAATTTGCCGTTTCCCCTTTTGACTAAGAACTTGGGGCATTTGTGATGGAACAAAACTTATTCCAGTCTCGTCCACATTAAAAATTTTGTCTGGAGGGAACTAGTAGTCATCCATCAATTTCTCATAAGGTTGAAGAAATGATTCACACTTTCTTTATTAAAGCTCTTAGCCCTGGCAAATGGAGTTCCCGTTGGCGGCGAAAAGAAAGTTCTGGATACCTTTCTATAAAATATTTTAGCCAGTCTTTACCGGCGCTTTTATTTTTTGTTGAAAAACTATGGATGATATTTTTTTTCATTGCCAGCTGAATGGCTAAACTTCTGACATCCTTTCGTACTAAATCGAACAACTTAGCTACCATTGCTAACAGATACTGAACTCGTTGTTTCTCTAGTTCTTGTGGCAATACCTATAGGTTTTCTACCTAATTTTGCATAAATCATCACATCGGGCGGTAGATCTACTTTGGCTGTCAACCATATTAAAGTTGTTCGGGGTACTTTGTACGATTTGGAAGCTTTTAGTGAGCCCATTTTCCCATTTCGCATATCTCTTATTGCATTTCCGGGAGTCATTGCCTTAAGAGGAAAAAAATCATGTAGAATGTCATGTGTGGCTAATATGGCCTGGTAGACCATATTGGCCACATACCAAATACCATAATGGCCGCCGGGCAGTTTTTATCAAATAAAAGTGTAATCTAAAATCTAGTTAACAATATGCTTAAAAAATGTAACCAAACTGCAGATTAAAAGTTTACATACAAAACTTTACAATAGCAATGTTAAACAAATGATTATTTGAGGAACGAGAACGAGTGAAACTTACCAAAAAATAATTTCACATAAGGTAATTTTTCAGTCGTCGCACGCACTGGACATACCCGTACTCGTACTCAACGTAAGGATCGACTAAAGTAGTCAAGGGAAGTGGGGCGACAATATAGCTGATACGTACACCACTCGGTGTTGGTTGGTTTCTGAGAAAATACTACTGGCCATATTGGCCAACTAGGCCATAATACCCGAAATTACTCTACATGCTCTAAGAGTATAACAGCATCTAACGATAGCTCCAAATATATAATTACTCAATATTTTCAGTTTTGACCGTCTGGCGGCGGCACTGTCAGTTGTTTGGCGTTGACAGTATGGACGTATCTAAATAATGAATTGTTATTATATTTATTTAATGAATGAACCAATATTATAAATTAATATTAGCATTCTGCACTGAAGGTCGTCAGTAGCTAATAAATATAACAAAAATGAAGAAAATCGGTTGAGAGACAGAGGAGAAAATGGTACCTAATCGTTTTGTCTTTGCCTATTTATATATAGATTCTTCATAGCTCATGTCTTATCTACGATATTATCTATGTACCTACCCACCTAGTCTGCAGCTTTATGCCATCTGCAAATGTCCTTCTGGTTTTTAGTTGCAATTTTAGGCTTTAGGTAGGTACCTACACTCGTTCTCGGCTAATACTTAGGTAGGTAGGTAGGTACCTATGTGTCTTTGCTATTGTTTTCTTCTTGAATGCCTATCTAAATCTAGGTAGATACCTAATAGGAGAACTGTTGTTTAGGTAGGTATATAAAGGAAAATCTTTAAAAAGCCCTCATTTCAGGAAACGTCTGTTTAGGTATCTATCAGTAGATCGACACTAAACTGTCGATATGTTTCTGTTCACTTAAGATTTTCCTGATCATTTGCTGATGGAGTAACAGGATTTAGATAGGATTGTTCTATCAGTCACAGTTGTGTTCAGCCATGAACGTAAAGTGGGGCTATATAAAACACAACGCCTACCTACATGTACCTACTGATCTGTCACACAGAAGTGTGGTTAGATTTTATATTTGTTGAGTTCTGTGTTTTTTATGGTACGTAGTACAGATAGTCAAGACTAAAAATGATGCATAGGTACCTACGTATCAAAAGACACCAAGTAAACCCATTGAACACGACCCTTTTAAATATGTCCGAAGAACAGCTGATCTGTATTCTAAACAATTGGGGATTCTCCTTGATAAACGCTGACATTTAAGATGTGAAGAACTACCTAGATTAAAGTGACCACACTTCCCGATTTTGGCGGGACAGTCCCGTTTTTTGGAGTATAGTCCCGCGTCCCGATAATTTTTAAAAATAGGTATCCGGCTTTTTGCAAAGACGAATGGACAGTTCCGCTCAAGGATATGAAAAATTTTCATTGGGTGACACTAAAACACGAAAAGTTATAGGGCTATCTTAAAAAAATTTAAATATATGATTAACGTTCTTAACAACATTGAGCTTGATATTTACTCCGTTAAACTTGTAGGTATAACTGTGATGAGACAAATGTGACTGATGACCTTGGTGCAAAAAAAGTTACAATACCAGGAGATACAAAAAGGATAGAAAGAGTACAAGTATAGGCTTCTATCAGCAGTCTGTTTTGTGAAAATGCAAATGGATATTTACTTCCTTCCATGGTGGTGTATAAAGCACCACACATATATATCAACTAGATCAAAGAGGCCCAGTCGGTTCAAAATATCCCGGCAGCCCATGTGGATGGTGTGTCATGAAACTTTTTAATAAATGGATTTATTAAATCTTGTTACTTCATGTTGAAGCCACTAGCAGTCTCGATGGTGGGAGACAATCTTACGTTATTTCCGGCAATGCCAACCACCTAATGCAACCCTTAGATGTTACTGTTTTTTTGCACCTCTGAAGATGAAGTGAAGAGAAATATCAGTTCCCTGAATTGTTAAATGGACTGAAAAGAAATCAGTGCGCGAATTGGAGCAACTTACTTAAAAGCATTTGACCGATTTCAGTGCTAATATCGACTTGTTGACTTGTACAATATTATCTAACCGTTTCGACCTATGTAGAACCCAAACCAGGGTTCAAATTTTCATTATTCCCTGTTTACAATAAACGGAGGATACGTCCTACCCGAAATTGTAATCCGACATGGCTTGGATATGTTTTTAAGAAAAAAAAATTGTGCATCCTTTGAAACAGCCCGATGGAGTCAATAACATTAAAAAATATATTCTGTTAAAAGCATTTGAGAGATTTCAATGCTAAGTATCGACTTGTTGACTTGTACAAGATTATCCAAACATTTCGACATATGTTGAGCCCAAATCAGAGTTCAAATTTTTATTATTTCCTGTTTACAATAAACGCGGGATACGTCCTACGTGAAATTGTAATCCCACATGGTTTGGACATGTTTTCAAAAAAAAGAACTGGGAATCCTTTGAAACAGCCCAATGGAGTCAAAAACATTAAAAAAATTATTCTGTTAAGAGCATTTGACAGATTTCAATGCTAAGTATCGACTTGTACAAGATTATCCAACCGTTTCGACCTATGTAGAACCCAAACCAGGGTTCAAGTTTTCATAATTCCCTGTTTACAATAAACGGCGGATACGTCCTACCTGAAATTGTAATCCGACATGGCTTGGACATGTTTTTTAAAAAAAAAGAACTGGACAGTCTTTGAAAAAGCCCAGTGGAGTCAAAAACATTAAAAAATATATTCTGTTAAAAGCATTTGACAGATTTCAATGCTAAGTATCGACTTGTTGACTTGTACAAGATTATCCATCCATTCCGACCAATGTAGAGCCCAAACCAGAGTTAAATTTTTATTATTTCCTATTTACAATAAACCGGGGATACGTCCTATCTAAATTTGTCATCCGGCCTGACTTGAACATGACTTTGCCCTCCCTTTGACTTCGCGTCCTCTTCCGAGGACATGCAGTTTGGATGAATACGAATTAAAGAACAGAAATCGACGTTTATACCATAATGTCAGCTACACTTCTTCTAGTGTGCTACAATGAAACTATGTTGAAAGCGCCGCTAAAGAAGCACGACGTAAATAGATATGATTTGCATTTTCATTTTACCAAGTCATCAACAACATAATTATTTCCTTAAAATATTTTTATGACACGTTCGACCACTGACGGAGCGTTGGTAGTAGTTGTTATGCTACATAAACTTTTTCCACTTGCGCCTGTTACTTAAAAATGTTCGGATTATCTCACTGATTATGCACCTGAAAGACTTACTATACAAGCTTGAAATATTTTGTATACTTGTTTGAATTGATTTGCAACAATTTATAAAAAAATATAAATATAATCTACTGATTTGCTTTGTTATTGATTATTTTAACTAATTTTCTATGGAACAGTTCTGCTGTTAGATTTAAATTAGACCTTCAATGTACAACCTATTCAATAAAAAAATATATCAAAATCGATTCAAAATGCCCTCTGAAAATCTCCAACTAATTCATTACCGACTGGGCGTCAGTTACATTCAATTTAAACGGTTAAATTGATTCCATACCAAATAGTAACTTCCCATCTCAAAATTAACAGCTTCAAAACGTAGAAAATTCTAACTTTAAAAATTCTTAGTTAGAACATGGCTCCAAACGTAGAACAAAACTCAAAAGAAACCACAGGAAACAGGTTCCACTGTAAAACGAATCCACCATAAAACAGGATTCAGACTGTGTAACAATATACCGTAATAATGCACCGTAACACCCTAAAATATAATTTGCACATTAAGACTTTATCTCCAACAGCTTGGCACGTGCTTACCTTTCTCAAGGGTTTAATCCATAAATATTTTAGCCATCATCGTTTTTTTAAACACAATCTTCGCCATCGAAAAATGCCATTCGGCCCTCGTCTTCTGACCACAGAAAACTTTCATACGCCAACTTCAAGGAACGCCATTTCAGTTGCCTCTTAATCTGCAAACGCAAGGCCCATGCATTCACTCCGCTTCAAGGCGAAAAGAAGACTCTCTTCCCCGTTTGCCTTCTACGAGTCTGAAAATCTCCCTACTCAAATGAACCAAACATGCGTAAATGTCTATACAGCACAGGAGCGGCTTCACATAAATGACGAATTAGAGAACATGAATTGATCTAACAGATTTTTAAGAATACTGATTTATGGATGGCGTCAAACTTAACTGACATTGTACTGTGCTAACAAAAAAGTATTGTCCTGGATATCGCCGGCTTAGTGAAAAGTCGAACAGACAACGAACTAGGTACTCAAGGAGGCACTAGAACACCAAGTGGTTCAGAGAGCCTACGAAAAAACAGCTCTAGCCACAGCAACTCCACAGTACCAGAGGTACATAATCTCCATCAACAAATTGTAAGATTACTCAATAGGGCTTCAATTTTTACATATTCCAAAGTCTGAAATCTTACAAAATACCTATTTAATGATGCCCAAGGCACGTGCCCTTCTTGCCCCACCTAGGTAAGGCACTGCTCTCAAATCTAACTTGAGCAGAAATGAAATTAAAGGTGACAAGGAAAGCATACGAACAGATTTTTTTTATAGAAATATGCTCAAGTGAAGCAGGGGCGGATCCAGAATTGTCAACAATGGCGTATTCTGCTTTATTATTATGTATAGGCAGTTTCTAATGTTGAATAATGTGTAATTATACTCAAAAGTAGTAAAATCCTGGAACTTTTCTTCTCTAATCAAGTTTCCAAACACATTCATTCAAAAATATTTTGATTTAATTATTTTTGGTTTTCGACACAGTTCCTTATCTCTTTCGATTAAGCCCATTATTAATTATTATCACTACTATTCATTTCGTACTACACTGTTTATGCATTAACTAATTATGTGACCACAAATGTGTCAGAGTATTATGGAATACACTCTATGTTTGTACTGACAAACATTGCTTAAGTCAAAATGACCAGCATCAACCATTTTTTTTTCCGTAATTTCCATGTTTCGTAAACATATGAAATGGAATTGCCTCCTTACACCATATTAAAAAAACATGAACATAATTATTATTACAATTTTTATGGGAAAAACTATTTAACTAAATTTTTTATTACTATGTAATTATTTAACTATAATTTGCGTAAATATTGCATGTAATCTGTTTGCAATAAAAACTTAATATGAACGTTACTAAAAATATATTTTATAACACAAAATGAGTTAATAAACAACATCTAACTATTATAAATAGGCCTTAATGTTCAGAATATTCCATAATTGAATGTTAATGTTAAAGTGTCCACGATTTGAGTTGAAAAACAACATTTTAAACATGGACAAACAGTTTTCCTTTTTTGATTTTTTTAAATTCGATTAATAATTTCAATACACGGATAAAAAAATTTGCAATAATCTT
This sequence comes from Octodonta nipae, assembly GCA_034190945.1. Lineage (NCBI taxonomy): Eukaryota > Metazoa > Arthropoda > Insecta > Coleoptera > Chrysomelidae > Octodonta > Octodonta nipae. The sequence continues at coordinate 11,488,270 of CM067223.1, forward strand.
GTACTAAAATTGGCAGCAACTGCTTAAGAGAATTTGACATATACAGGTTAGCACTAAAAATTCTAAAGATCGTGTTAATTAACAAAGCATCTTTCAAGTTCAACGAAGTTAAAAGAGTTATCTTCAGCGCTTCTAGGTTCGACTTCCTTATAAGAATGATGTTCCAGTGATCCCATTAAAGTCATAGGGGAAAACCTAGGAAAAACCTATACCGATACAGGGTAAAGGACATTACCATTATTATTTTCATCCTTGAATATTGGTAACCATGAACGGCTGAATTCTATGGTAGTACTAGCGATATAATAGCTTTCATTCAATAAAATTAAAAGACAGTCTTTCAGCTCTCGTTTTGTATTGTGTTCTTATTTGTGTAGCATGGTGGAATTTTGATATACGCATTCACAATTTTAACTTTTAAAATTGTCGTTTCTTTTACAAAGTTTTTGTGTTCATTTATTCGAACATTTATAGGTCTAGGGGTTTCTCCAATATAAAGCTTTTTTTAACTTTGGGTTGTTCTGAAGTTTGTTTTAATATTCAACCGCAATGCGAAATGTAAAAAAAATGTGCATATGCTTGGAACCCTCGTCATAAAATACAATTTCAAAATTTAACCATTTTGTACAAAGTAGAATACAATATAAAACGAAAGCTGAAAGAGCCTGCTTTAATTCTATTAAATGAAAGTACGTTTCTCTTATGACTTAAATGGGATCTCTGGAACATTAGAATTTCTTTACTCTTATTTTTGGTAAATACACTATCTTATAAAAAAGCCACATGAAATTCCAAAGATAACTTTTTCAAATTTGAAAGAAGCTTTGTCATTTCATATGATCTTTACAATTTTTTTATGCTACTATGTATATATCTACTGTCTACTTTCGGTAGTTCACTGAAGTAGTCAAGATTTCGGATTAGTGGTCGCTTACGTTGTTGGGCATCGATTTACTTAACTAATCTGATTGTCAGGGAGTCATGGATCTCTAGATCCCTTTGAATGATACAGCCAACCAGCATAAATAAAATACGGGGTAAAATTAAAAACTTATTTTTATTGAAATGTCTTCACAACGTATAAGTAGGTAAACACAATATACAATACGAATATTCGTATACTGGAAGACTGGCTCTCAGAAATTATATTAGGAAGAATTTTAGTAAACTGTAGAGAACAAGGACCTTTTTTATAAGAACTTTTAGCCTTGAAATCGCGGATTGATTAACTCTCTTCAGCATTGACATTCAATTGTGAAACATATTACATAATTTAGTGACAAAGATCAGTATGTAAACTGCTATAAAAAGTTTTGCGTTTGTATGGGAACTAAGAAATGAACAAAAAAAGTATATATAAAACGTTAAACTTTAACAAAACCGATGGGCTAACATGATAATTTCAAATTTGCATAGAAATGGTAGGCATTTCTCACGAAAACACTTTTAAGAAAAATGATTTGGTTTCAGGTAGAAGACTATAATTTATAACGCTATAATTGTACTTAAGCAGTTCGCTGATGAGACTGCAAAAGATGGTTTTAGGAATTGCAGTAGTCCTTGAGAATGTCGTTGCTCCTGCTGGTTTATTAATCGACTACACTACAAAAAATATACAATTATACTTAGACCATAAATATGGCTTTAAGAGTTATTAATATATCTGCTGTCTCAGATATGTTAGGGTATCGAAAACATAACAAGGTTCAATACCTACTGGAATGAAAAAACTCGGGACAAGTCTTGCTTGTGACATGTTAGTCCAGGCAATAAATGTAAAAAATCAACCAAAAATTTATTCCTTTGATTTTCTGATGTATTGAGGAAATTACCAAATAAACTGGTGTTTTTAGGGTTTCGTATATACAATATACGGATACCCTTATAATATCACTCCGGATTTCTGCCTCTGTCACATCACAGCAATTTTCTCCTAAACTACTGGAATCAAGAGGTTGAAATTTGTTATCAATATATAGTTTGGTGACCCAATCAGGAGTACATATCCTAAAAGAAGAAATTTTGATTTTAGGAATACTTTTGGGGCGAAGAACTAGAAAATCGACCGTTCCTCCCCCCCTGATCTCCGAAACTACTGAGCCTAAAATTTTGAAAAAAAAAGGAAATATAGAACGTCGCCCGAACTTTAAAGGAAAAATAAGAAGAAATCATTAATATTAATTTTGGGGGGCAAATTATAGAATTAAATGAAAATTTTAATTTTTTTTTTCAAACGCATCATGTAATACATCAAATGAAAGGTCCCATTCTGAGGAACACAAATATATATTTTTTTCAGTTTAAAAAATAGTTTTTAACTATTTTTTTAATCTGAAAAAAATATATTTGTGTTCCTATCAACTAATTATCAACGAAAATATACCAAAATTTACCCATTCTCCCCCCGTTATCTCTGAAACTATAATTCGTAAAGTTTTGCAAAAAATTAGAGGTATAGGGTCCGACCTGAACTTTACTGGAAAAATAAGGAGAAACCCCTACTTTTAATTTTGGGGGGGCAAATTACAGAATTAAATGGAAAATATAAAATTAAAATTGTTTCTAACGCATCATGTTATGTATCAAATGAAAGGGCTCATTATGGGGAAAATAATTTTTTTTTCATATTTTTAAAATAAATAAATTAAAAGATATTAACAAAAATATAGAAAAATTTTACCCATTCCTCCTCCCCCTTTTCACCGAGACCGTAATTTATAAAATTAAAAAAAATACAGGTATAGCGCCTCACCTGAACTTTACTGGAAAAATAAGGAGAACCCCCTAATATTCATTTTGGAAGGCAAATTATAGAATTAAAGGGAAAATAAACAATTATATTGTTTCTAATGGATCAAGTAATATCTCAAATCACAGGGCTCATTTGACGAATACAAATATATTTTTTTGAATTTTTTTAAATGAATATTTTAAAATATATTTAAAAAATATTTTAAAAAATTACCCATTCCCCCTTTATTCCCCAAACTATAAGACCTATGTTTACCCGAAAAATACGAAGAAATCCCTAATATGAATATTGGGGGCCAAATTATAGAATTAAACGGAAAATAAAAAAATATTTTTTTAACGCATCATGCAATACATCTTATGAAAGGGCTCATTATGAGGAATACAAATATATATTTGTCATATTTTTAAAATTAATTGTTTACAATATATTAACACAAAGATATAAAAAATTCCTTTTCTCGCTATTCTTATAAAAATCAAGCGAATCCTGAAGCAGTCTATGTGTGGAAAATTAAAGTGTATATTTTTTATAAATTTAAAAGGCTTCCTTTAAAAGATATAAGAGTAAGTACAAGAAAATGCACTCATTCCCTGCTTGTCTGAAACTGGAATATTAGAATCTTGAAGGTGATACGGAACCCTTAGTATGCAAGTCCAACGCGCACTTGACCAAATTATTTTTTCTAGATGCTGAACAAACACAAGATGTTGAAAATAATAAAGGAACTGACCGCTGCATATATTGAAAATACAATAGTAAAATAGCTGATATTTTTTATAATTATTTATAGCTTTAGAAATATTTATGAAAATTGTGCACAGTTAAATGAAATTGTGAGTTTTAAGCAGTCTACAGAGTAAACTTGAAGACATATGGGACATAAAAATTAACAGCTCATATGTTATTTCAGTAACAGGTTATAGACCATAAGTGACTAGAAAAAGAAATTGGTTGAAGTAACTTATTTAAATAATAGAAACTGTCAAAATTAATACCGTCAATGGAAAAATTGTAATAACATGATATACTTCTTAATGATTAGGATTGAAACATTTTTCACCGAAAAAAGTTTGCAAAACTGGTATTTTATTTCACAATCTCATAACCTTCTGGTAATTAAGGCTAGAAAAATAATCTTTGTTTGAATGATAATATGTGACGTGCAGTTGATAAGGACTCAAGATGGATACAGTCCAATATCTCAATTTTTGAGTCTCAGCAACAGTCATTAAAAACAAAATGTTTAGAAATTTCCAAATAAACGTTTAATACCCAAAAATTATTAGTGACGTCTTGCGAACTAAAATTAGTTTTAAATACGTCTTATACGATATGTGTTCGAAAAATACCCGGAATTTTCGTTTTTTTGAAAAAAAATAATTTATTTATTCATCTACATCGATGTTGTCCCCTTCAAAGTATGTTTCCAATCCTCAAACCGCTTCTGAAACTCGATTTTTGGGATAGCTTTGAGCTCTTTCAGCGATGCACTTTTAATGTCATCTATGCTTATGAAACAAGGACCCTTTAAGGTTTATTTATTTTTGGAAACAGGAAAAAGTCACAAGCGGCCGTGTCTGGCGAATCTGGAGGTTGGGGAATCATTATAGTGTTATTTTTTGCCAAAAATTCACTAACAAGCAACGATGTGTGAGCAGGTGCATTATCGTAATGCAAAAGCTACAAACTGTTTTGCCACAAATCCGTACGTTTCTTCGCACTGCTTCACGCAAACAGCGGCGTTGAACTTGTAGATAGTACTCCTTATTAATCGTTTGAATTTGTGGCAAGCATTCATGGTGCACTATGCCATTAAAATTAAATTGACAATTATACTCCCCAAACCCCCAAAATTTAAACATTCCGGGTATTTTTTAAACACACCTCGTATGTCACAATTTTTTTAAGACGTCTTAAATGTCACAAAAGGTTCCGATTTTACTTTTCTGGTAAGAAGTAAATTGTGACATGTCTTTGACTCGAGGGCTACTTGTTTGTATACAGGGTGAGTTCTTTTTGATGATCAGCATGGGGATGTCGGAAACTAGCGGAGATAGAGCAATAGTTAAATTGGGAAATATTTGCAGTTTTACTGGCCCAATTTAATGACACCTTCGGATTATGGCTTACTAGATATTTTGAAAAAACAAAATTCTGTCGATTTAGTTAAATCCCTCTAGCTTCTTTGTTTTTGATTTTATAAAAAAAGTGTAAATATCAAAATTGAAGGGAATTGCATCCCGAATATGACTGTCATGTCCTCGTTTGCATGACAGCTCTCGTTTTCGAGATATGACACAAACTTATCTTTTTTTGAATGGAAACCATAGTTGGCTATGACCTCAAAAAATCAGACATTTTTAGAGCTTTTCAACGATATAATACTCGATATAGTTATTCAAAAAAATAACGAAGTTATGGATGCTTTTCTCTCTTATTTTCACTTTTAACGTAGGTAGCCATGAAAAAGATTGTTTTCACTTTGACGTTTCCTCATTTGAGAGTAATTCCATTAGTAGTGCTGAACTGACAGTCGATATTGACAAGTTTACGTGATAAAATGGAATATTCTAACGAAGAAAAACTGAATATGGTGGAATGTTAAATCATATGCCATAAAAATTCAGTTCGTGCAGCTGAGGAATATTTTCATAGATATTTTGTTCGTCGTCAACCTGCTCTATGTACATTTAAGAGGCTTTACGATAGTTTACGAAGATATGAATTTTTTACTAAACCAGCAAAGGAACGTAATCAAATTAACGAACCAGCACAAATAAATGTTTTGGCAATGGTAAATCGACAGAATTTCCTTTTTTCAAAATATCTAGTAAGCCATGACTTTTTACAAAAATCTGAAAGTGTCATTAAATTGAGCCAGCAAAACTGCAAATCTTTCTCAATTTAACCATTGCTCCATCTCCGCTAGTTTCCGGGATTCCCATACTGATCATCAAAAAAAAAAACACCCTGTATAACAAAATTACTGTTTTCTTGAATATTCACGTGCAAAAATCAAGAAGTGCTATATTTCTGAATTGAGAATATTGTTTTTAAACTGCATTATCTTTTTTTTCATTTATGTTTTTACTCGCAGTTATTATCCCTAGGGGTTTTAAGAAGCAAGTGACTAATATTATTCAGAAAATATAGTTTCAATATAAAAAATTCATTTTTCATTTACATTTAGAATTACATAAAAAAGAATGTATCCCTTACTTTAGATCCTCACTATATGATGAAATTGTAATGAAATAATTTTTCATTCGTGGTCATACATTTTTTTTCTTCCCCATTATACAGGATTATTATAAATGATGGAACCATTTTTAAAACTCGTACAAATCCAAAATGAACAATTTTTATACTAATGGAAAAAGGAAGTTACAAATATTCCCTCTCAGCTGTGAGTGAGATAGCTACCCTGGACCATAATGTTTTCTGCGTTCTTGATTTCGCAAGAAATAAGTCACAAGTTCTAGTGCTGTGGGCATTTCGGTCAAAAGTTTACCAATAGAGCTAGTAGAGAACTTGGAATACCCCAATCAACTGTCTGGAAAGTTTGCTGTACAAGTCCTACCGATTACAACTTGTGCAGGCTCTTAACTTAATGGCAACCGCAACCAGATGCAGCTCGAATTTTGTTGTTATGTCTAGGAATAATGGCTATACACTCAAGTTATGGAAAATTTACAAGAATTAATTTTTCAACAGGACAGAGCTCCGCTCCATTAGCACCGTCATGTACGATAATTTTTGAATGCATCCCTTCCTCAGCCCTGGATAGGTCGTAGGGGAAATGAAGACCTGGCTCTACACTTCTGGCCACCGAGATCTCCTGATGTCACCCCATGTGACTAATTCTTATGGGATTATGGTAGAGAGGCTCTATCCAGAACTCTGGATGGATTGCCGAACCGTACCATAACTGCCGGGCACTCTGTAACAGTGGATGATACACTTACTCGTGTATGGGGCGAGTTCGGCTGCCCCGTAGATGTTTGCCGTGCAGCAGATGGTGGACACTTTGAACATTTATAATCTATTGTTCATTTTGGACTTGTACTTTAATTAATACTTAAAAATGGGTCCGTCATTTATAATAACCCGGTATAATAAAAATTTTACCTGAATGACATAAAAATTTCAATTACGGTATGTTTGGAGGTGGTGTATAAATGCCCGTAATTTTTATACATTTTTGTTATATGTAGTATATATTTTTATTATCTATTTATAAATAGGCAAAGACAAAACGATTAGATACCATTTTCTCCTCTGTATCTCAACCGATTTTCTTCAATTTTGTTTTGTTTAGTAGTTACTGACGACCTTCAGTGTCGAATGCTAATATTTATTTATAATATTGGTTCATTCATTAAATAAAATATAATAAAAATCCATTGTTTAAGTCCATAATGTCAACGCCAAACAACTGAATGTGCCGCCGCCGCCAGACTCAAAACATTTAGTAATTATATATAGAGGGACCAATGCTATTATATACTTAGAGCATGTACTTCTGGAAGTGGCATGCAAGCGTTGTTATTGTTTAGTGGTAAAGAAATCGTTGTATATTATAATTATACAGGGCGGTTCCAGATATGTTAGAAATCATTTTTTTCGTGGGTGGCACATAAGCAGTTGCATATATAGGGTGTTGAAAATATAGAGTAGAGTGCAATTATAGCTAATAAAATAATTATATAGGGAAGCCCATTAGCGGTTGAATTTACAGGGTTCTTGGAATAGAAGGCGCAGTAGAATTACAGTTATACAGGGTGGTGCAAAAATATTATACAGAGATGAATATACAGGGTGGCGGAAATGGAAATGCAACATTTCGTAACCCATAAGCAGTTGTATACATATATAGGGAAAATGAACTATAGGGTGAGAGGAATTATAGATATACAGAATGATGATAAAAAATGTTAGAAAATGAAATGATTTATAGAGTAGCCCACGAAGAGTTCCATTAGAATTATAGTTATAGTTATAGTTATAGAAGATAATTAAAAATTTCATAAACAAAAAGAGTAAATATGGTGGATCATAGGCAGTGGCAAATACAGAATGGTTTACCCGGAGGTTCAAATATTTAAAAAATATTATGCGTGGTCCATGAGCCGTTTCATATACAGGGTGGTGGAAATATATAATGAGATGGAATTATTATAATGAGGATTTTAATAAATGTTAGAGAATTGAGTACAATTATAGCTATACAGGGAGGTTAGAAATAAATATGTAGGGTAGCCCATTAGCGGTTGAATTGTTGTCATATTAAATTAAGAATTACGAATTTGAAAACATATAAAGTCCTATGATTTATATCTGAAAAAAACTTGAATTTCGTTACTTATTTGTAGAAGCGATCTTTAAGACCGGCATCTAGGATTTCCGAGGAAACTATCACACAGGGGTTCCGAGTCTGGATGCGTTCCGTGTAATTGCTATTCTCCCTAAAGTTCTAGGATAGAATGTCAAGATAAAATTTTCAGGTTACTTAACCTGCCAGAGATATTGACACAATTGGTCGAATTTCGACCACTGGGCGACAGCTAGTTTTAAGTAATGGATAAAAAAAATAATGATGCGTTCTATATTCATAGTTCTATAAACTACAGTGCTTGTTTTTTACTTTTCAGTTGATTATCTTAATACTTTTTAGTAAATATACATCAGTTTTATAGTATTTTCAAATATATTTATCGTTCAGGGAAACATGGAATTCTTTCATTCAAACTTAAATGTTGAGAAAAAATAATTATAACATAGGCAATAACACCATAACTTTTCTGCAAGTCATCGTGTCTTGTCATATAAAAATAATGCGACTTGTTTTGCTACTGTAATATTAGAAAAAATCATATTTCATAATTTTTTTCTCACTTCGCATGTAATTATTTCACAAAGGATGTCAAGATGATTACCAAAATGATACGCTCATTAAACAAACAATTAGAACTAGACTATCAAATTTTTTTGTATTCATATCACGTACATTTGCTGATGTTATACAATCTTCGTGTAGGAATTATAATATCTTCATCATAAATGATTTGTACAGGTTTTCAACAAGCGTGTAAATTACTGAAAATGACATCGCAGCTCAAAGTACACATAACTCATCTAAGTATACACACGCTACTAACATAACTGATACACCCGGATATATTAAAGAAAAATAAACGTTTACAATACCGTTGGCTTTGTTTTTTTCACCAGCTTTATCCTCAAGACCTGACCTTGACTGATAATTTAACTGTTCGTTAGATGGAAAACTTGTTTTTAAATTTTTTGTCCGTTTCTCGTGTGATAATAAAAATCGTGTTATTGGAAATTGATTAGCTCAAGAAGGATATAATTTAATGATCATCTATGATGGTTTATTAGTGATGGTTTTGTTATTTCTCATTAAGATGATCCTGGTTGAAAGTGTGTGGCAGGACGTAGTGGGGAAGTTTATTTTCCCTACCTACCTTTATTTATAAAATAATAATTAAAAAATATATGTTATATCAATTTAATTGGGTAGCAGGAGACACAGAAAGATTGAAGCAGTGTGAACAAACTGTAAGAGTCAAAATGTTGTAAATGAACTTGTAGGAAAGGAAAATAAACTTTGAACAAGATACGGTCTAAAAAAGTGTAAGCAAGAAATCTTCTAATACTCAGGCTGTAAATAGTTTTAGTGCATATATTTTAGGTGAAAATAAAACAAAAATCTCCTATAACACTATATATGGTCTATAGGCCTTAATAAGCGAGTAAATTTCATATACATGTAGTAAATTAAATTATTGTCAATCCGGCAACGTCGCGGTAAAATCAGATTGATTGTAGTGCGAATAATAAAGAAATGAGTCACCACAAAAATTAAACACTTGTGATTTTTTGTGTATAGAATAATTATATTGTTTGGAGTGCCGTTAAATTTATTTAGGTAAATCAATGTTTATGAAATATTATTCTCAAAAATGTACGCTTTTAACCACTATGTATTGAAATGAATATTTATATTTGGCGATTCATTTTATGCATCAAGCTGAAGAAGAGAGGATTCAAAGTTGTAACATATGATATAAAAATAATTCGATACAAAGTATATTAAACAAAACATTTGTTATATGAACTTATTTATGTGTTAAATTATTCGAAAACTATTTATTACTTATTAAATCAATATTATTTATGTTAGACAAATCAATACACATGTACTTACAGAATATGTCATCATGATAGAGCTCAGGAGAACAAACGAATTCTTCATAGTAAATATTCAAAATTCAACATTCTTGCTATTACATCTGATTTCCCCACAAATTAATAACATGACAGGTCTTTCCCTAATTCTGTAACCTGCCATTATTTGTCACAAACTAATAACCTCGCACTCGAATTGACAATCCACAACCGATTTTATTTGTTTTCGCAATATATATTTTTAAATGAAAATCAATTCACGATATCTACATCGAGTATTACGCAAATCATTTTCATATAAACATTTTGGCACAAGAACCGATACAATAAAAAAACAATCGTGGCGGCGGTCAGCTGTAGTTAAGAGTAAACATAAACTAAGCTAGGCGTATTTATATTTCGAATATTTTATTTGTTAATACAGTTTTAAAGGTGTATAATAAGCTATTGAGTACTTATATATTTAGCTTTACAAGCATTTTGAAGCTGGAAATAGTGTATTATTCACTGTAATACAGGCTACCCAACAACTAACTTTTCTATTTATTTATTTATTTTGGCAAAACTATAGTATATTTCTGAAAATGTTATACAGTTTTTTTATTTGTTTTGAGCCGTAGTATTGATCCTCAAAATCGTTGCATTCAAACTGTTTACACCCTCAATAAAAAATTTGTGTCAAGGTGTTTGTGGTCGAAGTTCTCGGAAACTGCTCGAGCTATTTTTATGAAAGTTTTTATGTATATTTGATAGGTATGAAAATAGGTCGTAAAGTATATTTCATACAGCGAGGAATTTTTTTTGGTAAATTAAAATCGTAATATCTGGGAAACAAAATGTAACGCGGGCGTGAAAACTGGTGTATATCCTCCTCCCCCCAAACACATAATAAATGAGATTTTTTTTTAATTTACTATTTTTCCGGAACTTAAAGTAATATAGTCATAAGAATTAAGAGGTTGATTCCTTTTTTAAGTAAAGTAATACATGATTCGTCATTTTGTCAAAGTGGAAATATTAAATGGGGAAGATGGGGTTAGTATTGTTTTATAAAGATTTCAATATATCCAGAATAGCAAGTAATACGGTGTGAATCTTGATATACATACTCTTCTAAAATAAATAGAAGCGGGTTTCATCAATTTGCGAATATTCATTTATCCGATACTGGGCATGGGGGGTATTTTTTTTAATTCCCTATTTTCCTGGAACCGAATATAATACATATATGCGAAATATAAAATTAATTCCTTAAATTAATAGAGATTTAATGTGATATTTTACAAAAATTCTGTTATTGAATGGGGAGGATGGGTGTCGGTAAATTTTAGGGAACACAAAATATGCAGGCAAAAGTTGGTATACGTGCTATTCTCCTGAAGTGTTTAGAACTGAATTTAATCACGTAGTCCATAAATGTTATGTGAATTATTTATTCATTGCATGAGAAGTGATAAATTCATTCTGTTCTTTAATTATATAGCAACATTAAACTTTATTTTCCAGTACTGAGGAGGTAGGGTCTGCACAATGTTCAAAAAATCTGATTTATGGCACATGAAATTTCAAAAAATTTGAAATTATGGAAATCTTAACAGAGAACATTTGTGTAATAAAAATAAATTTCAAAAAAACTTAAAAAAATACTATTAACCTCGAAACGTTAAGAATATTAAATACACCAAATATCACAACAATACAAAATCGGTCAAGATTTTCAAGTTTATTCTGTCAAAAATATAAAACGAGAAAAATCAAAAAAATTTAAAGTGTAAAAAACGCCGAAAATACTAAAAATAATTGAAAAAATCCAACGTCACCGAAAATTTAAAGGAAAGGCAAAAAATTAATAACGCCAAATATGTAAAAAATATCAAAATATTAAAAATGTCAAAAATGACAAACATAAAAAATGTCAGAAATCCTAGAAATGTCAACAATGGCAAAAATATCAGAAATGTCAAAATTGTCGAAAATGACGAAAGTGCCAAAAATGTAAAAATTGTATAAAATATCAAAAATGTAAAAAATTTAACAAACGTTAAAATTGTCATAACTATCATACACGTGTAAAATGTCAAAAGTATTCGAAAAAAACTTGCAGTGAAACGTCAAAAATCCTTAAATGAAATCGGGAAAACCACAATATCAAATGTAAAAAAACTCAAACTTGTCAAATATGTCTAGCTCTTCATATTACATAAAATAATTTATTTTTAGAAGCCGTTGTTGCCATATAATTTTCGCTCCAAAAATGATGATGAATGTTCACAAGAAATCTAGGGGATGTGAAAATTACAAAATTCAAATAATGCTCAAGATAATATGACAAATAAGCCAATTTGTTTAACCCGGGCGAAGCCGGGACGGGTCGGCTAGTAATGCTATAAGATGCAAACAAGCCGTTTACTGTTCACCAAACTCTCAAAGAGAAATAGAGAATTATCCAACAGAAAAAAGTACACAATCTCTCGCATACAAGATAATGAAAATCCTGAATAAATGCTAAGTAACTGAAGAAATTCGTGTACTAGATTTCAAGTTATACCTGCCCCCTGAACCCTCATTACTATTAGATCCCTGAGATTCTTCGTCGTGTTAATTAAATTAAGATAATACCTAGTTTTAGTGATCGTTTTTTTTCTTTTTCTATGTGGTCCATGTCAATTTACAATATATGACCTAATAGTGAGTATTCTACTTAGACACAACATTAGAACGACATGCAAACTTTATATAACAATAGGAAAAATGCTAATGACCACAAAAGACAACATGCCATAAGAACTGAAGAGTGAACAGCATATATGTGGAGAGGACTCCAAATCGTCGGCCAGACGTATAGACGAATATCCGCCCGTCGCGCCGGGTTGAAAATGAAGTAAACATAGGGAAGAAACGGACCACCTCCAGATTATTCAGACATGAAGAAGAAACAGGACATACAATATACCTCAATAGCTGTAAAGAACTTACAAACTTCGATAACTATAAAATTAGAATCATAAAAGACGCGATTGAGATTGACACCCGAGGCACCCTAAATAAAAGAGAGCAAGCTTTAAAATTACCACTGATTTGGAATACGGTAATCTTGTACCAAAACAATGATACAACAAAACTTTTTAATGTAACCTACTTGATAACATTTTTACTTTTCTTCAGTTTGTAAAAATCATCACATAATTATTATCTGATGACTGTATTCGAAACAAAAGAACATTGGTTTTCACTGTGATGTCTTAGGTAGTGTCAAAAATTATATTACCGGTAGATTAAAATTAATAAAAATCTGTGGAATTATGTCTGTTGAGGTGAGTCGAGAAAGGTGAGATGCAATATTATACAGTGATGGGCAAATGTGTGGAACCAAGTAAATATCTCTGGAATGATTAGAGATATCAAAATGAAATTTGGAAGGTGGATACTGCAGTAGATTGCCTATTTGTTTCCATTTTTTTACACTTTTGAACTTCCTGTTTTACCGGAAGTAATGTCGATTTTAAAATTTGCAACGAAACACCCTGTATAGTATTTTAGTTTCTGATGAAACATTTTATTGCGAATACAAAAATATTGGGTTTGATATTATTTACTTTAATACCTACCGAGATATTAACAGAAAAGTAACTAAGGAAAGGAAAAATTCGATGGTAGCTAAACTCGGTTCAGATTTCATTTACGCCCGATATAAACAAATCGCTCGATAAGGATTTGTATTTCTATTGGCCAATCGGTGGCATTATACCGTCACAGCCAACAGCACTGCTTGTTCCATAGTCGAATACACGTGCGTTTGTTTAAATCAGGCGCAAATTAAATCTGAATCAAGTTTAGTAGTCCATGAAATTCATTGCAGAAGTGACAGTGGTTGTCAAAATAAGTTATTCGTTTTTTTTATTTGAACGTAAAAAGATTGTATTGTTTTAATTTGATCGTAAAATGGCAGAACTAAGTGAAAGAGGAAGAATAGAAATATTAATGATGATTGACTATGGGGACAGGAAAAGGACGCATCAAGAAATTTGTGAAATTTTTAACATTGTTCATCCGAATACACAAATATCCCATTCAGTAGTGACGAAAACTTTGCGAAGGTACTACACAAGTGGAACAGTTAGGAATTTACCAAATAGTGGTCGCTTAAAAAGTGCAAGTAATGAAGGTGTAGCTCAAAATGTTGCTATATCTTTGGAAGAAAATCCTCAGTTATCCACTACCGACCTCGCCAAAATGCAAGGAATTAGCGTTCAGTAGGAAGGATATTGAGGCGAGAAAAATATTACCCATACAAAATTCGCCTCGTTCAAGAACTCTCTGAAGACGATTTCGACAGACGTTTGCAATTTTGTGAAACGCTGATGGATATTTGTAACCGTGATAATAATTTTATAAGAAATGTGGTGTTTTCAGACGAGACTACATTATTGTTTAAATCTTACGGTTAATCGATATAACTGCCGCTACTGGTCGCAAAGTAATCCTAATTGGGTACAAGAGGCTCATACACAACATCCCCAAAAATTGACGTTTGGGCCGGCATTTATAACAACAGAATCGTGGGACCCTTCTTCCTATAAGAAACTTTAAACGGAGATAGGTATTTACAGCTCTTGGAGACACAAGTTATTCCGGCATTGGAGGTAAATGGACAATTACCAAATAATATCTGGTTTCAGCATCACCCCATTACGCTCGCATTGTTCGAGATCATTTAGATAGGACATTTCATCACAGATGGATTGGAAGAAGGGGTACTTACGAATGGCCTGCACGAAGTCCCGACCTTAATCCACTAGACTAATTTCTGTGGGGTTACTTAAAGTCTAAGGTTTATGTTGATAGACCAAATAATTTGCAAGAATTAGCTGCAAGAATAACTCAAGACATCCACAGAATTACACCAGAAGTAATAGATAATGTTACTAGAGAATTTAAAAACCGACTTGCTTATTGTCAAGAAGTAAACGGTGCTCAGTTTGAACATCTAATACATTAAGTTTAGTTAAGTTTCAATGTTTTGACAATCACTTAGATTTAGTTAATAATTATGATTATGTATTTCTTTAATGGATATTAGATTATTCCTTTCCTTAATTACTTTTCTGTTAATATCTCGGTAGGTATTCAAGTAAACAATATCAAACTCGATATTTTTGTATTCGCAATAAAATGTTTCATCGGAAACTAAAATACTATATAGGGTGTTTCATTGCAAATTTTAAAATCGAGATTACTTCTGGTAAAACATTAAGTTCAAAATTGTAAACAAATTTGGAAACAAATAGGCAATCTACTGCAGGACCCACCTTCCAAATTTCATTTTGATATCTCTAATAATTCCAGAGATATTTGTTTGGTTCCACACATTTTCCCATCACTGTATGTTTAGAACTTCAGGCAAGACAGGGAGGCTCCGATTCTAGAGCAATTGCGTTCAAAAGTGAATTAATGTAAAATAAATTCTTTTATAAACAAGAAACAAAATACTTTAACAATTAAGTTTAAAATGCCCAAGCAATGGCATACAATACCAGAAAAACAAATCTATAAATCTTTTGAAATGAAAAAAATTGATGATGCTCAAAAAATTAAAAGCATGTCGTACAGTAAATCCTCGCTCTAACGAGTGCTCGAATGTTTTTTTGCACGAATGATAACGATTCATTCACATGATTCGAATCGAGACCTTGCCGCGGACGAACTTTCACGAAATCCTCCTTTCAAGGTTAAGATGAGTCGATTCTTCATCGCCTCACGTCCACCGCGTGTGTATGAGTATTCAATTTTTTCCTTTTAGCGTTGTATTCAAAAGGTTAAACAGATCTGGTGCGACATTTCACTTTAAAATTCCATGGTCTCGCGATTCATGACTCTGAACGTATTTGGAGTAATCGATTAATCGATCTAATCGAAGATGAGCGTGTAATACACACCTGCCATTTGCACAGGGTCGAGACCATTATTAGTGACAAAGCCTGGCGAAGAACATGCGGTTTTTACTTACTCGTTGTGCATTTGAAGGTATTACAATAAAAATAAACAATTGTGTATCGCGTTTTGTCCCGACGTTCTTGAAGACACAATTGTTGCCTTTCACAACATTTTTTTAAATCGTGATTTGCGAAAATATTACGCATTACGCATATGTTTCTATCCAA
This sequence comes from Octodonta nipae, assembly GCA_034190945.1. Taxonomy (NCBI): domain Eukaryota; kingdom Metazoa; phylum Arthropoda; class Insecta; order Coleoptera; family Chrysomelidae; genus Octodonta; species Octodonta nipae. The sequence goes on from CM067223.1 coordinate 11,504,395, forward strand.
ATAGAATCAGTTTACTAACGAACAGCTATTGTTGTTTAGTTATCTTAAAATTGTTTTCCCATGATAATATTTCAGAATTCTGTTTGACTTTAAAGAATGCTTTTAGTCCAGTCAATGAAGGCAAGAACGGTAATACTGGGTAATTTGTCCAACCAGCACCGATTCTCCTAAAAAAATGGATTTAATTTCGACTTACCCTCTACTTCAAAGTTGACGCTGGCATCTCCCCCAGCCCCCCGGGAAGAAAGCAACCCCCGGCACAGGTTCAACTTTGAAGCGGAGAGTAAGTAGTACTTACATCCAAATTTTTTAGTAAAATCCGTGCTGCTAGGACAAAGTACCCGGGAAAATGGTCATTGGCTGGACTATTTGCGTCTTTGCTTGATGAAGATCCGTCTTCTTCTTTAGTTTGTTGTCAGTGTTATGTTCCCGAAGAAAGAAAACTAAAATGTATATTTAGATCTTGCGGTTAACTTGTTCACTCAATTAATTAACGAATTGATCTAAATAATTTTATATAGCTGCGCAATAGAATTCACCATTTAACAGTTAATCACTAACCTCATGTACAAGACCTAAGAGGAAGACATTCTTGGTGCTCCTATCCTCTGAGACTAGAGTCGATGGTAGCAGTAGTTGCAGAGCTTCTGAATGCCCTTACACTAAAACGTGGACTGTAAAGTTGTACCCAAAATAGCGAAGAACACTGCGTTTCTTGATAGAACAAACAAAAAAATGCATTCATAAACACGAAGGAAACAACGCGCTCCCGTATGAGAATCAAAAGCGGTAAATTGTTACAACCGAAGTTAGATACACAAACAACAACAGTAAAGGTGGAAACCCATTAGCAACATGCCACGCCACATCGCGCCATCCCAAGCCATGCGACGTGGGCACATTTCTAACTCGCTTTAAGATACTCAATTTTAATAGTTTTCATTATAAATCAGAATTCAGTAGCTTTCAGTATGTCATGAAGTATACTGATATAAGCAGTTCGTCTAATAGCTAAGAGTTTTTTGGAGAATGTACTTCTGGGGCTCTAGTTTCGTTTATCAAGAAAAAAAAAAGATGGGGGCACTAAATAAATAAAAATCGAGAAAAATATGGTGTTTTTCATGTATCAGTCAGAGAGCTGGAGGCAGATCCTAGCCTATTCCATATATACTTGCTTGTGGACAAAGAACAGCTTGGTTATTTACACAATCTTACCTGTGATTTTTAAATCTCTTTCTATCTCTTTTTCGTAAATTATATAAATTCGTACTGCCGTGCCTTATCTATCAACAATTCTTGTTTATATTGCATTGTTTCCGTTACGATACCCGACGAAATACTGAACAAATAAAACAGAAATAGACTGCTGCGGGGCCAGGGAGGCAGGCGAGGAACATAAACAGGAGTCGGCAGCATGTTGAACATTTTGATTCGTCACACGGGGGACGACGTGGTGTGGCGTGGAGTGGCGTGGCGTGTTGCGTTATCGCATCGGTCAATTATGTACCCAGCACATTAAATGGAAGAATATACGCCTACATATTTGTCACATGGCGTGGGATAGCATGGCGTGGCGTGGCGTGTTGCTAATCGGTTTCTACCTTAATGCGTCCACATGCTACGGCGACCAAAAAAGAGGTCACCGAATTTTATTTTTTTTTCCTTTTTCAAACATAAAAGTATAAAAGTCAGTGAAGTAATGCACACAATTTTAAACATTGACAAAAAATACAAGTGCTAGAATGCCCCATTGATTGTATTTAAACGCGAACTAAGTGGTGATATCCAGAAGTTTCGTGGAAACAGGTCACTAGAGTGGTGACGTCATCGAAAGTAACGCTGTTATTCTCTGATTTCTAATGGAGGTGAATCCAATGTGTCTAAACCGATAAGGAATCTACACTGCTCAGGTAAATCTGGTACGTGACGGCTCCTCGTGAAGGAAAATATCCCCCCTCAAGCTTTTCTCTAGAACCACCTAGATCATTATTATGTGACTAGCCTTTTGAGATTTTACAGACTTTCGAACGAAAGACGATACATCCTTTTATTTATTGGCGAAAATAAAGTGGTAAATATAATACTAAAATTGTTTACTTAATTATTATGTTGTTTATTAAACAATCAAACAAATCTAACCTAGTTAGTACTTCTAATATAGAATAGCTAAAAATATATTTATATTTTTTAAAATTACATTTTGTTTAGATTTCAGAAGTTTACGAAGTGCCGGGTTACAGAGCAACTGTAATTATCTTAAACAGAGACCCAAATTTCCAAATAGTTTTCTTGTGACGTGTGATCTGTTTTTGAGGGAGTTCAAATAAGAATGAGGTGCGCAGTTAATCTTATTATCGATAAAAATTTTCCGTGGGTTCTAAAACAACTAATTTTACTCCAGAAAATAAATCTTCTTTATTTTTTCATAAATATTGCACTAAGAAATCTTCTTAAAATAAGGTTACACATAGTATAAAACCTATTTGAATGTTTTTTTTGGCGTTGGATTCAGTATAGTTCCAGGGTTGTCCCATCTTAATATTATTTCCTGTTAAATTGTGATCATAATTAAGTTCAAGAAGGGAAACAAAATTGCATTATATCTATTATCGCATGAACAGAAGGTATATTATTAACTATTTTACTAAGTTGTCTAATTAACTGGAATATTCCTTGAGTTAGAGTTTTTAGCTACAAAAACGTCCATTACATCTATAGGAGAAGGAAACAACAATCCTTCTCCTATAGATGTAAAGGGCTTTTTTGTAACTAAAAACTCTAATACATTCATTAACTGTTTTTAAATCTCATAGCTTATACAATTAAGGTTCTATTCTTTTCAGTTGGCAATTTACTCTTTAATGTTCGTTACATTTGTCCATAACTTCTTTAATCTGTAGTTCTAAATTTTCATCAGTCGAGTATTCATCATTAGTTTGTCCACAGATCTGATGGCCACAAGACATTTACTCCATTATCTGCATTTTATTTAATTTTAATAACTACATACTTCAACTTGGATTCATTAACAAAACATCTTCTGTACTATTTTCGAATCTATTTATGCTAAAATCTTAGAATATTTTCGAATTCCACACATGATATAGTATAGCACAAAGAAAAATTAACCCAGTTTACAACCGCAATGATTTCGGCTGATAATTTAAATAAAGGGCGGCCCTCTTATGCATTACAAACTGAGGAAGAACACGCAATCTACCATATTTCTAGCCTTAACAGGAGCAAAATAAACAATATGGAATACATTGATCCTAAATATTCCATATACCTAAATTTGTCAATAATATCAAACCAAAACTTACAGTATTGCGAATGCTAACCCTTTTTTGAATATAAATTCGCTGTTTTGGAAGTTATTTTCCTTTTTATCATGAGGTCCCATCATGTGCAGTTTTTGTTGCCTCGTGGTGCCAATTATCATACCTATGGTCCGAGATTCCACGGGGTTCTTACTTCTTATCCAGTATAGAATTTAGTTACGTCAAATTTTTAATACTAATATTAAATTTTGGGATACACTGTAAACGCTAAATTATTGACAACAGATTCCAATCAAGTTTCCATAATTTGTCAGTACTTGTCAAAATTCATGTAAGTGATAAATCAGATACTATCTTTGTTATCAAAATTTAAGTAAAATCGTACATTTTCCAAATTTCATGTGTACAAATTCGATAAAAAATGGTTTTTGTTTGCCCGGAGAAAAGCCAACAGCGAAAATCTCTCCTAAACCGCTTGAAAGATATGGCGAACGAATTGGAAGGACAGTGTTGCCCACCACAATGCTTTCCATGTTGTCCCCCACCAGGTTGTACACCAGGTACATGTCCTCCACCAGTGCAAACTGTACCTATATGCCCAAATCCTTGCGTGCAACCTATTTGTGTACCACCCATACTGCCGATCTGTAAAACCGTACCACCACCATGCGTCCCAGTTTGCAACCCCAATCCAGAAGAACAACCCTGCGTGCCTTGCAATCCACCACAGATGATGGTGTGTTACAGAAAACCGAAAGAATCCAGCAATGTAACCAGATCAAAATCTAGGGAATTGAGAGCCAGTATACTACACGTTGGTTGCGATTGCGAGAAACACAACGGTCTTCAAGACGATTGCCAACGAATGGAATGCCACGGCTCACCCGAGTGTCTAACTAAACCACCTTCATGTGGTCCGAGCGCTTTCTCAAACTCCAAACATCTTGGCAAGAAACTGGAAGGAAGTATGAACGATCTGGAGCAGTACCAATGCTACCCTGCATATATTCGCTTACCATCTTGCCCCCCTTGTGGTCCACCAACCTGTTGTCCGCCATGTTGCCCTCCATGTGGTCCACCATGCCCACCTTGTGGTCCACCATGTCCTCCTTGTGGTCCCCCTTGTGGTCCACCATTTGGTCCTTGTTGTCCACCATGCGGGCCCTGCTGTCCACCCTGTTGCCCAGCTCCTTGTCCACCACCTTGCGTGCCGCTGATAGCTCAAGCTCCATGCCCACCTCCAATTATTCCAACTCCACCACCTTGCGTTCCTATCGGAAGAGTAGTACCTGTTGCACCGGCAGTGCCTTGCCCCATCATGTGTCCACCACCTGTTCCGTGCATGCCGCCATGTCCAATTCAGTGTTGTCCCCCACCACCGCCGCCTTGTTGCCCCGCCCCGTGCTGCCCACCTCCATGTTGTCCACCTTGTATGCCACAGTGTTGTCCAGTGCCGTGTTAGAAATAAAATATTTGTGTAATCTATGAAGTGCTTTGTGTTTGAGTAAGGGTTTTTATGTTGGCTATTTTGTAAAAGTTTTGGTTCATTGTAAATAAATGTATACATATATTTTTTATTTGGAATTGTTATTATTCAAGCGTAAAATAATCTCAAAAATTTGAGATATAGGTACATTTAATACTCCACGGGTGTACTATGTTTAACTTCTTTTATTTATTTATTTGATATCTGAATATCACATGAAAAAAATTACACTAATAATAGCGTAAACGATAACACATTTAAAACTACAACTAAATAGGCTTCTAAGTTTTTTATATACTTCTATTGTGCTAAATATAAACATATGTGTACTCTAAAATAAAAAAAAAGTAGATGAAATTTATTGTTTCACTTATCGCGCTAGCTAGTTTATAATAATGAAAGATATTTTGCTTGTTCATTGGGGTTTTCTCCCCTCAAAACTTTTTCCTGCAACAGACAAGTATTTAAAATCGTATTTGGAGAACAAAGTGTAGTAAGGCAATTTCGTAAAATTGCCCGGATGACTGGCTGTCCGTACAGAAATTCTTCCTCACAGTTATTCTGAGACAAAGAGATGTCTTAAAATGATCAACCAGTATTCCTGTATATAAATAGTATAATGTATATTGTGTTATTATCAGTTTTGGAGACGTTTCAACTCCGACTCTGGAGTCGTTGTCAATCGTTTTGTTGAGTAATTCGAGGTTTTTTCAAAAAATTTCCGCTCTGATGTGGAATTTGGCGTTTGTCAAAAAAATTTGACAGTGCCAATTTCAACTATAAATTTTAGAAAGTTAGAAGACCTAAATAAGAAATTAGCACGATCACAGAACAGCTTAACGTTCCTAATAAAATGCCGAAATGAAAAATATATTGCCTTGGTAAGGTAGGAATCATAGGCGTGCCCAGGGGAGATTTGGTGACTTTCCCATCTAAAGTTTAGTCTATAATACATACTTATTTTTGAAACGTCTCTTAATTCAACAGTGGCAACAATGTTTTTTCCAAACGAAATCAGTTTTGTGTGTGGGAAATCATACTATTTATATAAATTAAAAACAATACTGAACTTCAAAGGGTTCCCTGTGGAACACCTAATTTTGTTCTTAGATTTTTCAGCGTCATGAATAATACAACGTTTCCATAGCTTTAATTGAAAACAGTTTTCTGGATATTTTTTGCATAATCGATCTATTTTTTGGATCCTTTGAAGTAGTTTTTACCTGACATAATTACAATTTGCCAAAGAATACTATACAGAAAGAATCATTTTGAGTATGTAACTACAAGTATTGATAAAGATATGGAAAATATATAAGGCGTTTTTTTCTTTTGAATATAGTGTTCACAAAATTGGACGGCCATATTTATTAAATACGTTTAAAAAAAACAAAAACCGACTTAGTAACTTTGATTAAATTAAAAATAATTAAATACGTTTTCTAAAGTCGGTTCCCTGTTGAATAGCAAAGTTGCAATGAATGTATTTCATAAATTATTTTCACTTTAACTTCGCACCAACTTCAGAAAAAGTATTTAATTTTTGTCGAAAATAAACTATTGTTTGCATTTAGTTATGCTACTTTTTTGAAATCGGTTTTGTTTTCTTCATGTATTTATTTTGCAATTTTTAGTGATGTTATGGTTTAATAGGATGCAGTATTCAAATCTAATTAACTTTTCCGAATTTGTCAATAATAATGTGTTTTAGTGTTAAACACAATTCTTAAGTATATTGACTGTTGAATAGAATAGAGTAATTTTTTCTAAATACTTGTACGTATTAAGAGTTTGCATATAATTCCTACTTAGGTGGATCCACTGTATTGTAGACGGTTTGATTAACTTTTTTAGGTCGTTTAAATATCTGAAATTCTGATTTAATTCCATTTACAATAATTTAATGTCTCTAAAAAATTCATTGAAAAAATTGATTATAAAGTTTTTCCAATTTGCCTCGTTTAATATATACAGAGTGTTTTGTAGAAGGTTCGCCAAACATGGAGGACAGATAGGTGAGCTCATGTGCTTTATTATGTAGCCCATATAAGATCTAGATAGCTTACGTTTTTTTTTTTAATTTATTTTTTTTTCTTAATTCTCAATTTTTTACCTTTAAACTATTTTTATTTTTCACAGTATCTTCACTGACTAAACTTAAATCGAATCTATGATGTTTGTTTGATCATCTGCATTCGATATTTGGCACAAATGATTGGTTTAAAAAAATTATATGAGTGCACAAATGGCGAGGTTTCATAAAAAAGTAATTAAGTTTAACACTTTATCACTTTACAAAAAAAAATAAGAAGAACATCGAGAACTTCGAATGCTTACAAAAACTTCTGTACTTTCCCTTCTGCCCTTTCCAACGAAATATAACACATATTGAAAAGTAATCAGTATCACATTAAATTTTGAGATTGTAACTTACAAGGTGAGAACTACAAAAAATAAACCATACACCAAATTGCAATATTTTTTTATAAATTTTGTTCAAACCGGCTTCTACAGCTACGGTTGCAATCGCAACACCTTTTTATGACTCCTACAGTGGTAGTCTCTAGTCGTATCTCATCCCATATTAAGAGAATTAAGAGAAAAAATTAAATTAAAAAAAAAAACCGTAAGCTATGTAGATGTTATATGGGCTACATAATATAGCACATGAGCCCACCTATCTGGCCTCCAAGTTTGGCGAACCTTCTACAAAACACCCTGTATAGTTGAAAAAATGGCATGTAATGATAACAGTATATATTTTCGGCCATGTAAATCTTTTTATGAAGAATAACTATTTCTATAAATATTATCCATAAGAATTGACTCCAACTTATGAAGAGACACTGTATGTATATATACCAATTGAGAACCCCCATCTTGAAGTTGATTAACCGATATTTATTTTGATTTATTTCCAATTTATTTTCAATTTATTACATGCCAGGTTCCAAACAGAGATATTTCCCTTTTTTAATACCATCGCCTCCACCAAAGATTCCTATATAGGAAAGTAGCTGAAAGTTTTTGCCGATTTAAAAAAGAAATTGTGTAAGCTATGTCTTTGAAAAAAATATGGGAGCACTTTGAGATTCCCCTTAACGGAATCCTGTTTAAACGCTCTAAATTCCTTGAACCGGTATCGAGTAATCGTTGAACACATACACAAAAAAAACATATATACAGACGTATTGAGAACCTCCTTCTTTTAAGTCGGTTAAAAATAAATCTGAAACCTCTCACACTTGGAACAACCTTCAGCAATGGTAAACAAATAATCCTCTAAATACCGTTACTGAAAGGTGATCTGAATTACCGTTCGATCACTTGACGACTTCATTAATAACTTGCTTACGTTCGACCCTCACGAATACCTAAAAAGATACAATCCTATCAGAAGCAACTGACATTACTTCTAAGGATTATTCATCATCATCACTGAAATCGGAACGATCGGGCTTTTTATCATCCTTCCTTCGATGATACGATTTTCAATACCGTTTCAACGATGATGATGCAATTTTATGGGAACAACTAATTGATAAAAATTGTAATTAGTGATCGAGAGAGCCTTGATATATGCGTATGCCGTTGCATAGTAATTATTTACCGCAAGGCCCGAAGACTCCTCATTATATATGTGATCGCTAATGATCGTATCGGGACTGGAGCAAGGATGATCCCACGTGCTACGACAATTAATTTAACTTAATTAATTAGTTGTATGCGAAAAATTTGTCGATGGCTATCGACAGAGATATATGGCATCGATTTGAAACATATTTTACTCTCAGCTGGTTACACTAATCGAAATAATTTTAACTTTATTTTCATTAATATCCAGCGGCCAATATAGTGTAACTGGCCGTAGGTAGATGGCACTGTACTAGTTGTTTAGAGGGAGAACTACATGATCCTACAAACTCAATATGGTTGCTCCCTAAGAAATCTAAGAAGTTTCGATAGAAATGTGCCCGGTAAAATAAATAACAAAAGAAAAAATGCGGTAACACAATTTAATCAAGCACAAGTTTCACCTTCTATGGGTAAACAGAACATTTTTATTCACTTTATGTCTAACCATAGTGATTTTTTTATATATTCTAAATCTACTTTAATTTATTGTACTTGTTAAAAAATTGTGAGTTAAAGTTGTGCATAAATATCCTGACTTGACCAAACAATGTATGGTACGCACAAGCCCTCTAAGGCATGCATAGCATGCCTTTACGGGAAATTTCACTAAACCTCAGATATACTACATATCAAAAAGGTTTAGCTCTGTGGGAGCCTTTGCCAGGTTATCAGGCCCGTGGTTAGAGTCGTAGCTGCAATTTTCCATGAATTTTCCGACCGCCCGGGCTGTTCGGACGACTTTTTGCATTAGTTGGTAAAGATGTTCGTCCAGACCGGGGTCTTTTAAATTATTTAATAGATCCTTTGGGACTACTCTTGTTGTTGGCATAACAATCGGTACTGTTCGTGGGTTATTCATGTCCCACTGTGTCTTTATTTGAAATTCTAAATCTCTGTATTTGGCTATTTTTTCAGCGTGCTTAATATTTATACTATTGTTGTTAGGGATTGCTATATCAATTACGGTCGTTTTTCTAGAGACTTTATGTACTAAAACTATATCTAGTCTATTGTGAGCCGGAGTCTGATTGGTCAGTATTGTGCGGTCCCAGTACTGCTTGCAGTTTCAGTGCTAGTTCCTGGTACAGTATTTTTTCCACAGCTCGTGTCGTTGTTTGTATTCACTTGTAGCATGTAGCAAACGCTTGATAATCTCCTGTGATATGCTGGATAGATTCGGATGTTTGGCAACCAACCATATCTGCATTTGACATTTTTATAGAAGGATCTTTAACGATGCACTTTAGATACTTCTTAGTTGGAATTACTTGATCTTGGATTGCCAGTATAAAGCCTTCCGTTTCAGGAAACATATGACCAGAGATCAACAAATAATTCTACGCTAAACTGTCGATACAATCTTGGTTGACTTCATTTATATGTCTTCCATGAAGGGGCTTCTCTTTCCATTTGAGCAGTTCCGGATCAGGTGCCTGGCGGTGCAATTGGACTTGTTATTCTTTCAATCGTAGTGGTGTTGAGGCATCAACTTGACATATGACTCTCAGTAGATTTGAAAATTTTGCGAGCTTCTGGAAATAACTACGCAAATTAAAAATTTGTTCATGTAGTCCAATAAATATTATTGTTATTATTATAGTAGTTTCTGCAACTTCTTTCTGCATCAGTATCTGCGGTTGCCTGTGGTTAAAAAGACGGCAGGCAGATTTTCTTCTACGGATTGTTCATCATTGCTGATTTGGTTTTCATCTACATTCTACATCTTCATCAGACGAATTATGTTTTCACTATTTTAGTTTTCTCTGTTCTGGTTGAAAATTTTCCCTGTTGTACCGTTGGTGACCTTTTGCTCCTGTTTTTTTTTCAGGTCAATTTGTTTCATTTCCCCAATAAAATGTTCAAAATCCCAATTTTGAGACTTTTTGCGGTAGAATTCCCAAGAAAATATATAACCAAAATATATTCTAAAAGTTGTGTCTCGAAATTACATTTTCCTTATAATAAAATAAATACTAAAAACCCATAGTTCAAAATGAGTTGTATAACAAAAAGAATATCGAGAAAGTAAAACCGTATTACCATACATTTCTAAAACTGATCAATTTTCTATTTAAAAAATCGGAATCAGTGTTATTACAATTTAAATAAAGTGAATACAATTAACGTCGGTCTAAAAATATTTCGTTCCGTAAAAAATCTTTTCGAGGGTTGCCTTGTTAAAATTCTTAGTAATAGAAGAAAATGTCAATTTCTAACCTAAAACTATCATTATTTTCGAGCTAACTTATTCGCCAGAAGAAATCCCCAGAAAAATATATCCCCAAAAAAATGCCCAATGTCAAATATTCCCTAATTTTTGGTGCTCTGCACTTCTGGTCAAGATAGCGGGGCAGCCACATGTGTGAGTATGTTAGGTTTAAGGAAATTAGGCATAAGTGTGTTAGGAGGATATTAAATACCGCGGGAAAAAAATATTCATCAGTTAAAGAAGCTTTGAAAGTGGTAAAAGAGGCTCTAAGAGTGAATAGTGTTAGTGAAATGCCGGAAGTCACAGGCAGCCCTGTCCCCTGTAAATAGTTAGTGTTTGTGTAATCAATGGTCACCACTCATAGCCACTCCTGTAGTAGGAACCGCTGAAGAAGAAGAAGAAAGCAAGTGTAGCAAAAAATGACGATGGGGTGAAGCGATGCTACGTGGAATTCAAGTATAACGTAAGCCCAGAAGGGGGGTGGGGGTATCTTTGTTTTACTTATTTTTGATGACACAGGCGGCGGAAGTCTGGTTATTTACTGTTTCTGATTCATCTGCAAAATTTAGTAGATTTAGTTTTGAACAAATATGACAACCATCTATCTAAAATTACTCTCTCACACGCTGGTCAAGGTAGAAAAAACCCAGGTCGAGCGCGCTATTCACTTGTTTACATCTGTTGGGTCTCTAATTACTTTACCACTGATCCAATTTGCCACTGTTGGAATGATTTAAAGTGTCGTTTGCCCTCAAATTTAGACAAATTCAACTTACAATACAATTACTGGCGTTATCTACTAGAGGTGTCAGTTTTGGGATTTAAACTGTAACTATTTTCCACATTCAGTTAATTGAGGACAGTCACACAAATTATTTCAAATTTCTACATCAACAACTGGCCACTTTAACATAATTAAGAATTTAGGTAAACCAAAGGGTTCAAGGTGTTTTCACTTTTTTACACAAGGTGTCGGATAAAAGATAAGACAACAAGATCTGAACGTATTGTATTTCAAATTTAATTGGAAAACATCCAACTAATTGCCTGTTAAGTCGCTTGTAAACATTAAACGGAAACATTTCGTTTATGTGTATTCATAGAGAAGGACATGTCGTAATTATAGCCAACACTTCTTGGAAGATTTAAAGATGCGTTATGCACCGATGGTATTTGACTTACAATAATTACAATTTATATTCTTCGAAGATTATTAAATTCATTATTTGTTATTACCTTTGGGAAATCTGTCAGGATGCACAAAAGATTGTGTAGTATGGTTTTGATGTTCAATGTATGAGGATGGTTAAACTGCACAGTGAATATTCAATTAAAACTTTATTTTCCACTAATAATGTTATTTTCTCTTTCAATTCCAGAATTTGTTGAAACAAATTTCTTTTGACAGTAGGTGGTTTGTTGAGTAAGCTGCGATAAGATACGACTCACAGACAATGTTCGTTTTGTGATTGGGTCTCTCCTGCAGTTCTCCAAGTAAGATCATTTAATAGTCAAACAATAATTTAAAGTCCATCATTGGTCAGTTTAGTTGTCGAATATCGACATATCCATTTCTAACGTGAGGTGGTTTTGTGCGAATATAGGATCCCCCTCCTCCTTCTTCGTATTTAAAGGTGTTTAGTACTTAACAGAGGCATCTTAGGTTAGAGGGGCATGTTTTAGCTTTAAACGCCTGGACAAACTGGACAAACCACCTAGACAGGAAGAGGACACCACGGTAGCAACTCTACTATTACCGTACACTAAAGGCTTGTCGGAGAAACTTAGACGAATTGCACACAGCTATGGAATCTCTCTCTCTCTCTCTCAGAATGATCACCTTGAGGAGCATGATTACAAGAACGAGGCCAGACGCACCAGCAATAGCAAATAACTGTATATACAGTATACCTTGTGAATTTAGCAATCTTTACATTGGAGAGACAAAGCGACCGCTGGACACCAGGGTTAAGGAACACCGCATAGCTACTCAAAGGGTGGAGGTCTGAGCTAGCAAATAATAATATAATATTAACTGGGACCAGGACCAGGGTAATTCAAAAGGAATAGCACTGGTACAAAAGAAAATTCATAGAGACAACATACAGGTGTGGAAATTCGTTCTCTGGGGTCGGGTAGAATCCCATGCGATTTTGAATCAATCAACGCAATACGCACCAGGAGAATGAAGTCGGTGTGACGCGAGTTCGGACGTATTCGGGCGGTAAATACTTTTTTTCTTATCACCACATTCCGACGATTCCAGCCCAGCGTCCAAATTAAATTTGGCCAGCTCGTCTTCGGCCTCGCCGCTACGCTCAACGACAACAAGGCGCCAGTCAGACGACGTAATTGGACCGGATAAGACCTAATGACCATGACCGGCGACGCATGACAGGATAAGGGTATAAATACGATACATAATCTGAATTTCCTATCATATCAGCAGATACAAAGCTATTGAAACGTTGTGAGATCAACCTCTTCAAGACCATGGAAGTCCAAGGAAACATCGAGGAACGAGCTACATTTTCTACCAACTTCAAACTAATCCAAATGTTAGTTTTTGAAACGAACATAGTCGTTAGTTTCAATTTTCCAATAAAATGCAAGTATTAATGATCCAGGAGTGATTTTTGAGATTTAATAACAATCCAAGAGCTTGAACATAAAATTTTTAAATCCCAGTACCATTTCCTTAATAAATAAAACTAGCGTTGGCGGTGTTAACTTGAACGAAGTTTCTTTGTCCAGAAAAGTGATAAATATTCATTTAAAGCACTTATTTTTCGAGAAATTCTAGGCAGTGTGTGTTAATTACTATTAAATGGGGATTTATTTAATGTTATGAATGACCTACCTATAAGGCCACGAATATGGTAGCAACAAGTTGGTCAACATGTCACAGTACAAGAGACACTACTTAAATACTTCAATGGAAACCTTTTTTGGCCCCCTAGGTTTCCGGACTTCAGTCCCCGCGATTATCTCTTCTATTCAATGTATGCGTCCAGATTCCATTTCGTTGCATTTCTAAAATAAATATGTTACATATGTTTCTATCGCACAACATAACAAAATCTGATTTTTCACTATAGATGTGTATAATTACTTATTTGAACTAAGTTTTTTAATTCTTATTAACTTTTTATTATTGAACTACTGGTTGATTTCTGGTCATATGTTCCCTGAAATGGAAGGCTTTATATTAGCAATCCAAGATCAAGTAATTCCAACTAAGAACTATCTAAAGTACATCGTTAAAGACCCTTCTATCAATAATGGCAGATGCTGATATGGTTGTCAAACATCTGAATATATCCAGCATATCAAGCGTTCGGTTGCAACTGAATACAAAGAACGACACGATGCTGTGGCAAAAATACTGCACCAGGAACTAGCACTGAGACTTGAACTGTCACAGTCGGTAAGAATACCCTACTATATACACAAACCAGAATCTGTTTTAGAAAATAACAACTACAAGCTGTACTGGGACCACACGATACTGACCGATCGAACTGTTGCTCACAATAGACTACATATAGTTTTGGTAGATAAAGTCTCTAGAAAAGAAAAACAATCTTAATTGACGTAGCAATGCTAAAATAAAATTAAAGCAAAAAACCAGTGGGGACAAGAATAACACACGAACTGTACCAATTCTTAAGTCAACAACAGGAGTAGTCCCAAAACTTCTACTAATTAATTTAAAATACCTCGGTCTGGACTAACATCTTTATCAACTAATGCAAAAAGCCGTTCTGTTAGGAACAGCTCGGATGGTCAGGAAATTCATGGGAAACTGCCCCATGACTCCAACCACGGGCCTGAAAACCTGGCAAGGGCTCCCACAGAGCTAAACCCTTTTGATATCTAGGGTATCTGGCATTTAGTGAATTTTCCCCTAAAAGCCTTAGAGGTAGTGTGCTGTCATACACAGTATGGTCATGTCGGGGGACTGTTAATTTATTCAATAATACAGGTTCTTCACTCTTGAGCGAAGTTCATATTTTTTGAGAGACCTCGTATATGGATTAAAAAATTTTGATATCTGATGGTGGTGGGTTCAGAGGTTCAAAGGTGGCATCCTTTTTATGAGGTATAACGTTTTTTTAGTAGAATTAATAATAAAAAAGTTTTCCATTTGTACAGAACTTAAGTGGACACACTGTATATTATAAACGGATCCAATCAAAAATATTTGAATCGATTTCAAATAAAAAACCGCACCAAAGAATTCGACACTAATCAGTGATGATCCTCAAATTCCAACACAACCTTTACAGCAATTTTACATCACCCATCTGTTTTTAATGACAAAATAATGTTTCCAATTATTTTATCACTCGGTACATCACCGTTCTGCCACAAATGTCAGCAATTTTTAACAATTACCATCTGCAGATGTTAGTAAATTGCTATAATGGTGCCTGTCAATCCAACCTCTGATATCATATTCCTATAAATTCAATATCGAACTGTCGATTAAATCTGATATCGTAATTGAAAACCGATTAAATATCAATAAATCAAGGCGGATCATATTATCCTTGACTCATAGATTATTCTCTGAACGTTTTAGCATCTGCTCAGTATTCCTGTTTAAAAGACCAAGAAGACGGGTATCGTAATTGTTGTCGAGCATCCTGTTTGTAAATAGGAGTGCTGTTGCTACACATTATCAAGGTAGCATGAAATTATTTTATTATTGTTGTCATGAATATTAATATGCGGTTTACTACAATGTGGTAACTTTGATTTATTAAGTGCTGTGTGATGTGTATGCAATTAGCAAAAATTATGAATAATTAATGTTAATAAGTCATTGAGCCGTATAGAAGTCTTTAAAAATTTTAAAACACTTACTTATCTTGTCATTATGTTCTGTTATTTTGTGATTTGTTGTATCGGCTAACCACCAGACAGGCTGAATTGATCCTTATAAATTTTTAATAGGGATTTTTGTTAATAAGCAAAGATTCCTTCTTGGTTTAAGTGTAAGATATTTGATGTACACAAATGATTATAGAATGGCTTCTAGTTTCTTAGTAAATTATACGATGGAAGAACGTTAAAGTAGCTCAAAAGGTTGGGAAGCTGAAATACATAGTGACATCAGGCTGTTTTAAGGACGGAATATCTAGATGAAAATAACGAATAACAGAAAGGAAATTTGCCAAAAATCTAATACTGCCAATCAGTGTTTAATTAATCCTATTACTTAGAAAACAACATGTCTATGAAACACCTACTTACTTCATAAAAATATTATCTTTATTCAGAAACCATCAGTTTTTTTTGTGACGGCTAGTATGCATTTCACTATATATATTTTACGGTTAAACAGTAGATTTGCGGCAACTCTACATCATTTTCCAGGTAAATGTGCACACAATTACTCCTTCTTTTGGGTAATCATAATTTTAACTAAATTTACCATTGTGCATACTTAGGGGCAAATATAAAATTAAACTTAACAATGACAATGTCAAGTTTTTGTAAATGTTAGCATATAAAATACGAAATTCGAAAGCAAAATTTCCTGCCACTGATTGCCACAATTTTATAAATTTCCATTCCAGACGTTGATCGTGGTAAAACGAATGCAAAAAAAAATTGATTTGCATTATTTGTCTAGAGATGACGAATAAAAATTTATATTAAATTTCAAAAATAAAACAGGGAGTTTTAAAACAATCTTATTCTAGGATGACTTCAAAGATCCACTTTACCAACAAAAGTTTATATTATACGTAAAATGTTCACTCAACTATGGTATGAGAAATATGGCCACGAGAAATTATTGGAATGCTATTACTCCCTTACTAGAGATAAGTTTAATAGGTGCATCTGTAAAAGGAACATGTTCCTTAAAAAATGCAGTTGTAAAAGTGCTGGAATATTATGCCAATTCAAGTGCCACAATCCCACAATAGCAATTTCTATGGTATTCTTATAGTTTTATTAAAAGAGTAATCTGCTAAAATAAAGAAAAGTATCTATTATTATGTTATAACTTACGTCATAGTATATTCTAAAGTATCAAAGGAAAGTATGTTTGTTTGGGCCAATTTTGTGTATTTTAAAAAAACAAAGTTGGTTGAATTAAAATTATTTTCGTTATTAATCCTTTGTATTACTCTTTAAATTAAATAAATATTTTTTACTACAATAAACATTTGAAATCTATTTGTATTATTATCTTTCTTAGAAACTCAAGGTAAAGAGTATCACTATTGTTAGGAAAAGTAGATATATATTAATTCAATAAATACCCTCCTTTTTGGTAAATATAAAACATTTAGGTTTATCAAAGAAATGTACATTTTCCCAATGAGTTTACAATTACACGGTACCTAGACCAAAACGTTTGGAGATATTCAGCAATTTCGTGACTTGTGGTGTTATTTCCAAAATGGCTTAAACATTGAAAATATGCCACAAACGACATGATTACATGTCTGAATAACATCATTTCTGAAGTTTTAGAGCTGTTTATAGCCCAAAAATATTAATTTACCGACAGTCCATGCAGCATAAAAATAAACCAGAATTGATTTTGCATCTCCTTAGTTAAAATTTAATATTATTGGTAACCATTAAAAATCAGAAAGTGCTATATTATATCCAAGAATAGTATTCTGAAGACATTTCTTAGTTCGATTATAATATTTGTATTAGGCATAACATTTAATATTTTTTTGTTTTAATGTTATATAGTTAGGTGACCAGTTCACTGGTATATGATGCAAAACCAAACAAATCATATTTTTCAGGATCTAGAATTACGTAAAGAAATTTTACTACAATCCGACCATTCTTTCCACACCCTACCGCAGAAAACTACCAAGAATAAATTAATAAAATAGGCGGTATAGGTCTCAGAGGAAAATCAAATAAAATTTTTATTATTAATTCTGTGGAAAATTCGAAATTAAATAGAAATTGGGGTCCTAATGGCCCAAGCCCGTCTTTTCTACTGGTCTTTGGTCGGAAGGTTCCCTTTTCTTACATTGCTTTGGTTGATCCATAGACGAATGTTTTCTTCTTTCCTGTTAACATTCTGAATTAAACAATATAAAAATTATATTGTTAACTAATTATGAGATTAACATCAAACATTTTTCTCTTTATTTTCCTTCAATATACATCGACCTTCATATTTATATAAATATAAAATTTTATATCATAACTTTAAGAACTAATTAATGACAAGCCAAATTTCTTTACATATTTTGTGGATCAATAAACAATCGGAAAAATCTTTTATAAGAGCTATACGTTTGCCTATTAAAAATGATGGCTCCATCAAATCTTCTGTAGCTACATAAAGTTTTCTTATCAATCTGCTAAATTATTACATTAAATTTAGATTATGATAGAATTCTAAATAAATATCTGCATTAAAATTACAATGATTAATAAGATTATTCTATTTTGCCTATTCATTTGGTTTTCTTCTCCTCCAAATTTTTTCAATTTGTGTATGGAGACGTTTAATCTCCGAGTCTGAGTCGTTATCAATCGTTTAGTGTTGTTTTTCGAGGTTTTTTCTAAAAAAATTTCGCTTTGATCTTGAATTTGTTGTTTGTCAAAAATTATTTATTATAGAAATAAAGTTACACTGGTACCACATCTTAGCAATTTCTCGAATGAACTCCTCCAGAGAGACCAGTTCAGAACAGCCTAATATTTTCAATTATTATATGTATTTATAATTTAAATTTTGGAAGACTAAGATGGAGGGTCTCTAGACCAACGATTTTCCAACCCTGGTTTATTCATAATGATAGGGTCATCTGTTGAGATAAAACGGGCCTTTTAAAAAAGTTCTTTCATAGATTTAACAGAAATCTTGGAAAAACTACCGGAGCTTCAATATTTATTTTTAAAACGTAAACTGGGCTATGAGAAGATTTACCCTTTCACTTAATAAGAATGTTTTAACCATAGCTCATTTTGTAGGTTTTTCATTTCTCTAGAACATGCCTTAAGTAGCAAACACAGTTTTTCCGGTAGATTTTATGTAAAAGGTTGGTACCGATTTCTTGAGGTATTTTGGTAAAAAAACAAAATGGCATCCATAAAAAATTTTGAATTTTATGTCAATTAGTCATGTTTTATCATTAGAACACGTTGATTAATTTTGTCACCAAAATGTATTTTTCTCTCTAAATGGCCTGAGCTAACTGTGATTTACACCCGACCTCTCATATTGAACTTCAGGAAAGCTGTGAAGAGGACGGGTGATATGTGACCCCCTATTCTCAAAAACGGAGTTTTGTGGAAAATATTTAGTATATCAAAAACTGACTAAATAAAAAGGTGTGTGGGAAATAAGTTATTGTGAAATGAAACTTAATGTTTGAGTTACTTTTGAAAATCATGATTTTCAAAATTGGCATTTTATCATTTTTAATTCATAATAAATGAGGCGTGATAAAGGGACATTATCCACTTTTTTAAAGTGAGTTATTGGTTCTGCTATATTGTGAAAGTAAATATGCATCTTGTAGCAGTAGCATTTTAGGTCCAAGTTTACATTATACCTACTGGTTAAGTTGCACATTGAATACTGCGTTTTTCTTAATACAGGACATTATCCATGCTGCAGTGTACTGTTAAAGGTACAAGAAATTTATAAGTTTTACTTTGTTTCTGTGATTTTTTAAAAAGTGCATCTACACGCCTCATTAACATGTTAAATCTACTCGTGCCATAGCGGACACTGTTTAGTTTTTCCTATAATTACTTGAATGGATGACGATAGGAACTAACTATGTTTCTCTGTTAGATAACCAGCAATACCAATCGTGGTAATGAGTGTTGCAGCTCAACCCTCATTCATAGAACAAATCTAGCTTTTTTGTTGTCTGTGAACTGGATTTTGTTTATTTTTGATTGACACTTTTGACAGTGACATATTTACATTTACTGGCATTTAATGCTAAAAATATATAATTTTTAATTTCTAAGGTAATAAGCAAATCATGATAAAGTACAGTTTTGAAATATCACCTTTTATTTACAGATGAGTGAGGAAGAAGATCCTTATGCAGTAGTTGCAAAAGGCAAATTGAAAATCAAAGGTGATTCAGGAATCAAGAAAAAGAAAAAGCATAAGGACAAGAAACTATTGGAAAAACTCGCTAAAACTCTGGAAAATGAGGAATCAGAAGAAGAAAAGACGCCAAAACCAAAACAACAGACCAAAACTAAAGCAGAGCTAGCTTTCATACAGCAACAAGAAAAAATGGTAAGTTGTTATTTCTACATCAATTTTGGAATGAATTAATTGTAATCCTCTTTTAGAAAATGAAGAGGATATTGGAAAAAGCGTCTCAAACTCACAAGGAAAGAGTTGAAAAGTTTAATCAGCATTTGGACAGTTTAACAGAACATTTCGATATACCCAAAGTATCATGGACAAAGTAAACATGTATATAACTTTATGAATAATTGTTTAATCTTAAGTAGCTCTGTATGACATTAAAATAAAAAATATACAGGATTTTATAAAATTCTTTAAATTGTTTGCCCTTCACATGCATTTCAGCAACTTATTTCTAGAGTTACATTCTCCAGAATCTACACAATTTAGAGGGCAAGTATTAACAGTAGGTCAAATCAAAAATAAATTTCTCAAATGAAAAAACTAGTTGTAGAAATATATTTATTTACATAATATAAAAGCTTCAAAATACTAATTCTTCTGCTTTTTTGAAGAATTACCTGAAGTGCTACCAAACACTACTAACAATCTTCCTAAGACGATTATTAAAACTTGCATATGAAAACTTCTCATCAAGACGTTTTGTTTCCCTTTGATACCCATTTCAGCAGTCTTATTGTCAA